>CM020620.1:5548066-5711716 GCA_009829735.1 Pyropia yezoensis
TCTCCGTATCGGAGTGTAAGATAACAGAGTGGTCATCTCTGTGGAGGATCTGGTACGGTCCCTTGACCGGTTGCATAAGCTTGTTCCCTCGGAACTTCTGGTGTCTGATATAGACCCAGTCACCTGTTACCAGGGTTGCGTTGCGCACCCGTAGTCGGGCGTCGAAGTTCTTCTTGTATCGAAGTTGTGTTCTGTCAAGGGCACCCTTGAGCTTAGGAATCATCCACGATAGCTTGGCCAACCAAGCTAGGTGGATGCGTTCGGCGGGTCGGCCCTTCGGTGTATCATACCGAGTGCACCTGCCTGGCGGCAGCGTCAGGTTACCGACGCCTAGTGGCATGACCCATTCCAGTGGGGCGATGTTGGTACTCCGATGTGGCCTGGCATTGTATGCCAGGGTGAGTACGGACAGAAGCCTGTCCCAAGTGTTCGTGTGCTCTGCCACGTAGCACTGTAGCATCTTGACGATGGTGCGGTTGAACCGCTCCACCTGCCCGTTGGACTGCGGGTGGTAGTCGGATGCCCGACGTGGTTCGATACCGAACATGCCCAGGACCTTCGTGCAGAATGCCGACGTAAGGTTTGCTCCGTTATCGGAGAGGAGTTGCTTCATGACTCCGTATGCACTGATCCAGTGGTCAACCACTGCGTTCATGATCGTGTATGCCGTATCATTCGGGATGGCTGCCGCTCTTGACAGCTTAGTGAAGCGGTCAGACATGACCAGGATGTACCTGTTCCCTTCTTCCGTTATCGGAAGTGGCCCGAGTATGTCGATAGCGACTTGCTCGTTGGGCCCATCAGGTGGGAATAGCTTCATGGCAGACGCCTGCCTATGTAGACTCATGCGGTTACGTGCACAGGGGTGGCATCCCCTTACGTGGTCGACCACGTCGACGGCCATTGCTGGCCAGTAGAAGAACCTTCGCATTGCTGCGAACATACGTGAACCCCCCGGGTGTCCGGCTGTAGGGTTCTCATGTTCTCGTTCCATGACGGCTTGCCGTAAGGACACGGGAACCACGACTTGATGTCGTCCATCGGCGGGTGCCCGCCGGTATATGAGTCCGTCTTCGTTCTCGGAGAAGATGCCGGCCGTACCGGCCAGGAGGTTAGCACGATGACGTCTACAGTCATCGTCGTTGGCCTGTGCCTCGCGGAAGTCCGCGAGGGTCAATGGGCACGCAAGGTGTGCCATGGTATGGTCAGCCATACCCTGGGTAGCATTACCCACCATGCACACCGGTACTACCGGGATGTCCTCGTCCACCGGGCGGGTATCCCCGCTCGGGGTGTCGAGTCGAGACAACGCGTCTCCGAGGTGGTGGGTTGACCCAGCCTTATACACCGTGCGGTAGTCGTGCTCGGCCATCTTCAGCCTCCATCGGGCTAGCCTCCCATGGCTATCGGAATCCTTGTCACCAAGGTTGAGGAGCCATCGTAGGGGTTCGTGGTCGGACCTCACGATGAACCTGGAGCCCTCCAGGTATGGACGGAGCAGTTGCACTGCCCATATAACTCCGAGGCATTCACGCTCGGTGGCACTATAGTTCCGCTCAGCCGGGTTGAGTGTCCGGCTGAAGTACCCTACCGGACGTAGGTCCGGGATAACGTTATCGGTACCGATCAACGTCTCTCCCTGTAACAGGGTGCATCCCACTTGTGTATCACACGCATCGACATCGATGACGAAGGTACCCCGTCTATGCGGTAACGCAAGGACGGGTGGGGCTAGTAGGGCTCGCTTCAGCGACTCGAATGCCTCCTCTTCGCTAGGCGAAGGGGGTTGGAGTACCTTGGGTAAGGTACTGCTCGTAAGAACCGTTAACGGTTTAGCTATCCGAGCGAAGTCCTTGACGAACCGTCGGTATACATTGCACATTCCCAGGAAGCTCTTGAGCTGCGTCTGGGTGTTAGGGAACCGGGCATCCCGGAGTGCCCGGGTATTGGCTTCGAGTACCCCTAGTTTACCAGGGGTTATCTGGTGGCCCAGATATTCGACCGTCTGTTGGAAGAAGGCGCACTTCTTCAGACGCAGGGTTACCCCGGCGTTCCTCAAGAGGGTGAGTACCTCGTCAACATGTTGTACATGGTCATCCATGTTACGCGAGAAGACGATGACGTCATCGAGGTACACTAGGCAGTTACGCCACTTCACCCCAGACAGTATGATGTCGATAGCCCGCTGGAATGTAGCGGGGGCGTTGGACAATCCGAAGGGCATCCTTAGGAACTCGTACACTCCACTGTGACAGACGAATGCCGTCTTGGGGATATCCTCGTCCGCCACCGGGATCTGCCAGTATCCGGCATTGCAGTCGATGGTGGTAAACACCGTAGCCTCCCCCAGGGAGTCGATGCATTCATCCATCCTTGGTAAAGGGTATGAGTCCTTCTTGGTAACCAAGTTGAGGCGTCGATAATCGATGCAAAACCGAGGAGTTTGATCCTTCTTCGGCACAATAACGACTGGGGCACCCCATTCCGACATCGAAGGTCGGATCACCTTAGCTTCACTCATCCTCTTCACTTCTCCATCAACGATCTCTCGTTGCATAGGTCCCGCTCGGTGCGGTTGTGAGCGGGCGGGTCGTGCGCCTGGTACCAGGTCTATACGATGTTGGGTTGCCCCAATGGTCCCCAAGGCCCCGCCTGTCCACATAACGTCATGCTTTCTTAGCATCCGTCGTACCCCTTCGGCTACCGAAGGGGGAAGGTGGTCGAGGTCAGCCTCGGCCAGTGCCTTCAAGGCCTCTTGGTCCTTTGGCGGCAGGTCCGCCGGAGCCGCCGATGGGTTAGGCTTCCCGTCATCGGGTTGCTGTCGCTCGGTGGTCTCGGCGACCGCCAGTACTTCAAGTGGTTCCACTTGACCTTCCTTATCAGGGGTAAGGATATCTCCTTCGTAGAGTTCGGCAATCCCGAGGATAGTTCCCTTCGGGAGGGTGACTGCCTTACGGCGGTAGTTCGCCATCACTAGGAGGGACGACCCTCCTGCTGGGAGGTCTATGAGACCGTTGGCCATGGTCAACCCATGGCGCTTGTACGTCCGTAGGTTGGACTGGACTCTGCAGATGCCTGCGAGGTCGCAGTTAACCGGGAGGACTGTCTCTGACAACGGCTCAAAGCGAGTTCGCTTGGCCAACCGAAGTGTCTTCGGCTCGACGCTTGCGTACACCTCAGCCACGTTAACGTGGCTTCCTTGTAGCGTCAGGTCCCTGACGATAGCCGTGTGTCCTCGCTTCGTCCCGTCGGCTTCTTGAAGCTCGACGGTCCTCCGGCCTGGCCGGATTGCATCAACGTGAACGTTGATGAAGGTGCACCCCAGTATGCAGGGCACCGATAGCGTTTCACATACCAGGAAGTCAACTTCCGTGGTGAGATCCCCGATGGTAACCTGCAGCGACATCGCTGCGGTCGTACGAATGAGTCGACCATTCGCGTCCTTGATGGTGGGTCCCCGAGTCACTCTGACTCGTGGAAGCCACTTGTCCGGGAGGGTATCCTTCCGGATAAGGTTGGGTCCAGCCCCTGTGTCCAGTACAGGGTAGTACGATCGTGTCGACTGGGGGTCAACCCCCAGTGTGGCTGATACCTTGAAGTTCTCCAAGGTAAACAACACATGTCCTACACCGATATCCGGTGTAGCTCGGGCATCCTGAACAGGGCCCTTGTCTGGTTCAACGTGAAGGGGCTTCCCGTCCTCTCCTCCCAACCTCGGAGGTTGGTCATCAATCCCCTGACGCCGTGTCGTCGGGGCCGGAAGGTGTACCCGGGGGTTGATGCGGCGTCGGCTCAACCGCGCTCTCCGTGGGGCTTTCCCCGCGGTACTCCGGGGTGGCTTGCTTGGGTGACCCCAGCGCCCCCCGGTCATCCTTCCTCTTACTCGTTTCCCGCCCTTGGTAGGGTGCTGTCCGCCGGGACATCCGGCTGAGGAGGTGCCCCCTCGACGGCCAGTACTCCACCTGGAGCTGGCTGCCTACCCGGTGCGGGTCCGGGTGCTCGGGGGGGATACCCCCCGGTGGATGCCTTGCGTTGCGCCGCTGCCCGCCGAGACTCCTCGGGGATGAGTGGGCAGGAAGACACCCAGTGCTGGGGATCCCCACACAACATACATCCGGACGTGCCGGTCCCCCCTTGAGGTCGCATCGGGGTAGCCCCGTAGCTACGGTTGCCTCCCTCGGGCGCCCGAGTGCCTGCTCCCTGGTAGGCCTTGGGTCCTTGGGTCAACCGGAACATGGACTCCCCCAACCGGTTGGGTCGGCCCGCAATCTGCGGGGGTGCCTCCGTGCGCACCGCCCATGTTGGCAAGGGTTGGTAAGAGTTACCCGTCACCGGGGAGTACCCCGTAGTCCGCACATACGGGACGCGCCGTCCCGTTCCTTCGTTGACCTGGAACTGGGTTCCAGCCGGGGCGATGTACGCTACCGTACCATGTTCATCAATCACCGGCGTCGCCGGTAGCAACAGGTGGCCCTGTTGGTCGACTAGAGGGTCACCCTCACCAATAGGGGTATGTTCGGTCGCCACCAGTACTGGTGCGGCCTTACGTTCCACCTTCTCTTGCCTCGGTACCGGGGTAAGACTGGGCTTGCCTCCCTCACCCTTGGGCTTCGGGGCCAAGGCACACTCCGGGTGTAGAACCCGGTAGGCGTCCCCTAGGGACTTGCACATATGCATCAGTCGACTGAAGTTCGTCCGTGCCGTGTTGGCGCCCCGTGCGGATATCCGCACGTAGTTGGGTACTCCTGCGAACAGGATGGCCCGTAGCTCCCCTTCTCCGAGGAGCTTCCCCAGCTCGTAGTCGAGCTCTTGGATCCGGCGTCCAAACATCTCCTCATCCTCCCAGGACTGGGCGGTGGCAGTGCGAAGGGCCCGATAGTGGTCCTCGCACTTGTCCTCACTGAGGTAGCTGCTCAGCAGCTCCTTCAATATCCCACGGTAATCCATGGGGGTGGCCGCGACCCTCATTCCCGGCATCGGGGATGCCTGGCGAAGAATGCCTCGCACCCGTTCATCAACAAAGAACGGGAGGATCTCCAGGGCCAGCCCCTCGTTAACGAGCGCCTTGTCTGCGGCTGCCTTGAAGCTAGTCAAGAAGCCGATGACTGCCAACGGGCGTCCGTTCGGCCCCCCGAACATAGGGACTCCCTTCATAAGGGTCTGCATAGAGCGGATCGCCCGATGCGACGTATTACGCATCGATTCCGATACGGTGGTAGAGCGGTCCTCCAAACGATAACGTTCCGGAGTAAGAACCGACCGGAAGACCTCGTTGACGATCTCCGTGTCAGCGTCCTGGATATCCAGTCGCTTAGCCAGTTGATGAGCGAACTCATCGGACTCCATCCGCTTCAGTAGGCTCGCAGTTACCTGCGCGGTCATAGCTTCCACCACTGAAGATGGTACTTCAGGCGTCGGCACCTCGGGAACCCGAGTTGCCGGGCCTCCTTCGTCGTGGGGGTACTGCGAGAGGGTACCCCCTCCCCCAATAACCGACTCTCCCCCGGCGTACGTATCTGCCGGGTCGTGTCCGCGGAGTCCGCTTCGGGTGCTCCGAGCGTATCGCTCCGTGTGACTCCGTTCCAACTCTGCCGACGAGTCGGACCCATACCCCATTGTGTCCGGGGGTTGTCCAGGAGTAGCAACCCCGGGATTGACCCTGGTGGACTCCGAAAGTAGTCCGGCCGGTTCGAACCGTACCGGTGTGGGAGGAACACGACGGGGTCCCGTCGTGTGCCGTGTTGACATCAACACTGCCATTGCGTCCTCCGTCCGATCTTGACGGGCGTCGAGCCCGGAAAACCGGGCCTCGATGCGGGCCAATGATGCCATCAGGGAATCCCCTGGTGAAGGAGGCGGCGGAGTGAGGTCGGTCGACGACAGTTGAGGCGGGCCCCCGCCTCCTGCCGTCCGAGCCGTGCCAAACGTCGATCCGGCACCGGAAAGCATTGGCGTCTCAATGTTATCGATCGGGTTCCCGATCCCGGTTCCCGTAGTCACCTCCGGAGTCGGCGTCGACGCCGATCCGTCATCTTGAACGTTCCCCGTCTCTTGGGTAGACATAGTCACAATCAGTCAACCGACGCAACGACCACCACGAATAAGAGAGCGAGGGGGTAGATTGGGGAGAGTAACAGTAGGTCACAGTCACAGGTAAAAGCTCAACACAATCGATCAGGTCGCAACACCACGAGTACAAGAAAAGGACCGGATCCCTATCCGTGTGCCAGGGCCGAAGACGGCGTCACCACAAGGGTGACGGAAACCCGTCCCCTGCTGCTCCACCAATGTAGCACAATAGGAATCCGTCGCACGTCCACTCTCAGGGAACACTCACCAAGGGGGATCGGCACCAACGTCACCGGGAGGCCAAGGTTGCTGTCCTTGGAGCGCAAGCCACGGGACCAAGATGGGAGCCCAAATGGGAGGGGTTTGTTGTTCTACCTTGGCCGGCGGTGGATTCGCCACCGGCCCCCTCGTTATAAACCCTCGGAGACACTACTAACTACCCTCCACCCCAAGATGCAAGTCCCTCTGGTCATACGTAACTTATAGATACCGTGACCAGCTCGGACTCTCAAATTGGAAGTTAAGGATTAGAAGTAGCCCCCCTAATATTAGGGTCACAATACGGACAACCATATTGCTACAGGGAGGCGGAGCGTGTCACGTAGCCACAGACAGGGCCTGGGAGGGGGGAGTCTCTTCGAGCGTGTCCACCTTGCCGGGTGGATGCGCGAGAAGAGATGAGCGCTGCCGACCGAGGTGGTCGGCGGCGGGCAGCTCCCGGCGGCGCCCTTGTACTTGCCGCCGCGTCGCGACGCCAGGTCGTCGCCGCCACAAGGGGCGGGGTGCCCGGCTCGCGCCGGGTGCCAGTGCGCGGCCGCCGCGGCAGCGGCGTGCGCGTCCGTGCGCGCGCGCGCCCGTGCCGCCCAGTGTCAGCAAGGCCGCTCCGTCAGGTGCGCGTTGCGCGCTCGTCCGCGCCCGCTGCGCCAAGCCCCGGACAGCGCCCGTTGCGCCCATAGGCGTGGCGTCGGGGGCTGCCGCCTGGGGTGGAAGCAGGGCGGCGGCAAGGAGTGGAAGCACCGCAGCGGCCGCGGGCACCGGAAGAGGGGCCGTCCGTCGGCCCCCCCGAAATGAAGAGGAAAG
Organism: Pyropia yezoensis; assembly: GCA_009829735.1. Classification (NCBI taxonomy): domain Eukaryota; phylum Rhodophyta; class Bangiophyceae; order Bangiales; family Bangiaceae; genus Pyropia; species Pyropia yezoensis. The sequence goes on from CM020620.1 coordinate 5,555,216, forward strand.
GGGGGCGTCCGTCGGCCGCGGTGGCGCCGCCCGGCGAGGGCGGCCGGCGACGCGGGCCAGGGTCCACGCGGGCGTGGCGGGTGGTCGTGCCGCCCGCCGCCGCGTTGGCGGCAGGCGATCGCACCGTCGGTCGCCCGCCCGTCGGTCGTGCCGCGCGGTCGACCGTGTAGAGCAGAACCGGTTACCGAAAAAATACACATTCAAGACAGAACAACAAGGCCCTTGTTGGAGCCACCTTCCTGGAGCGCTGTGTGCGACTGCTGCAGAAAGCGGCCGTGGGATGCGGCTTAGACGACTCATCGTTCAACCTCGGCAAGCGTCGGGCCGCCGCGGCGGCTGGAGCTCGCATAGCGACTAAGGAGACCGACATGCGCACGACTAGTGCCAAGATAGCAGCCGGGAGCAGCCCTGGGGAGTCGGCAGCGTGTCTTGAGATGCGCGAGGACGACATGAACAAGTGGGCGACCAATACGGCCGCAGGGGCTGTGACCAAGATAGCTGCTTATCGTCAGAGAAAGGATAAGGCAGTAGCAGCGGAGGAGGCCGAAGCGGAGGCCGACGATGCCTTGCTGCCGCAGAGGAAATGTGCCTTGCCATCTTGCTTGACGATTAAACATACACTGGCTGTTCTCTCACATGACCTGTGCACTCTGGACGACCGCTTGGACGTCTTCCAGGCTCCTATGTATTCCCTCAGCTTCCCCCGGCTTCCCCGCGTGCGACCTGCGCGCACACAGGGGAGATGAATCGGATCGGACGACCAACCCTTGTAAGAGACCTCCTGGGATACGGGGGAATGATCAAGCTGCTCTTGTTTCCGTGCAAGTACCCCCTTCCGCCTCAGACGACCTGCTCTCCCTCTCTTGGGCTCCCTTGTGTGACTTAGCCATCGCTGTGCTGATGCGCACAAAGCTCTAGGCGCTCTTCCATCGAGAAGAAATGTGCCGATTCCATGTCGACTTTCAACCCGAGAGGCCCACCGCAGGCGCCCCAGGCAGCTGTGCTCCAATTCTCATCAGACACGTCGTTTGAATTGGAATAGGGTCACAAGTTTCAATATATGCCATATTTGCTCCTGACACAGCGCTCTGGGCCAATGGCTGATCCGGAATCGCTCTGAACCCTAGTGTCCGCTCTCCGGGCGTCTTAACTGGGGGTGGGGTGGGTGACCCTGGCGTGGGGGGGTGGTCCGTGCGGGTGGCGCCGTGGTGGGGGGAGGGGGGGCGGCGGTGGAGGGGGACGCCGGGGGCGGCGACGCGGACGGGGGCGGCGGCCGCGGTCGAAGGCGGGTCGAGGGGCTGTCGTCAGCGGGGAAGCCGCGCGATCGTGGCCAGCCTCCAGGGGTCGGGGGACCAAGCACAAAAAGTGTGATTGGTGGAAATTCTGTGACTGTTGCAAGGCCAAGCTGGGGATTTTTGAGGTGAAATGAAGGGTTCCATATGGAAGATTACTGCACGACAGGAGACTCAATATGAAAGTAGCCGGATAACATGCGTTAGTTTACACACTCGCACGGACAAGCCGACCCACTCCTGGAAATACAAACGGGCTGCCAGCAACGAAGGTATGACTGGCCGCCACCCAGTACTCGTCTGGCACGACATCATCCCCCGCTATGCGACGAGCGTGACCGCATGCAGCGAAGGCCACCGTCTCGTCCCACGAGCCTGTTGCCATATACATAGACGATAAAATAGAGGGGACCTTTGTCGTCAGGCACAACAGCCGCGTGCCCTTTGGGCCTGCCGTATTTCTACTGAATCATGACACGGCCACGATCAAAATGAGCCACACCGCGCTGGCGGCCGTGGCGAGACCCCCGAAAGTTGCCACGTCACCAAAGCGCGCGACCCCCAAAAGTTGCCACGTCACCAAAGTGCGCGACCCCCAAAAGTTGCCACGTCACCAAAGTGCGCGACCCGACCGCGCAGGCCCGCGGGATCCGCGATCGACCCTCTCCATCGCCAGCGAGTGGGGCCGGCCGAGCCTCACCGACGCCATGCGAATGCTCCTCGTTGATGCGGCCTCGGCCGACACCCCCGAGCGTCCGATTGTTAAGTACGTCTTTCTCTGCGGGCGCTCCGTGCCCATCCAGACCTTTGACTACGTGTACGCGGCCTTGACCGCCGACGGGGATAACTGGCTATCCCGGCAGGTGCCCGACAACCACCTGCTGTCGTTGCCCAAAAGCCTCCAGTGGATGGTGCTGAACCGTCCATCTGCGGCAGCCGTTGTCGACGCGCGCCACGCGGCAGCAATGGCCGGCCTCGTTGCCGCCGGGAAACTCGAGTGGAACGTCGAGACGGACGAATTCTTTGCCGCCGCTGTCGTGGGGCAGACCGGCTTGATGACGGCCGCCGCCAACCGATCGGCCATGTGGTCGGTGTGGGACTGAGGTGCCTCTTCCCCGCGAGTGCACCACGTCTTTGGGGAACCAGAGCTGGCCTCCCTGCGGGCAGCCAAGGCTGCGGGGGTCCTATGGGCGCGAAAGTTTTCCAGCTCTTCTGGCCTGGTGGCAGAGCTTGGCCTTCATCGCGAGGGCGACCCGTTTTCGGCGCGCACCCTTTATCCCTACACCACTAACTGGCATGTCGTGGAGCGTTATGGGCTTGGCGCTGACGGCTTTCGAGGGCGAGTGGAAGACCGCCACCGGGTGGCGGTGTGGACGGCGGATGAAGGCTGGCGGCAGGGCCGGTGAGGGACGGGTGGGGTGGCGGTGCTGGGGGAATGAAACACATACGCAGACGGCTAAGTGGGCAAGTGGGGCAGGCAAGGTGCCTATGTGGCTGAGCTGTTGCGAACCGTGACTCGCGCCGCTGACTTCTCACCCGCACGAAAGACAACAGCGGGCGTCCAGAAGACACCCGGTCGCAGCAACTTCTGTACGCTGGCGGGTGTACTGGCACATGTATGGTCAGGCAACCTGGGACCTGCAGGTCAGCACCGGCCTGGCACTCCCAATGGCGGTCGGCCGCTGTACCGCTGCTCACCTCTTGCCCGCCGTCGACAACGCGCACGGGGGGCGGGCCTCCCCTCCCCCTATTTGGGCGCCATGGACTGTCATGCGGAGAGTGAGGCCGAGCCACCGCGTCACACCCGTGCGCAACCACGACCACCGCCACTGCCGCCGCCGCCCCGGCCAGCAGGGTCGTCGCGGTGCCCCCCCGCAGCGGCGCCGCTCCTCCCCCCCCCCCGGGAGGACCCCCTGCACCCCCCCCACCGTCACCACCACCACCGCCGCCAGTGGCGGCGGAGCCTCCCCCCCCCTGCGGCTCGAGCAGCCGCAGCGCGCGGAGGCGCTCCGTCGGCCGCAGCGGCGGCGGCGGCCGCACCCCCGCCATCGCTGCGAGCAGCGACGGCGGCGACAGGCCAATATCCGTCGCCATCAGTGGTGGCCGCAGCGGCCTACCGCGAACACCCACACTCCCACCAGCGGTGGCGGTGGCGGCAGCGGCGGCGGCGGTGCTAATGCCGGCGGTCGCCACGCCGCCGCCGCCGTCGCCGCCGCCGCCGCCCGCCGCCACCCCGCGGGACAGCAAAAGCAGCAACGTCGGTGGCGGCGGGGGCGGCAGGCCGCCGCCGCCGCCGCCGCCGCTGCCGCCGCCGCCGCCGCCGCCGCTGCCGCCGCCGCCGCCACGGCCCGCCGCCGGCGGGGACGCTCCCCCGAACGGCTCCCCCCAGCCGCCCGGCGACGCTGCCGCACGTGCCGACGGGGAGGCAGCGGCCCGCCCCGGCGGCGAGCCCAGCCCCCCGCGGCCGCCCAGCGACGCGGCGCCCCGCAACCCGGGGCTGGACAGCGAGCCCGGCGGGTGGGCAGCGGCGGCGGGCGCACCCACGGGGGCGCCCGTCCCCCCCGCCCTCCCCGCCGCACTGCCCGCGGCGGCGAGGGCGCGGTTCACATCGGCGGCGACCGCCGCCCGCCGGGCCGCCGCCGCTGCCGCGCGGCGGGCCGCCGACAGGGTGGCGGCCTTGCCCGCCGTCACCACCCCCGCGGCGGTCGACGACGCGGTCACCGCCGTGGCCAGCGGCCGCCACGTGGCGCCCCGACCCGAGCGGAGGCGACGGGAGAGGGAGGTGGCGGCAGGTGCGGCAGGCACGGCGGGCCGCCGGTTCCGGTGGGGGTGCAGGGTCAGCCGCAGCGGCGCCTCGACACGCGCGGCCAGGTTCGCGTCGCCCAGCGGCCCCCCCCCCCGCCACCATAATCGCCTTCGCCGCCGTCGCCGCCGCCCGCGGCGTCGGCGGCGGGCCCACCGGGCGCCGTCCCCGCCGCCAACGCGGCAGAGAGGCGCGTGCCAATGCCCATCGCGTCGACCGAAACGGTGTACGCATCGGGGCGGAGGAGGATGCGGGCGGGCGCGCCCGCCGCGGCGGCCGCCGTGTGGTCGAGCACAACCGCGACCAGACAGCCGACGGCGTCGTGGCAGCATGCCGCCGGCGGTAGCTCCTCAAGAGGGGGCAGCAGGCCCAGCGACAGGGACCGCAGCAGGACGGCCGACGCCCGGTCGTAGGGGACGCGGGGGAGCGTCGCGGCGGCGGCCACCTTGGTCGGTGACGGCGTACCGCCGCCGCTGCCACCGCCACCGCCACCGCCATCACCCGCCGTTGGGGACACCGTGCTGGGGACACCGTGTTGCCACTAAAGTTTAGGCTGTTTCACGACCCCCAGTTCCCGCAGGTAACCAACATGATATATATTTTAGGCATGCAATCTATAGTTCAGTTTCGGTACGAATTTTTGGCTTGTGCCACGTGGACTGTCCGTGTTGATTCACAGTGCCGACTGGCCCGCGAGTGAGTGCCGACTGGCCCGCGAGTGAGTGCCGACTGGCCCGCGAGTGAGTGCCGACTGGCCCGCGAGTGAGTGCCAACTGGCCCGCGAGTGAGTGCCGACTGGCCCGCGAGTGAGTGCCGACTGGCCCGCGAGTGAGTGCCATGGGGACACCGTTGGGGGTGGAGAGGGCGGGGGGGTGGGGGCGCTCAGCCGGAGGCGGACATGTTTTCGACTGAGCCCGACGTCAACCCCTACTTTAACCCGAGTATTGGTGGTGGCCGCCACAGAGCGCGCCCGTGCCGACGCGGCCGACGCGGCCGCCGCGGCCGCAGCGGCCGCGCGCCGGGCGCGGATGGCCGCGCGGGCGGTGGCAGGCGCGCGAGTACCCGTCGTGCCCCCAGTGGTAGGCGGAGTGGGCGCCGCAGTCAGCGCAGGGGGGGTGCCCCCGCCGCCGGGGGGGGTCGAGTGGGACGCCCCTTTCCTGGTGGGGGAGGGGGGGTACGCGGATGCCATTACAGGGGGAGAGGCGGCCGTCGCGGCGGCGCTCGGTGGGGAAGGGGCGCCGGCGGCGGGTGTCCCCGCCGGGAGGGGAGCGGGGGGGGGGCACTGGCGGCGGTGGAGGTGGTGGTGGTGCCAGTGGCGGTGCGCCCGCCGACGCTGCTGCCGGTGGGACTGCCGCTGCAGCGGAAGTCCGAGGTGCTGGGGGGAACTCCGCGGCTGTGGGGACGGCGGCCGACGGCAGCGGTGGCGGTGCGCCCGCCGCTGCTACCGCCAGTTGTGGGGCATCCTGTGGCTCTGGGGCGGATGCAGCCGCGAGGGCGGCGGCCGGTGGCGGCGACGGTGAGCCCGCCGCAACTGTTGCCTGTGGGGCAGCCTTTGGTGCAGGTGGGGCTGCCGCCGCCGAGCCTGGGGCTGATGGGCGCGATGGCGACCGCGGCGACGGTGCCGCCGCCACGGACGCGGGCGATCCCGCGGCGGCGGGGGAGTCGGTCGCGGGTGGCGGTGACGACCGCTGCGGTCGACGCGTGCGCCTGTCCATGCACTTGCGCCTTCACGCGACACCAGTGCGCGGGGTCCTGCGCAGTGGATCTTAATCCATGTACCTAGAATTTCGCGCATGCGAATGCGAGCACGTGCCAGAGCGTGTTTTGGGTGTCCGTCGACCTCGGTTCCCTCTGCGAACCCCTGCTTCAAGTTCGAGAACGATCACGCATGAGACGATAAAAAACATTTGCATCGCAGTGGGTCTAAAACCGTGTACCTTACGTTCTCTGCAAAACGGCCCTCACGGGGTCGTGAGGGCCTGCTTACAGAAACCGACCCCCCCACAGAGGCCGTAAACGCCGCTTTGCACGGATTGTAAGGTACACGGTATTAGTCCCACTGCGCATTGCGCGCTCCCCCACATTCTGCGCGCATTCTGCCACACATCCAGCAGAAAAAAACACCCTGAGTGCATATGCATGTGTTTTTTTTCGGCCCCTTGCCGGAAGCATGCACATTGATGACCCGTGGGCCACCTGATTCCATCGTTCCACAACCTCTTGCACCGCCGCGGGGTGTGCGCGGTCACCGCGTAGTCGACCTGGTGCACTTCGTCAGCGCCGTTGTGGCACAGTTTGCGGACAGGGCGCAGCGAACCGTGTCTGAAACGACACGCCCTTTGTGAAAGGATGCGCTGACGGTCACCAATTTGCATCGAGTGTTCGATTGATTCTGCATTGTTGATGCGCGTTTGCAGAACATTGCTCCGCAATGATGTTTAGACTCTCACGGGACATGTGCATTTCGGATTGTTCCATGCGGGAATCCACTGCAAATACGTGTTGGTTTTGGGCTATCTCAGCCGGTACTGAACAACAAGCTTCACTTTTTAAATAAGGACGTAGCCCTTCATGTCCTGGTCGTCGTAGGCAAGAAACGAAGAGGAAAAAAGAACCTCCCAGCTCGTGGTGGTGCTCGCGCACCTTTTATGCGCGGTTTTCGCCCTCCAGAAGCCACAGGGGCCACAATGCAAAAACGTGTTTCGTAGATGCGGGCCCGATGCGCGGAATTCTAGGTACATGGGTTAAGACCCACTGCGCTGACGGCGCGGCCCCGCACGGCCGCGTACGGCGGTGCATTCGCTTTCGCCCCCGCACCGGGGCCTGCACCGCTGCCGCCATCGAGCGCGGCCTTGTCGTCCGCCCCGGAGGCGGCACCGGCGACGTCTGCCTCGTGCAGCCCGCGCGCCCGCGCGCCCTGTGCACCGCCACTGGCGGCAACGTCCATGCACGGAGTTGGCGTAGACGAGCACATGGAAGCGGGTAAGGACCGAGCCGGAGGAGCGGCTGCTTCGGCTGCTGGTATGTGCTTGAGGGTTTCTGCTTGTCGTTGGACGCATGCACTTTGCTTGGTCTCTTTCTCCCTTTGCTACGGGAGGCGTCTAAGACGTCCTTGTAGCTGCAGAGCAAGTGTCACCACCTCACTGCGCGATTGTGTGGTTGCGGTGCCGCTTCTTCGCGCCTGGGAGTGCTTTCTCGCATGCAGTATTCTCGGACGCAAACGCTGACTGTGGTCTCTGGGCTTGAGCCGCACCCGTAATCGCTCTTCTTCCACGTTTTTGCTCGTATATGTAATCTTTTTCTGCTTTGCCACACGCGCGTTAGATGGCGGAGCTGGCTCAGCCCGTGGTGCGCATCAATATGTGTCATCTGGTGCGAAGCGACCTCACATGCCGACGCCGATCGCAGCCGTTGAAGGTGGTGCACCGTCGTCTCCGCGAAAGAGGCGCGTGACGTCCACCCTCCCTGCGGCCGCATCAACAGGAGGGGGCGCTGCGGGGCCGGCGGCTGGGATGACCGCAGCGCAGAGGACAGTTGACTCCCATCCCACTGAAGGGGGTCATCTTCCGTCCACTGCTTCGGGCAGCAGTCGGCTGCGTGCGCTTCGTGATCGTCGCAAAGAGCTTCGCGACACGCTGGCAGGGGTGGAGCGGGACATCAAGAAGAAAGAGATTGTGAAAGAGACGCTGGCGGAGAAGCTGAAATGTCTGGATAAGCAGCTGGATCGGCCTGGCCTGCGCGCGGAGGACGAGCGTGAGATTAAGGCCCAGCGGCGAATGCTTTATGGCGAGATCGGCGTCGCCAACGCGGCTCTTGTTGGCCTATATGAAGACAAGCGACGCACCAAGGACGGCGTTGCGGCGCTTGAGCAGGAGATTGCAGCCGAAGAGGCGGCGCGGAGGAAGGCCGACAACGAGGTACGTGTCTCTCGCCTACTGTTTCGTTGCTTGGCGTGTTTTGCAACTTTCTATTTGGCGGTGTTGTTCGTGTGTCTCGCTCTTGACCCAGATGGTCGGCATGCTGCACAGCGTCCTCGATAGTCCATTCTGCAACTGTGTGACCATACGATCAAAACTGACGGCACGACTGTCAAGTACTGCGCCTTTGTCTGCCACGGTGTTCTGTTGATAGGTTTTTTGTCTTGTAGTTGCCAAGTGTTGTGCAGCGCTTGGAGGCGACGGAGGTCCCGGACGCGCGGGCGCAGTACAGTCGTCAGTTCCTGGCCAACGCGGGGTTTGAACTTCGTGGGAGTGACGGCGTCGTCGACGCCATAGACGCCTGCGTTCTTCAAAACCTCGCACCTACCGGCGAGAAGTCCAACGTGCTCGTTGTGAATGGCTCGTCGGGGTCTGGGAAGACGCGGGTTGGGTTCGAGGCGCTGTGCCGATCAACTGGGCTTTCCGGGGACCTGCTGCGCGCGCTGGAGCAGAAGGCTGGCTGTCCCGTGTTGACCATCCCGCTGTTCATCGACTTCAACAACGGCTTCAGCTACCTTGATGGCGTGGATGGCGGCAACATGGACGAGAACCTTGGAGTTCGTCTGGCTGCCCGCGCTTTGCGCGTCTCTGCAGCCAGGGTGAGGAGGGACAACGGTAGGAGCTTGGACGGCTTGGAGACCGCCGAAGTGCTGACGGCGATCGTCAAAGGCGCCCTCCGTCGGGCGTCTGAGGCGGCCGCTGCCCCTCCTGGCGTCGTCCTCCTTGCGCTTCATCTTGACGAGTATCAGGTCTACCTGAAGGACCTGATGGAGCTGCAGGGCCGCACGTCCGAAGGCGCGGAGTTGTGCTTCAAGAAGATGCTCAGTGCGGCCAACAACTGGGTGCGCTCGGAGAGTGAGGCAGTCGGTGCTAAGCTGGTCTTCTTTCCGATTGTGACTGGCACGCCGGTGGCTGGTTTGACCTTGCTGGTGACAGACAAGCTGCGTGCGGTGCCGATATCGCCTGGTCGCTTGACTCGGGAGTCGGCTACTCCGTTGCTGTGTGACGTCGTTTGTGCTCCGACGGTACTCTCGCACCTGCGCCACTCCGTAGCCGACGCCTGCCGGGACTCCGCTGAGGCGATCAACGCGCTCGGGGACGCGGACTGCCGCCCGCGCTTTGTTGTCACCCTTGGGGAGGCAGTTCGGGATCAGCTCCTTGGTGTGGCTGTTGCTGGCCGTCAGCCATCGCCTCCTCTCGTCGACTGGGCGGCAGCGGTATACACCGTCGTGGCGTCAGCTGCGCCACCGGTCAAGTACTCGTACGTCGAGGTGTTGGCGCAGCTTGCCCTGTCGAAAGTCCCAGTCAATCTCTTCCCTCCTAAGACAAGAGAGCCTTCCCAGGCGGAGCAAGCCGTGGAAGAGGCCTCTTCGGTTGGCGACGTCGAGCTGGACGTCCTGCACGGCGACTTCCGTGTCGTGCGCGTACCACTTGTTCAACTACGACGGTGGGGATTGACGTCTGTTCTTCCGGCGCGGTTACTGTCGCAGACTGTCTGCTCGTGGCAGCAGGTCGAGAAGGTCCTCGGCTACTGCCTGACCGCGGCACTGCAGCCTGGTTTGCGGTCGACGCCGCCATCAATCAGGGACCTGTTCCCCGGGTCGCTGGGTGGCGACTGTCTTCCTTCGCGGGAGCTGGTTCTGGACAAGCCGCGCTCGCTGTTCGTGGAGCAGTCGCAGTTCATCTCCTCCACAACTCCCATCTCGCCGAAGCAGATGTCTGTGCTCGCTCGGATTGAGTCCGAGACAGCGTACGAGGCTGTCATTTTGACTGACGGCGTGTTCATGACGTGTCCCGGCTGCGTGGCAGTAGACATCCGCTTCTCCGTGTCTATTCGCCAGCGCGGGAAGGGTGCTGGCACGCTGCATGTGTTCGTGCATACCAAGCACTCTGAGACAAGCCGATGTTTTGGCGAGTCTGCCGTTGACGAGTGGTACCGAAGCGTCAAGGCTGCCACTCGCAAGTGGCGCTCGGGCAGGGATCGGGTGCTGTTCGTCTACTTCTCGACCATGCCTCTGACCGCGGCTGGAGCTGCTGCCCTTGATTGCCGGCAGTTCTTCACAGCCCATCCGGATCTCCTGGTCGTCACGTCCGACCAGCTTTCCAACGTGCTTCCTGCCTTTCTCCTGTCACGCTTCCTGACCGCCGAGCAACAGCGTCGTGAACGGATGGGTGTTGGTGCGCGGCACAGTTAGCTCTGCTGTCGCGGAGGGCGTGGACGTGGCGTGGGCCAGTATAGCCCGCTCTCTTCAGAAGCGCCTGCGGGTGGTGGCGGGTGCGGTGTGTGTGGCAGTGCAGGCAGGGCCATATTGTGCATACGTGCGTATGGGGGGCGTAGGGGAGGCGGAAGTTGAACGGTGAGGGGGGGGGCGGGGAGTATCGCTCGCCCGCGGGCCAGTTGGGCTGACGGAGATCACACGCGTGCGGTCAACGGCGTGTGTGCGATGGAGGTGGGTGGTGGCGGTGGCGGAGGTGGGGGTGTGGGGAAGGTGCGGCGGGTAGTGTCTGGGTCGGAGGACGGGATGCTTTGGGTGTGGGACGCTGCTGATGGCTCATCGCGCCTGTGGGAGACTCTTCCTGGTGTTGTGTCATCTCTTCGGGGTTGAGTGTCACCCATCTTGCCTGGTTGCGATCGTCTCGGGTGTGTCTTTTCTTGTGGAAGTCATCGTCGGGCGTGACTTCCGTTTGGTGTGCCCTCTCGGTGTGAGTGTGGTGTGTGCGCTTGCTGCGGACTGCGTTGTGCTGGGCACTGCCGTCGGCGCGGTGCACTGTAGCGCCAGCGGCGGCGACGAGGGCGGGCGCCGACCGGCGGACGGCGGCGGCACCCCCCCCCCCCCCACCGCTCCGCCCCCCCCGACGCCCGTCGTCGAGTGCCGCGGCCGCCGCCGCGGCGGCGGCGCCGCGCTCGACCGCCGCCGGCCGCCGCGGCGGCCGCCGCCAGCGTCCCCCTCCGAGTCGGACGATGAGGACGACCGCGACGACGACGTGTGGCGCAGCCGCCCAGACGGGCGCGGCCGGAGCTCCGCGGCCGATACGGAGCCGGGGAGGCGGCCCGGACCGCCGCCCCCCCCCCCCCCCCCCCCCCAGCACCACCACCGCCACCACCCCCACCGCCACCGCCACCACCACCACCACCACCACCACCACCACCGCCGCCGCCGCCTTGCCCCCCCCCCGGTGGCGTCGGCGCCGCAAACATCGAGTCCTCCACCGTGTGCAGCCGCCGCTCCAGCTGCGTCAGCACCGAGCCAATCGCCGCCGCGATGAGGATGCCGCCACGGGCGGGGCGCGGGCGCCCCCGGGGCGCGCCGCCGGAGGGCCCCCGGCGCAGCTGCTGCCAGTCCCGCGGCCGCGCTGAGGTAGGGGGGGGGGGGGGGGGGGAAGGGGGGGGGCGGGGGCCGGGGCGGGGGCGGGGGCGGTGGGAGCACCCCTGCCGGCGGTGGGGTAGGGGCAGAGGCACGGGGGGGCACCCGCGGGGCGGTGGTGATGGTGGTGGTGGTGGTGGTGGTGGTGGGAGTGGGGGTGGGGGTGGTGAGGTAAGTGTCGTGGGCGACGGGGGAGAGGGGAGCGGGGGGGGTGGGGGGGGCGGGGGGGGGGGGGTGGGGGAGGGGAGGTGGCAGGCGGCCGCGTTGACGGGAACGGCCGTGGCGGCAAGGGCAACCCCGTCACGGCGGCTGCGACAGCGGCGGCGGCTGATGCGGCATTGGGTTCCACGACCTTTATTAACGGCGCCGAGGCCATCCACTGGATCTTCCCCGAGCTCACGCCCCGCAGGTCGGAGCGCAACCGCCTGTGGCGGCAGAGCGAAGATGGGTGGCGACTGGCCGCCGCGGCGGTAGCCACAGACCTGCCACCCCCCGTGGATGTGCGTGCGTGGCGGGCGGGCGCCGGCTGGCGAGCGGCGGGGCGGGTGACACGCAACGCCTGGCTGCGGGCGGTGGGGCAGGTGGAGTTTGGGGCAGGCCTGGCAGTCTCCACGCGGGGCCCCCCCGCGTGGCCCGCGCTGGCCGCTCTCCCCCGTCTGCCGGGCGTCGTCGCCCTCTCGGCCGACGCGGGCCCGTACGGAGTGACCCCCGACCGTGGAGACGGGCTGCTGGAGACGGCGTTGGCCGACGGCCGGGGGCCCCCGTCGCCGCTGGCCGCCTTTCGGCAACGCGGGTGGCGGGAAACGCCGCCAATGGTCGCGGCGCTGGTGGCGGCGGCGCCCACCTCGCGCGTCCTTCACCTGTGCCTCGACGCGCCGTGGGTGTATTCTCGACGGGCCCACACGGACCTGGGTGCCACCGTCCGCGCCGCCGCGCCGGGCCTCGTCGATGTGGCGGTGTCGGACATAACGAACTTTGGGCTGTACGAGTCGATCGTCGACCAATTGATCGCCGGTGCCACTGCCGCCGCGGAGGGGGTGGCGGCGGTCCACGGCGGGAGCGCGGGCGTCCCCGTGCGCGGTGACCCGTGCCTGCCGCGTCTGCGGCGGCTGGGCGTGCCCGTCATGTCGCATAAGGATGCAGTGGCACTGTCGGCTGCCGCCCCGGGCCTCCACACCCTCCGGCTGGTAGGAAGCACAAATTTCCGCTTGCGTCGACGGCGGCTGCGTGGTGCCGACGAGGGTCATCCATCGAGGCCGCTGCCACCCCTGACCCGCGGCGGAGGCGCGGCCACGTTGGCTCACCTCACCCTCATTGGTGATGCGGGCGTGGCATTGGGGAGCCTGGCACCTGCACTGGCCGCCCTGGGGCCCAGGCTAGAGAGCCTCCACTTGGGAGCGATGTCCTGGGACGTGGCTGCACTGCTGGAGGCCCTGCCGGCCATGCTCCCTAGACTGACGTCGCTGCTGCTGGAGGGGCCGCTGCCCCCCGTCCAGCCTTCTGCTTCTGAGTACGGCGCGGCGCCTCCGCTGGTACAGATGCCCCCGCCGCTGACCGTCGCCGACGCGGCCGCCGCAGCGACCCTGGCCACTGTTGCACCGCGATTGCGAACGCTAGCGCTGGCCCCCAGCGCTGGGCTATCGCTACTGGTCAGGCGTCGTTCGCCCGTGACTGCAAGCAAGGATATTCGGGTCCCTGAGGACCCCTTGCATCCCCCCCCACCCTCTCTGAGTGAGTGGCTGCCGCCTACCCTCACAGCCCTCTCCCTATCCGTCGCTGGCGGGGAGAACGCCAGTGGATTTGTTCTTTCCAGCTGGTCACATGCAGCGCTGCGACACCTTCGGGTGGGTCGCGTGGCCATCTTTCCCACCCCTGAGCAAGAGTTTGAGGAGCAGCTAGATGGCAAGCACGACCATGTCAGCTTGGTGACTGGCCTGCGGCTGCGGCTGCCCCACCTGTCGACCCTCACTGTTGGGCCACACGTGGACGTGTCCTCGGACGCGCCTGACACCGTGACCGCGGAGGGTGTGTCTGACACGTACGTCCGGTTTGAGGTCGCCTCACCAGGGGGCGAGCCACCTCGTGGGGCCTCCTTCGACGCGCCCCGCGCGCCCGGCCGGTGGGCCGCGCAACTCCATCCGCGCCCAACCTTTGTATGTTGCTCTTGGCGGAACAGCGAGCCGCCAAGGAGAGGCGGAGGCCTCGCCGCCGTTCCCGCCGCCATCCATGAGGCGGTGGCGGCTGTGGTAGCCGGCGCGATGACCGATGCGGGGGCTGATGCGGTAGCCAATGCAGCGATGGCCATCGTTGCTGCTTCCGTGGCGACAGCAGCGGCTGTGCCCCCGCCGAGCTCGGCCGCTGCAGCTGGTGTGACGGCGGTCGTCAATGGGAGGGATGCTCTCGACACCCCCTTCTCTGGTAACCGCGCCACCGGTCTGCAACTCACGCTCCCTCCGCTGCCGACGCTGAGCCTGCTCTCCCTTCCCGATGAGTTGCTCATCCTCATTTGTCAGGCGCTGGCGACTGGGGCGCGGCCCGTTGGTCAAAGCACAGGGGCGGCAGCGGCTGACGTGCGCGCATGGGGTGACGGCTCGGGGGCGGCCAGCCTCCCGCCACTTCACCCCGTGCTCGGCGGCGCCGAGTTGGCAGATGCCTGGGCTGTTAGCCACCCGTCTGATTGGGCAGCCGTCGCGGTGCCTCCGCCCGTAAGCGTGGCGGCCTAGCGGGCGGCCGCCGGCGTGCGCGGCGCCTGCACCCGCCTCCGTACCATGTGGAAGTGCGCGATAGCCCACGTGGACGCGGGGCGCGCTCTGGCGGCTCCCGTGTCTGTGGCTTTGGCGACGGGAGTGGGGGCTCTCTCCGGCTTGTCAGTCCTGACTGTGGACGGGTCGGATGAGGCCCGAGGCGACGGGGGCTCCCTGTACCGCCTTCTCCCCACCGTGGTGGACCGCTTGCGGGGCTTTCGCTATCGGGGTGAGGAGCTGCCGGCATCGGTGGAAAGAGTGCTGGAGGGGGCAATGCGGCGGCGGCTCGGCGACCGCGGCACGGCTGGGTCCCCCCTCCGGTTGCTTCACGTGGTCGTGTCAGAGCCGGAGTCGCTCACCGGGATTCTCAACCTCGTGGCGCAAGACGGCCTGCGGGACGTGGTGGTCCACGTGCAACAGGATCTAGGCTATGGACCGTTCGATGGGCCAACGGAGGCTGACTGTAGCGGCGACGATGTGGTGGGGGCGCTCTGTGGGCACACGCCCACCGCCGCCACCACCGCCGCCACTGCCGCCACGGTGCAGGGCCGACCATGGACCCTTGTGCAGGCGGGCGGGCCCCCGAAAAGCCGCGCTCTGCTGGCGTCGCCGCTCTGTGGCCTCACCACCCACCGACGCGGCCAAAGCTACAACAGCGGCCGACGGGAGTCCCCCACGGCACGTCCCCGGAGATGGTCTTGACGGAAGACGTCCAGTATAAGCCAGGCTGGGGCGTCTTAACGGGCGCGTGAGTGCGCCACGGAGACGACCCCAGGGCCGTCGTCCACGTCACTGATATGAGAGACAAGTGGACGTCTCAGCGTGGTGATTGGGCTGTCGCGTCACCACGACAAGCGATCGCCCGGAGAACAAGTGGACACAGCAGGGCTATCGTCGTCAGCAGGTACACAAAGCATGCCGTATGCATCGGTTCACGCGATGATGTTTGCTCAAGATGACGGTTGACAGGGAAGGTCGTTGTCCCTCCCTCAACCAAATGGGCAGCCACTACGAGCGCCTACATCAAAGAAAAGCACCCCTCCAGCCGCACTGCGAGTGGGTACAACGTGCACTTTTTAGCTTGGCACCTCCAGCGCCAGATCCACGCATTTACACACAGGCGCGTGAGGCACCTGCACAGCAGGCCCGCCGGTTCAAAGCACACTCGTTCCGGATCGCCGCCACCCCCCCTCCCCGGTGCACTCGGCCACCGTCACAACCCCAAACCCCAGCAAGCCGCCTGCGTACCGGCGCGGGTACCAGCGGAAGAGGCCACGCCCGTCGAGGCCACACTCAGCGGCGGGGATAACACAGCAGCACCCCGGTGGCACACCCGACGCGGGCACACATCGATCAAACAGCACAAGAAGCATGGGAGGGCGAGCCGAGACGCCTACTCGGCCTTGTCAAGGCCCTTGACAAACTTGACAGCCTCTTTGAAGCTGTCCTCGGGCCCAATCATCACGCGCACGTCAAGGACCTTGCCGCCCTTGGCCACCACAATGTGCGACCGCTTGATGTTCTTGGGCGCCTTGAACGCGCCAATGGCCTTGACGAGCGCCAGATCCCGGTCGCACAGCAGCGGGTAGGCCAAGTTGTGCTTGGTCTTCCACGACGTCTGCGCGGCGGGCGTGTCAGCCGACATGCCGTACACGGCAAAGCCCGCCGATGACAGCTCCGCCGTGTTCTCCCGGAACCCGCACGCCTGCTTGGTGCACCCGGGCGTGTTGGCCTTGGGGTACATAAACAGCACCAGGCCCTGCTCCTTGAGTACCGCCCCGAGGTCCACCTCCTTGCCGTCATCCGCCAGCAGCTTCATGGCAGGGAAGTCGTCGCCCACCGACAGGCCCGACTGTTTGGCCGCCCCCGCCGACGCGCCTGCCCCATTCTCTCCTCCTGCTGCCACGGACGATGCTGGCGCCTTCTTTTCGGCCTTCTTGGCCGCCGCGCTCTCCGCCTTTTTCGCCGCCGCCTCTGCTTTCTTCGCCGACGCCGCGTCCGCCTTCTTGGCCGCCGCCTCTGCCTTTTTGGCCGCCGCCGCCTCTGCCTTCTTTGCTGCCGCGTCCGTCGCGGGCGGCGTCGCCACCTTGCTCGCCGCCACCGCGTCCTCGGCCACGGCCACCGTCTTGGCCTTGTCAGCCGCCGACGCCGACGCCGAGGCGGCTGTAGCGGCCGCCGACGCGGCCGGCGCCGCCGCCTTGTCCACTGCCGCCGCCTTGGCCTTTGACCGCGCCCCCGCGTTGGTCGACGTCTTCTTCTTGATGGCAATGGGCGCGGGGGGGGGGGCGCCGCCAGACCGCGTGCGCGACCGGGTGTTCATGACGCCGGCCGGACCAGGGACAACACGCGAGTGCGGGGAGGGGAGGGGGGGGGGTGTGGGGGGGGAGGAGGCAACGGAGGCAAAAAGGTCTCCAAGGGGTAACTGAGGGCGGGTAGCGGGGGAGGGCGTGGAGAAAAACGGGGACACCACCACCAGCAGGCCGCGTTGGGAGCGCCCGACGGTGGGGGAGGCAGACCGGCGGTGGCGCGCGCGTCCACCACGTTGACGTCACGACGTGGCGGGCGGCAGGCAGCACGGCGGGGGGGTAACGCGGGGCCGGCCGTGGGGGCACACACCCTCGTCACAGTCAGCCCCCCTCCTGGATGCACGCGCGCGCCCACGGAGCGGTCGACCGACGAGCAGAGTAACCGACACCAAGAGACTGGTCGGTGGGGAGGGGGGGGTTGGTTGGGCCAAGGAGGAGGGGCTGCTTCTCCCACAACCGGCACAGGCGAAACGGCACGCGGCGCCCGTGCGTCGCGCGATTCGAATGGGGACGGGGGGGGCCCGAGCGCGCACACGCTGGCGTCACGACATCCCGGGCAGACACGCGCCAAGCCGGCACAAATCGGCCGCGCCTCCCCCACCGTTGCGTGGGAGGGGGGGGGGGCGGGGGCCTGGGGGGGGCGGGCCTGAGGGGTGTGGCTGGAAACAGAAGGATATGTAGAGCGGAAGGGGCCACCGGTCGGTGAGGGTGGGGGCAGGCCGGGGAGGGGGGGGGGGGGGTGCGGTGAGGAGGCGCGCCTCGCCAGCCGCGGAGACCGGCCATGCCAGCCGCTTGTGTGTGCCACCAGGATGAGCGGGCCGTTACACGCACCCCCCACCCTCACCGGAAAGCGCGCTTCCAAAGCGCGCCCCGCGTCCGTTTTTTTTTTTTGGGGCGGGGGGGGTGGGGCTAGTGGCGGCTCTGGCGCGGCGGTATGTACCGTCGCGAGCGCGATTTTGGCAGGGCGCGAGGCGCTCGTGTTACTGTATGTAGCGCTCACATTGCGCCTTAATTACGCCCCCGAGGAAGCCGTCGCGCCCCAATGCACCTCTTGTAGCCCCCTATGGTTTTACTTATTCGACGGAAGTGCATCTTCGAACTCAAGAGTTGTTTGACTTTCGGTGCCGGCATGCCGAAATCCTTCCCTGTCTTCCTGCTTCACTGCAGGCTCGGGTGCCATCATAGCGAAGACGTACCACTCCCAGCACGGCTTACTGGCGTGTACTGGGGTGTACTGCGCAATATTTCTGTACTCAGCCGTGCTGCCAGTGCGAATCTGGTGCTGCGCCACTCAAATCGGGGACCGCTTTTTCCCGCCTCCTGCTGGGGCTGTCTGAACGTGGGCTACAAGCCGCCGGGCTCTCAATTCGCCCCAGGCTCGGATCATTCTGAGGGTTCGACCGGTGCTGAGGTCGGAGGGGGGTCGAATCATTGTGAAGAAGTTACCGTCTCACAGGCTGTTTGTCACACGTCGAGCGCTGGAGGAGTCATACAGTTGCCCGATTGTCGCCTCCCCCCCCCCTCGCGCGCCGGCGCTCGCCGACCCGCCCTGGGCATGAACGGAGCGACTGGGGGGACTCACCACAGCACAGTACTGTATGCACGGGGGGCCCACCACCACGACGTGCGACCTTGCCCGCTTCCCGTCCCGGCCCTGGCGCAGGGCGGACGGCACCCGTCAGCACCGGCGGGTGGCCGACCTTCCCCAACGCGCAGCAATTGGCTGGGGGCCCTCCCCCGGGCCAGCCCTCCGCAGGCTGTCCATTCCCAGATCTGATCCGATTGGAGCGGAGCGGAGCCAGGGGGTACCCCGCGACCGAGGGGGAGGTGCTACTGTGGGGCATGGACGGCCGTCGGCAGATTTTGAAATCTTGCCGGCGGCGGCGGCGGCGGCGGCGCGTACGCACCGCCCCCCGCGGCCCCTGCCTTTTAGGCCGCGGCCGTGGCGCCCCGGTCCGCCCCACAGGAGCGGCAAGCACTTCCCTGTCTCGCGCTTGAGTTGCGCGAGCCTGGGAAGGTTCCCGGTGCGTCGCCCTGCGGTTACGCTCTGGATTGTCGTCATGCCCCCCCCCTTCTCAGATGCAGACCGAGCTGCCACGCGGGCGACCGCCGCAGCCGCCGCCGCCACGGCTGCCGCCGCCGGTGGCGGCGGCGGTGTCGTGCCCGCTGCTGACGGCGCCGGCGGGGTCCCAGACCCCCCCCCGGCACGGGGCGTTGAGGGCGCGCTGCTCCGCATTCAGCAGACCCTCGACGCCGTCTCTACTCGCCTCGCGGCCGTTGAGGCCGATCGGGAAGCCGAGCGGGACCCTCCCCCGCTCGTACCCCCCGTCCTCCCCGCTCCCCTCGCCCCCGCCCCCGCTGCAGCAGCTACAGCAGGCGCGGCCGGCGCCGACTTTGGGCTCCCCGCCGCCGGCCTCGCCGACGTCATCGCAGTCACCGTCGCCAAGGTCATCAAGCAGCAGCAGGCCAAGGACAAGGAGCACGACACGGCCGTCAAGGACGACCTCTTCTCCGACGAGAAGGCCGGTCGCGTGGCGACCCTCACCAAGCCCCTCGACACCTTCCTCCTTCCGGGCTGCGCCCGCACCGACTTCCCCGCCCCCTTCCGGCTCGAGACGTGGCGGTACTCGGCCGACTGGCCGGTCACGCGGCGGGAGCAGCGCAGCGCCGCTGCTGCCGAGGCCGGCCATCTCTCCATCGTCGGCGCGTGGAGCTCCAAGATGCACAACGGCATCCAGTCGTTCTGCGGCACCGACGGCGTGGCTGACGTCACCGAGCTGCAGCAGATGCTCCAGAGGTCGCGCGTGTACCTGCACCAGATCGCGGAGCTCTGCGCATGCCGCTACGACGTGCTCAACTACGACGACGAGGACATCGCGGCGGAGATCCAGTCGCGCATCCTCGGCAGCGCCGACGACCATGCCTCCAAGGCGCTCGGCAACGTGTACAAGGAAGTCCGCGCAGACCGGAACAAGGACATCGTCAAGTCCCTCTCCGCCGCCCAGAAGAAGTCCCGGCGCGGCCGGCGGGGGAAGTCCGCTGCCGCCGCCGCCGCCGCCGCCGGCAACTAGCCCCCTCGCCGGGGGCCCAGGCGCCGGGGGGACCTCACCGCCCCCCCCTCACCACGCGGCCAAGACCGCGAGCGCCGAGGAGGAATGTGCCACGCCGCCGAAGAAGCCGCCGGCGGCGTGGGCGCGGGAGGCGGAAGACGCATGGCGCAAGATTGGCGCGCCACGCTGGGTTCTCCGCCTCCTCCGCTTCGGCCTGAAGCTACCTTGGGCGGACCCCCACCGGCGACCGCGTACGCGAGCGAGAGCGTATCCGGTGCCGGAGGGGGACCGTACCTTTGTGGCTGAGGAGCTGATGCGGTGGCAGATGGCGGGCTTTGTGCGGAAGCTGAGCGGAGCGGAGCGCGCGGCGGCGCGTTGCGTGTCCCCAGCCTTCGTCTCCCACGTCCGCCCCAAGCCCAGGTTGGTGATCGATCTCAGGGACGTGAACGAGCTGCTGGAGGACAAGCCGTTTAAGTACGAGGCACTGCCCGAGTTTATAGCTTCCCTCCAGCTGTACGACCATCTTATCTCTTGGGATATAAAGGACGCCTTTCATCACGTTTACATCCACCCCGACGATCGGACCTACCTCAGCTTCACCATTGATGGTGAGGTCTACGAGGCCATCACCATGCCTTTTGGACTGTCCATCGCCCCGTGGGCGTGGACAAAGGTGATGCGCCCAGTGCTCGCGCACCTGCGCGCGGTGGGCTTCGACCTCATTGGCTATGTTGACGACCATGGTGCCGCTGCCCCCGGCCCAAGACCAACCAGCAAGGCGGGCGCAGCCGCCGGCTTCCGGCTGGTGCAGCGGCTATACGCCAAGCTCGGCCTACAGCTGCACCCCGACAAGGCCGACCGCGAAGGGACGCAGCAACTGGCGCTGCTTGGCTTCACCATCGATACGGCGGGCAACAGGCTGACGCTTCCACCGGAGCGAGTCGCCAAGGTGAGCGGCACCGCCATGGCGCTGCTATCCTCGGCCGGCAAGAACCGGCGGTACGTGCGGGTGAAGGCGTTGCAGCGGATGGCGGGGCTGGCGGTGTCGACCAAGCTGGCAATCCCGGCGGCGCGGCTGCACACCCGATCCCTGTACGACGACCTTCGATCCGGTGACGCAGTCGGCGACGATCGGCCCGAACTCGCGGACGATCGACCCAAATCTTCAAATTTGAAAATATACGATCGGTCTGATAGATCGTCGGACGATCGGAGCGATCATCGAAATCGCGACGATCGTCGATTGTCGCACCAGTCGATCCGGGACCTGCGATTCTGGGCCGGGCTGCGACCGGGTCAGGAGTTTGGCCGCCTGCTATGGCACCCCCCCACCTCCGCCACGCTCTACACCGACGCCTCTGGCGCCGGGTGGGGCGGCGGGCTGACGGTCGACGGCGTCAAGTACGAGGCCCGCGGCTTCTTTGGCCCGGGGGACGCTACCAAGCACATCAACGCCAAGGAGATCTTGGCGGTGACGCTGTCGCTGTTGAGCTTTGAGGACAAGCTGCGGGTGGGCGCGGTGGTCCGCCTGTTCGTGGACTCACAGGTGGCGCTAGCGGTTATTGCTGCGCTGTCTTCCCGCTCCCCGGCGCTTGTCCGGGAGCTGCGGAGGCTGCACGCCGTGGCGCGCCACCTGTCGGTCGCCCTGGACGGGCAATGGATCCCGACGGCGGAGAACGCCTGGGCCGACGCGTTGAGCCGCGACGAGGACCGCACGGACTGGTGCTTGGGGCGGCGCTTCTTCCTGTCCCTGGACGCCGCGTACGGGCCCCACACGGTGGACCGCTTTGCGTCGGCGACGACGTCGCACTTGGCGCGCTACAACTCCCGTCGCCGCGACCCGTCCACCGAGGCGGTGGACGCCCTCTCCCAGTCGTGGTCGGGCGACAACAACTGGGCCAACCCGCCGTTCTCCCTCGTCCCGCTGGTGCTGCGCCTCATCGCCGCGCAGCGGGCGACGGCGACCGTCATCGTCCCCGTGTGGAGGGCGCAGCCGTGGTGGAGGCCCGCCCTCCAGCAGGCCGACGAGGTGCTCTACCTTCCCCGCGCGGCCGGCGTCTTCCGGCACGGGGCGGCGGCCGCGCCGCGGCGTCGGCCGCATTGGACAGTATGCGCGCTCCTGTTCACGGACGGGGGGCGACGGCCGCGTCGGCGGCATGGACGCGGTCCTGCGTCGTCCTCGGCGACCACCGCTTTGGCGCCGGCGCCGGCGGTGAGACTGCCGCGCAGCTGTTAAGCCTCGCGCTGGCGGAGTCGACCAAGGGAAACTACGCCAATAAGTGGGTGGCGTTTGTGTCCTTTTGCCAGGCTAGTGGGTACACTTACCTGCCAGCTACGACTGAGACCGTCGCGTGCTACCTCGGGTTCATCTTCGAGCGCGGCACGGTCGCGCCGGCGACGCTGCAGGGCTACCTCACCCCGATTAACTCAGTGCACGCGTTGATGCAGATGGAGCGGCCTGCGGTCGGTCCCCTGCTCGTGGCGCTGCGGCATGGCTACGCCCGAGCCTACGCCATCATCTCTGGCGGCCTGCGCGTCAAGCGCGTTCCGCTTCCGCAGCGGCGCTGCTGCGGTTTGCCAACCTGGGTTTGACCACGGCTGACGCCGGCCTCCGCCGACGGCTGGCGGGGCTCGTCATGACGGGCCTGACCTTCTCGCGCCCGGGCGGAGGGGCTAACCTCCGCCGCAAGGACGTCTCCGTCACGGGTGACAGTATCAAGGTGCAGATAATGGACTACAAGCACGGCGCGCGGACGGACCGTGAGCGCATCCTCATCAACCTGCCGAGGCGCAGTGGCGGCCGCGACGACGCTCCCTTCCGGCTGGTGCACATGCACCTGTCGGCCATGGCCATGGCGACGGCGGACGGCGACCAACCCTGCTTCTCCCCCGTCGGCGACCTGCGGCCCCTGCCGACGGAGGTGGCGACCGTGTGGATGAGGGAGGCCATCTACCTCTTGGACGTCCACCCGCCCGACGGCGGGATGTACGCCGGCCACTCCCTCCGCGCCTGCGCGGCGACGAGCTACCGCTCGATTGGGGGGGAGCAGGACGCGTGCGCCCAGCTGATGGGCATGAAGGACAAGTGGACGGACGTCGTCTCCGCCTCGTACGTAGACGCACTCGTCGACGCAGACGACGCTGCCCGGGAGCTGTACGACCGCTACCTGCGGGTGCGGCGCTGACCGGCCGCGGGCGCCGTCGGCCACCACCCTCCTCTGGGTGGCGTCGCCTCTCCGATTGAGTTGGCAACAAGACCGTGACTCCACGAGCGGCGGGGTATGATCCGATTGGAGCGGAGCGGAGCCAGGGGGTACCCCGCGACCGAGGGGGAGGTGCTACTGTGGGGCATGGACGGCCGTCGGCAGATTTTGAAATCTTGCCGGCGGCGGCGGCGGCGGCGGCGCGTACGCACCGCCCCCCGCGGCCCCTGCCTTTTAGGCCGCGGCCGTGGCGCCCCGGTCCGCCCCACAGGAGCGGCAAGCACTTCCCTGTCTCGCGCTTGCCTCCTTCCTCCCCTCCTGCCACCGGTATTCTCCCCCACTGCCGCGGGGTCTCACCTGTCTGTATGCTCCGCTTAGTTCTCCCGCTCCGCCGCGGCCATTGCTTGGCCGCGTGGAGTCTGCCGTGCCAGCCTCCTTTTCTCCCTGTCTTTGACTTTGACGGTGCGCGCCGACCGCAAGGCTGGGCGCACCGAGGCGACCTGCCTCACATTTGCATTGCTCTACTGCCCAATAGGGGCTACTTGTATCTCATGAATAAATTCGACAGTCCGTGGCAACAAGACCGTGACTCCACGAGCGGCGGGGTATCCCCACTGTTGCTCGCCCTTCATAGCGATGGTCGGGTCCTCACCTCCTCTCTCGCATGCTGACACGGGCGGCCGTGTCCGGCCCCTCTCCCGCCACGTGCTTCGTCTGCCTGCGTGCGCGCTGCGCCGTCCACCCGCGTTGGCGGGCGGGTGCGCCGCTGTCCCCCTCTCTTGCACTCCGGTGCGGGCGGCCGTCTTCATCACCGCAAGAGCGCGCTCCGGACGCCACTCCCCCTCTCCCGCGCCCCGGTGCGGGTGGCAGTCTCCGTCTCGGCCCCCCCTCCCGCCGCCTCTTCCCCTCTCGCACGCCAATACCGGCGGCTGTCTCCGCCTCAGCCCCCACTCCCACGGCCTTTCCCCCTACCTGGCACGCCGGGGCCGGCGGCCGTCTCCATCTCCGCCCCGCCGCGTGTCTCATCATCCTGTGTGGGCACTGCGCCGTCCACCCGCCCGCTTTTGCGGTGGTGTTCGGCGTGCCCCTGGCCGCTCTGCACCCTCTCCGCTGTGTGGATGGGCGGGTGTGCTGACTGTCGCGCGGCGGTCGCGGCGGGCGGCTATGTCATCCACGCCTACCCCGTCCTCCTTCTGGTGGTGTGGGGCCCCTCCTTACCCTTCTTCCCGCCTTTGCTGGTAGGTGTTGCCGATGGTGCTTCTTTGCTGTGACCAGTGGCCGCGACAAACGTTTTTGACTGCCGCCTACTCGAATCCACCTGTGTGCACCAGTCGACGAAATAACAACCTCATCTCCTATACAACCCTCGTTGAGGCTCAATAAAGATCATCATGCCAATCATCACTCTCATCACTCTCTGTACCGGCTGGGTCCGTACTCCTTGGGTCCTGTCGAGGGAGGGCGAACGCGTTCACATAGAAGCGTGTCTTACGCAGCTCCTCGCCAGTAGTAGGCACCTCGTCTGGCATGACAGTAACGCCATGCCGTTGACTGAGGTCCTCCCAGTCGTACTCAACAGCCAGGTACCTCACGATGTCCCCTGGTCGGACCACGTCTAGTGCCACTTCACTGCCGTTTTTTTTTCGGACTTCTAGCTGCTGCCGAGTGCCCGCCCTGTTCGTCAGTGTGGCTGTATTGACCCCCAGGTACGGGGGCAACACGTGCCATGCAAGGGGCGGCAGGCCACTAGCCTGATCCGTTCCTCCCCCTGCATTTGGGTCCGTATTCCCTAAGTTTGGGATAGTTAGCTTAGTAGTAAATCCAACTTGGATTTGAGAGTTTTCTGCATTGATCGTCTTGAATATTCGTGTGGCCCGGTGGGCAGGTGCTGGGGTGGGAGATTCTGAGTGGCGAGATTCTGAGGGGACCCTGGGGGGATAAGGGGAGGGACAGCGGGGCTTGGCCCTGCGTCCCCGTCCCGACCAAGAAACTGTTGGACCACACACCATCCTCTTGTTTGTCAGTGGGGGGTTTGCCCCACAACAGGGACAGAGTGTGTGCGACTTGCACTTCTTCCGGTTCCCCCGACACGGGAGGCAGCCCATGTACACCGCCCCAACTTGGGTGTCGTGTGTGCAAGTGGTTTTTGCCACATTTGGTGGAGCAGCAGGGGACAGAGGTAAACTTTACCTCCGGGTGCACCCGGGTGTAGGGGGCCCTCTGTCTCAGAGGAACGGTGGTCTTGGACTGTGTCGTGTGGATCGTTAGCCAACACGGCTGGATTGGACCTCCCGACGTTCGGGAAACTCTCCGGTGACGACTTTACTCCGGCGCCTTTGAATACTGGTGTAGCATAATAGGTATCCGTCGCACGTCCACTCTCAGGGAACACTCACCAAGGGGGATCGGCGCCAACGTCACCGGGAGGCCAAGGTTGCCGTCCTTGGAGCGCAGGCCACGGGACCAAGATGGGAGCCCAAATGGGAGGGGTTTGTTGTTCTACCTTGGCCGGCGGTGGATTCGCCGCCGGCCCCCACGTTATAAACCCTCGGAGACACTACTAACTACCCTTCACCCCAAGATGCAAGTCCCTCTGGTCATACGTAACTTATAGATACCGTGACCAGTACGAACTATCAAATTGAAAGTTAAGGGTTAGAAGTAGCCCCCCCTATTATTAGGGTTACAATACGGCCAACCATATTGCTACATATCCCCCCCTTAGATTCGGCCCGTCCTCGGGTCGAGTTGCATTCGGGTTACCGAATGTAAGTGGGTCGCGTGACCGTTTACCAGTCGGGTGGGGCTTTGCGCCCTGTCGCGACAGACACCCCTTTTCGAGGTTGTCTGAGGGGGGTGCCCCCCTTTGTGTGGTACACACACGATCCGTTTTCCGGACCGTTAAATTCCCGATGCGGGTTTCTGTTCACGACCCCCCTTTCCGGGGGGTGGTGCGAGCGGATCCGCCACCAGGCGCCTGGTGGTAGGGGGGCCCCTCTCGTGTGGACGAGTGTGTGGATATGGGCGCTGCCCGCGTTGCGTGGGGGCGGTTGGGGGTGACCCCCCTTGCTTACCCCGTGTGTGGGGGGGGCGTGGCTCCGGTCCAGGTGCCTGGGTGGAGCGCCCCCGTAGCTCGGCTGGCGCGGGTCGTCCCGCGCTGCCGTATCGCTCGTGCTGAGCTGTGTGGTTATAAGCGCGGGTGCCCGCGCTTCCCTGGCTCGTCCTGCGCGAGCGTTTCTCGACCGGGTCGAGCCGGCCTCGGCTTTTCTGCACGGGGCGCCCCTGCTACCCCGGTTGCACCATGGCGGACCCCCAGGTACCCGGGGGTGAGGACGACCTCCTGCTTGAGGAGGAGGAAGAGGTGATGGTGGACGACGTTCCCGTCTCTGCCACCGCCGCCGACTGCTTCGTGGCGAGCTCGTCGGAGGACGAGGACGACCGGGTGACCGTTCGTGTGGCCCCGGAAGGCGCGCCGGGCGGGTTGTCGTCCGTGTGTAGCGGTACGACGGCTCCGTCGGGTGGCGGACAACCGCGTGCAGCGGTGCGCTCTACTCCTACTCCTCCGGCGGCCCGGATGGCTGCTGTCGCCGGTGCCGGCGCGGCTCTCCCTCAAGACCGTGTCGCCGGCGTGGCGGATGGTGGTGGCGGCACCCCGGCCAGTCCGGCGGGTCAAGACGGCGCGGGTGCCCGCCCAGTTGGTGTGCCCGCTGCGGTGGGTAGCGGGTCTACCCGTGCTTCCCCCGTGGTACCCACGTCGGGTCCGGGCGGCGGCGATGCTCTGCCCGCGGTGCCGCGGGCGCGTGATGGTCAAGAGGTATCTACCCCGATGGCAGTGGACTCCGGGAGTTACTCCGGGCGGGCGCCCGCCCTTCTTCTTCCTCCTCGGCCGCGCGCGCCTCCGGCGCCGGCCCCTCTGCCGGTGGGGCGTCCCCCGGCGCCCCCGATTCTTCCTGGTCCTGCCCGGGTTGCCCCGTTGGGTGGCGGCGTCGCCGTGGCGGCGGGTCAACCCGCCATGTCGATGTCCGACTTGGTGGCTCGGGTTCGGGGTCTGTCTGTGCAAGAGTCAATGGAGTCCGATGGGCGGATGCGGGTGGACTTCCACCTGCCCCATCCCCGTGGAGAGTCCTCCCGGCGCGTCAAGGTGGACCCGAGTTGGGAGCGGGAGTTGGTGCGGCTGGTCAACCAGCCGAACGCGGTGCGAGTGGAACACCATTGGATCCTGAGTCAGCCGGACGACCGGCATGCGGAGCTCTGGCGCACTCGGGTGGGACGGGGTGAGGTCTACTTCGACCCCAACTTCGGGGTATGCGACCTGATTGCCCCCGCGTTGCCGCGGGAGATTGAATACCCGGCTAGTGCTCGGGGGATTGCGGCGGCGGCGGAGCCGGTTGCGTTTGGGGAGACAGTGGGCGATACCGGTCGGTATCCCGACTTTGACTATTACCCGGGGGTACCCCCGTATCTGTCGTTGACGGCTCCCTACCCGCCTATGGCGGGGTTGAAGTCGTCGTCGAGCTGGCGACGTAACCATGGTGTCATGGCGGATGCGTTCCGCACCGATATATCGTGTGCGTTGCAGACCGGCAACGGTCGTGCGCCGGTATACACTCCCGTGCGCCCGCCTCTGTGGCAGGAGGGGTGGGAACCCGCCCCTGCTTTCCGGTTTGACACCGGCCCCTGTCTCCGCTACTTCGGGAGTGTGTTGGCCTCCCGTCCGGTCCACCCGTTACAGGGTACCTTCACCCTTGAGGTTACCCTCGGGCGGGCTTCCTCCTTCTTGCTGTCCGTCCGCCGGCAAGGGCGCCTGTTTCATCTTCCGACGGGTGTCCGTCGGCACATCGCGCAGTTGGGCGTGGACCTGATAGCTGCCAAGACCGGGTTGGCCCGGGAGCTCGAGGCCCTGCTGGCTGTTCACGATGCCGTGAACTGGGCTGGGGTGTTGGCCCTTCCCCCGTACCGGGACCCGCAAACCCGCGGTGGTGGCCGTGTCGGCTCCTGTGGCTCCTCTGGCTGCGCCAGTGTCACCTCCCGCCCCTGTCATGCATGGCGGGGGTCCCCGTCTCTGGTATGAGGGCGTTGACGCCCTTGTTGCCCGCGCAATGCGGGAGGGTCTCTCTGTTAGCTGGGGGGATATCCCCCCAGGTGCTGCGCTGGTTGGGTCAGCGCGTTGCTTTGGTGGCGTGCTTGACCGCCTCCAGAAAGCTCTGGAGGACGTGGAGGCTGGCCGCAGCACCCTCGTCCAGCTATGCACCGAGGTAACTCGGGTGATTGACCGTCGTGAGATTGCCGACCTGTGGAGCACGGAGGTATACGCGCTTACGCGTGAGTGGCCTCCCTCGGGCAGTGGGTCTACCCACTGAGGAGTGCTATTGTTTGTGAGGGAGAGGGACCCGGTGGCCCTTATGGCTGCCGGGTATTAGTGAGTATAATCTCATCCCCTTCGGGGGCATTGCTTGCCTCTGTTTGCTGCCCTGGGGAGTACCCCTTCTGGCTCAGTGGTGCCTTGCCTCCCGTCCAACTTCTTCCGGTTGGTTCATGCTTGGGGCGGTCATCCTCCCTTACTTTGTGTCTTGGCTTGGGGAGGTCATCCTCCCGTGTAGGCCCCCTAGTTACTTCGATATTATCGGAGTAAGCCTTCACATTTAAGTTAACTTATTAAGGTCCAGGTTTTACTTAGTTACCTAAGCTTGGCTCTACTTAGTTACCTAAGCTTGGTT
Source organism: Pyropia yezoensis (assembly GCA_009829735.1). Lineage (NCBI taxonomy): Eukaryota > Rhodophyta > Bangiophyceae > Bangiales > Bangiaceae > Pyropia > Pyropia yezoensis. The sequence goes on from CM020620.1 coordinate 5,583,673, forward strand.
CGACTTAGAAACCTAAGTCTGGCGTAATCATGTGACACCCTACTTAGTAGGTATAAGCCTCACCCCCCAACAGCCGAAGTCGGTGTCGGTTGGGTTGTTACAGTAGGCGTCGTCGCCTCATGTAAGGCATGAGGAGTTGGCGGGGTATATTCGCCGCCTGTTCCCAGGTGAGTGCGTCGTATCCGACCCACATAACCTTGACGTACCAGAGTCCTGGTAGGTCCGGGTCGGTGTGTCCGACCACGCTCTCTACTTGGTATGGAATCCCCTCCGGTCCCACCGGGTCATCTGACCGGTGGGTTGTAAGAGCTTCATGTAGCAACCCAGCCGGTACCGGCTGAGGCTGTTCCGGCTTCGGAGCAGGTGTCACATCATTGAGGTTGATGCGTTGTATCTCCGTATCGGAGTGCAGGATGACAGAGTGATCATCTCTGTGTAAGATCTGGTACGGTCCCTTGACCGGTTGCATAAGCTTGTTCCCTCGGAACTTCTGGTGTCTGATATAGACCCAGTCACCTGGTACCAGGGTTGCGTTGCGCACCCGTAGTCGGGCGTCGAAGTTCTTCTTGTATCGAAGATGTGTCCTGTCAAGGGCACCCTTGAGCTTAGGAATCATCCACGATAGCTTGGCCAACCAAGCTAGGTGGATGCGTTCGGCCGGTCGGCCCTTCGGTGTATCATACCAAGTGCACCTGCCGGGTTGCAGCGTCAGGTTACCGACGCCTAGTGGCATGACCCACTCCAGTGGGGCGATGTTTGTGCTCCGATGTGGCCTGGCATTGTATGCCAGGGTGAGTACGGACAGAAGCCTGTCCCAAGTGTTCATGTGCTCGGCCACGTAGCACTGTAGCATCTTGACGATGGTGCGGTTGAACCGCTCCACGTGCCCGTTGGACTGCGGGTGGTAGTCGGATGCCCGACGTGGTTCGATGCCGAACATGCCCAGGACCTTAGTGCAGAATGCTGACGTAAGGTTTGCTCCGTTGTCGGAGAGGAGTTGCTTCATGACTCCGTATGCACTGATCCAGTGGTCAACCACTGCGTTCATAATCGTGTATGCCGTAACATTCGGGATGGCTGCCGCTCGTGACAGCTTAGTGAAGCGGTCAGACATGACCAGGATGTACCTGTTCCCTTCTTCCGCTACCGGAAGTGGCCCGAGTATGTCGATAGCCACTTGCTCGTTGGGCCCATCAGGTGGGAACAGTTTCATGGCAGACGCCTGCCTGTGTAGGCTCATGCGGTTACGTGCACAGGGGTGGCATCCCCTTACGTGGTCGACCACGTCGACGGCCATTGCTGGCCAGTAGAAGAACCTTCGCATTGCTGCGAACATACGTGAACCCCCCGGGTGCCCGGCTGTGGGGTTCTCATGTTCTCGTTCCATGACGGCTTGTCGTAAGGACACGGGAACCACGACCTGATGCCGTCCATCGGCGGGTGCCCGCCGGTATATGAGTCCGTCTTCGTTCTCGGAGAAGATGCCGGCCGTACCGGCCAGGAGGTTAGCCCGATGACGTTCACAGTCATCGTCATTGGCCTGTGCCTCGCGGAAGTTCGCGAGAGTCAGTGGGCACGCAAGGTGTGCCATGGTATGGTCAACCATACCCTGGGTAGCATTACCCACCATGCACACCGGTACCACCGGGATGTCTTCGTCCACCGAGCGGGTGTCCCCGCTCGGGCTTTCGAGTCGGGACAACGCGTCTCCGAGGTGGTGGGTTGACCCAGCCTTATACACCGTGCGGTAGTCGTGCTCGGCCATCTTTAGCCTCCATCGGGCTAGCCTCCCATGGCTATCGGAATCCTTGTCACCAAGGTTGAGGAGCCATCGTAGGGGCTCGTGGTCGGACCTCACGATGAACCTGGAGCCCTCCAGGTATGGACGGAGCAGTTGCACTGCCCATATAACTCCGAGGCATTCACGCTCGGTGGCACTGTAGTTACGCTCAGCCGGGTTGAGTGTCCAGCTGAAGTACCCTACCGGACGTAGGTCCGGGATAACGTTATCGGTACCGATCAACGTCTCTCCCTGCAACAGGGTGCATCCCACTTGTGTATCACACGCATCGACATCGATGACGAAGGTACCCCGTCTGTGCGGTAACGCAAGGACGGGTGGGGATAGGAGGGCTCGCTTCAGCGACTTGAATGCCTCCTCTTCGCTAGGCGAAGGGGGTTGGAGTACCTTGGGTAAGGTACTGCTCGTAAGAACCGTCAACGGTTTAGCTATCCGAACAAAGTCCTTGACGAACCGTCGGTATACGTTGCACATTCCCAGGAAGCTCTTGAGCTGCGTCTGGGTGTTAGAAAACCAGGCATCCCGGAGTGCCCGGGTATTGGCTTCGAGTACCCCCTTGTTTACCTGGTGTGATCTGGTGGCCCAGATACTCGAACGTCTGTTGGAAGAAGGCGCACTTCTTCAGCCGCAGGGTTACCCCGGCGTTACGCAAGAGGGTGAGTACCTCGTCAACATGTTGCACATGGTCATCCATGTTACGCGAGAAGACGATGACGTCATCGAGGTACACTAGGCAGTTACGCCACTGCACTCCCGGCAGTATAATGTCGATGGCCCGCTGGAATGTGACGGGGGCGTTGGACAATCCGAAGAGCATCCTTAGGAACTCGTACACTCCACTGTGACAGACGAATGCCGTCTTGGGGATATCCTCGTCCGCCACCGGGATCTGCCAGTATCCGGAATTGCAGTCGATGGTGGTAAACACCGTAGCTTCCCCTAGGGAGTCGATGCATTCATCCATCCTTAGTAAAGGGTATGAGTCTTTCTTGGTAACCAAGTTGAGGCGTCGATAATCGATGCAAAACCGAGGGGTTTGATCCTTCTTCGGTACGATAACGACTGGGGCACCCCACTCCGACATCGAAGGTCGGATCACCTTAGCTTCACTCATCCTCTTCACTTCTCCATCAACGATCTCTCGTTGCATATGTCCCGCTTGGTGCGGTTGTGACCGGGCGGGGCGTGCGCCTGGTACCAGGTCAATACGATGTTGGGTGGCCCCAATGGTACCCAAGGCCCCGCCTGTCCACATGACGTCATGCTTTCTTAGCATTCGTCGTACCCCTTCGGCTACCGAAGGGGGAAGGTGGTCGAGGTCAGCCTCGGCCAGTGCCTTCAAGGCTTCTTGGTCCTTTGGCGGCATGTCCGCCGGAGCCGCCGAGGGGCTAGGCTTCCCGTCATCGGGTTGTTGTCGCTCGGTGGTCTCGGCGGCCGCCAGCACCTCAAGTGGTTCCACTTGACCTTACTTGTCAGGGGTAAGGATATCTCCTTCGTAGAGCTCGGCAATCCCGAGGATAGTTCCCTTCGGGAGGGTGACTGCCTTACGGCGATAGTTCGCCATCACTAGGAGGGACGACCCTCCTGCTGGGAGGTCTATGAGACCGTTGGCCATGGTCAACCCATGGCGCTTGTACGTCCGCAGGTTGGACCGGACTCTGCAGATGCCTGCGAGGTCGCAGTTAGCCGGGAGGACTGTCTCCGACAGCGGCTCAAAGCGAGTCCGCTTGGCCAACCGAAGTGTCTTCGGCTCGACGCTTGCGTATACCTCAGCCACGTTAACGTGGCTCCCTTGTAGCGTCAGGTCCCTGACGATAGCCGTATGTCCTCGCTTCGTCCCGTCGGACTCTTGCAGCTGGACGGTCCTCCGGCCCGGCCGGATGGCATCAACGTGAACGTTGATGAAGGTGCATCCTAATATGCAGGGCACCGATAGGGTCTCACACACCAGGAAGTCGACTTCCGTGGTGAGTTCCCCGATGGTAACCCGCAGCGACATCGCTGCGGTCGTACGAATGAGGCGACCATTCTCGTCCGTGATGGTGGGTCCCCGAGTCACTCTGACTCGCGGAAGCCACTTGTCCGGGAGGGTGTCCTTCCGGATAAGGTTGGGTCCAGCCCCTGTATCCAGTACAGGGTAGTACGATCGTGTCGACTAGAGGTCAACCCCCAGTGTAGCTGATACCTTGAAGTTCTCCAAGGTGAACAGTACGTGGCCTACACCGATATCCGGTGTAGCTCGGGCATCCTGGACAGGGCCCCTGTATGGTTCAACGTGACGGGGCTTCCCGTCCTCTCCTCCCAACCTTGGAGGTTGGTCATCAATCCCCTGACGCCGTGTCGTCGGGTTCGGAAGGTGTACCCGGGGGTTGATGCGGCGTCGGCTTAACCGCGCCCTCCGTGGGGCCTTCCCCGCGGTACTCCGGGGTGGCTTGCTTGGGTTACCCCAGCGCCCCCCGGTCATCCTTCTTCTCACTCGTTTCCCGCCCTTGGTAGGGTGCTGTCCACCGGGACATCCGGCTGAGGAGGTGCCTCCACGACGGCCAGTACTCCACCTGGATCTGGCTGCCTACCCGGTGCGGGTCCGGGTGCTCTGGCGGGATAACCACCGGTGGATGCCTTGCGTTGCGCCGCTGCCCGCCGAGACTCCTCGGGGATGAGTGGGCAGGAAGACACCCAGTGTTGGGGATCCCCACACAACATACATCCGGACGTGCCGGTCCCCCCTTGAGTTCGCATCGGGGTAGCCCCGTAGCTGCGGTTGCCTCCCTCGGGCGCCCGAGTGCCTGCTCCCTGGTAGGCCTTGGGTCCTTGGGTCAACCGGAACATGGACTCCCCCAACCTGTTGGGTCGGCCCGCAATCTGCGGAGGTGCCTCCGTGCGCACCGCCCATGTTGGCAAGGGTTGGTGAGGGCTACCCGTCACCGGGGAGTACCCCGTAGTCCGCACATACGGGACGCGACGTCCCGTGCCCTCGCTGACCTGGAACTGGGTCCCCGCCGGAGCGATGTACGCTACCGTACCGTGCTCATCAATCACCGGCGTCGCCGGTAGCAACAGGTGGCCCTGTTGGTCGACTAGAGGTTCATCCTCACCCGTAGGGGTATGTTCGGTCGCCACCAGTACTGGTGCGGCCGTACGTTCCACCTTATCTTGCCTCGGTACCGGGGTAAGACTGGGCTTGCCTCCCTCACCCTTGGGCTTCGGGGCCAAGGCACATTCCGGGTGTAGGACCCGGTAGGCGTCCCCTAGGGACTTGCACATATGCATCAGTCGACTGAAGTTCGTCCGTGCCGTGTTGGCTCCCCGTGCGGATATCCGCACGTAGTTGGGTACTCCTGCGAACAGGATGGCCCGTAGCTCCCCTTCTCCGAGGAGCTTTCCCAGCTCGTAGTCGAGCTCTTGGATCCGGCGTCCAAACATCTCCTCATCCTCCCAGCTCTGGGCGGTGGCAGTGCGCAGGGCCCGGTAGTGGTCCTCGCACTTGTCCTCACTGAGGTAACTGCTCAGCAGCTCCTTGAGAATCTCACGGTAATCCATGGGGGTGGCTGCGATCCTCATTCCCGGCATCGGGGATGCCTGGCGAAGAATGCCTCGCACCCGTTCATGAACAAAGAACGGGAGGATCTCCAGGGCCAGCCCCTCGTTGACGAGCGCCTTGTCCGCGGCTGCCTTGAAGCTAGCCAAGAAGCCAATGACTGCCAACGGGCGTCTGTTGGGGCCCCCGAACATAGGGACTCCCTTCATAAGGGTCTGCATAGAGCGGATCGCCCGATGCGACGTATTACGCATCGATTCCGATACGGTGGTAGAGCGGTCCTCCAAACGATAACGTTCGGGAGTCAGTACGGACCGGAAGACCTCGTTGACGATCTCCGTGTCAGCGTCCTGGATATCCAGTCGTTTAGCCAGTTGATGAGCAAACTCATCGGACTCCATCCGCTTCAGTAGGCTCGCAGTTACCTGCGCGGTCATAGCTTCCACCACTGAAGATGGTTTTCAGGCGTCGGCACCTCGGGAACCCGAGTTGCCTGGCCTCCTTCGTCGTGGGGATACTGTGAGAGGGTACCCCCTCCCCCAATAACCGACTCTCCACCGGCGTAAGTACCCGCCGGGTCGTGTCCGCGGAGTCCGCTTCGGGTGCTCCGAGCGTATCGCTCCGTGTGAATCCGTTCCAACTCTGCCGACGAGTCGGATCCATACCCCATTGTGTCCGGGGGTCGTCCAGGAGTAGCAACACCGGGGTTGGCCCTGGTGGACTCCGAAAGTAGTCCGGCCGGTTCGAACCGTACCGGTGTTGGAGGAGCACGACGGGGTCCCGTCGTGTGGCGTGTTGACATCAACACTGCCATTGCGTCCTCCGTCCGCTCTTGACGGGCGTCGAGTCCGGAAAACCGGGCCTCGATGCGGGCCAATGATGCCATCAGGGAATCCCCTGGTGAAGGAGGCGGCGGAGTGAGGTCGGTCGATGACAGTTGAGGCGGACCCCCGCCTCCTGCCGTCCGAGCCGTGCCAAACGTCGATCCGGCACCGGAAAGCATTGGCGTCTCAATGTTGTCGATCGGGTTCCCGATCCCGGTTCCCGTAGTCACCTCCGGGGTCGGCGTCGACGCCGATCCGTCATCTTGAACGTTCCCCGTCTCTTGGGTAGACATAGTCACAATCAGTCAACCGACGTAATAATCACCACGAATAAGAGAGCGAGGGGGTAGATTGGGGAGAGTAACAGTAGATCACAGTCAAAGGTAAAAACTCAACACAATCGAACAGGTCGCAACACCACGAGTACAAGAAAAGGACCGGATCCCTATCCGTGTGCCAGGGCCGAAGACGGCGTCACCACAAGGGTGACGGAAACCCCGTCCCCTGCTGCTCCACCAATGTAGCACAAGAGGTATCCGCTGCACGTCCACTCTCAGGGAACACTCACCAAGGGGGATCGGCACCAACGTCACCGGGAGGCCAAGGTTGCTGTCCATGGAGCGCATGCCAAGGGACCAAGATGGGAGCCCAAATGGAAGAGGTTTGTTGTTCTACCTTGGCCGGCGGTGGATTCGCCGCCGGCCCCCACGTTATAAACCCTCGGAGACACTACTAACTACCCTCCACCCCAAGATGCAGGTCCCTCTGGTCATACGTAACTTACAGATACCGTGACCAGTACGAACTATCAAATTGAAAGTTAAGGGTTAGAAGTAGCCCCCCTAATTATTAGGGTTACAATACGGCCAACCATATTGCTACAACTGGCCAGACACAGAGTGCACCTGGGGTCGCGGAGGTGCTAGAGGCACTCCAGCCAGCAGGGCCGTGGGTATCGTTGCGGGTGGTATGCCACCCCGACCAAGTCGGGTGTTCACCCTGAGGGTCTTCCTCGGACCGGTGGTTCGCACTTCGGCCACCGGGTGGTATAGTCAAAGGGAACGTCCCAAGGTGAGAGGACTGTCCCCGCGAGATCCACTCGGGTTGGATTCAACTTTGGCATAGAGCCGTTGCCAACTAGGCGGGTGGAGGACGGCGGACCTTCACTCGTCGGTGATGGGCTCGAGCCTGTGACAGGGGTCGTAGAAAGTTGTGACCCCCGCCACCCTCAAAGAAAGTATCTTTGATCGGGAGCCAAGTTCGGCTATATCGACCAACACGAGGGAACGGTAGTAGCGGTCACCCTCAACGCGGGCGCAAGCAGCGACCCGAAGTCCGGAAAGGAGAAACAGCAAGCCAAGTCGGCCGCCTCTCCTCGGCCCCATGTGAACATGGAAGGTGTTCCCCCCAGGTTGAGGGTTCAAGTTGAACGCCTCTTCGACGAATATCACAAGTTGTGGGATGGTCAATTGGGACTCATGAGAGCTACCGAACACCGGATCGAGTTGAAGCCCAGTGCACCCCCTATCCTGGCTATTCCCAGGTTGAGAGGCCACTACATCCTGGATGTGGATGCTAGCTACGACCAACTTGGTTGTGTGTTTCTTCAGCAGCAGCCGGACAAGGAGTACTTGCCGGTGGGATACTTCAGCAAGGGGCTGAACTCGGCCGAGAAGAACTACGGAGTCACCGAGTTGGAAGGACTCGCAGTGGTGTGGGCGGTGACGTCACTTCGTCACTACCTGGAGGGTGAGAAGTTCCTCATCCGCTGTGACCACCGCGCGTTGCAGTTCATCTTTAAGACGGACTGTACGAACACTCGTCTCAATCGGTGGAGGGTGCGACTGGCACCCTTCAACTTTGATATTGAGTACCGACCTGGCAGGCAACATGCCCTTGCCGACGGCCTCTCTCGGGTACCTACCGAGGGGCTGGACACTAACCCAGTCGATGAGGACATCCCCATCGTGGGGGTAGTCACGCGCTCGGGTCAGGCGTTGAACCCCGAGGCGCCAGGGAAAAAGTAGTACTTGCCCCTGTCCCTGGACGAGGTGGTGAAGGCCCAGGCCGAGGATCCCTTCTGCAAGTCGCAGAGGGATATACTGGATACAGTGGCGGAGACGCGGTTCTTCCTGGGAGACGATGGCCTCCTCATGAGGAGGGGGGTATTCCAGGGGACCGAACAACTTGTCGTCCCCGCATCCCTCAAGGGCAGAATCCTTGAGAGGGAGCACAGCGCTCCCACAGGTGGACACCTGGGGTCTAGTAAACTGTACCAGACCCTGAGGACCAGGTAGTACTGGCCGTCCATGGTGGTGGACATCTACAGTTGGGTGGCTGCCTGCACAAGTTGTGCACAGAACCGTCTGATGGCACGGCGGCCTAGTACGGCTATGTTACTGTTCCCTGCCATGGTGCCCTTTGCCTCGTTGGCAATGGACATCCTTGGGCCACTGCCAGTGACCGAGGAGGGCAACCATTACCTCCTGGTCATCTGTGACCGCTTCACGAAACTTACGCTAGCGATCCCACTGGCAGAGATCACGGCCATGTCGGTCGTGTCAGCCTTCCTAGATCACTGGGTTGCCGCGTATGGCATCCCAGATAGTACACTATCGGACAATGGACCGCAATTTGCGTCTGTACTGTTTCAGGGAGTGCTGGACATGTTGGGGGTTAAGGCAAACTATGCCACCCCCTACCACCCACAAACTAATGGGCAGGTGGAGCGCTTCAACAAAACTATTGTTAGGCAGCTGCGCCACTATGTGAGTGAGCACGTGAAGACGTGGGACCAATACATTTCTATTCTTACTACTGCCTACAATTCGCAGGTTCACTCATCTACCGGGGAAGTACCCCTCGCTTTTGTGACCCCCCGTCGCGTGCGGTCTATTGCTGTGCGGCGGTCGCTCCCAACTAGGGAGGATGGTGACAGTACGCCTACTCCTACTGAGAGTAAGGCGGAGTTCGCTGCTAGGCTTGAACACCTCATCCCGAAAGTCAGGGCTGAGATGGACAAAGCACAAAAGCGGTACAAGCGTACCTTTGAAAACAAGGTGCGCAATGCCAAGCATGTCCCCGAGCAGGGTGACTGGGTGCTCGTACACTCACACACCCCAACTGGGGGTTATGTTGGTATTCCAGACGAAGGGGCCGTACCAGGTCCTTCGTACTGATGGGCGGCGCTTCACCATCGAAAGTGACGATGGGGTCCGCACAGTGAACGGACAGGACGTGGTCAAAGTTGCACCACCGCCTGCAGGCGACCCAGCTTGGGCGCGTGCTTTGGAAGCGTGGCGCCTCCCCTCACTGCCTGCGGCCAAACAGGGCCCGCAGGAGTACGTGTTCGATAAGTTCATCGACCACGGATGGGATGAGGACACTGACCGCCTCATGTTGAGGGTGCGTTGGTTTGGCTACAAAGCCAAGGATGATACGTGGGAGTATGTGGAGGACCTTCCTGCTGAGAAGGTCCGGGCGTACTGTGCCCGGAATGAGATAGACGCTAACAGCCCTCCCTCAACGTAAGGGAAGGCCGAGCAACAATGCCAAGAGAGTTCTTCAAGTCGATGTGGTACGCAGAGTGGCTTTTAACTACAGCCCTAACCCTCACACTCTCACAAAAAAGGCGGCTGCCAACAAGGCATGCATGCTAGACTCTCCAACCCCACGGCCCTCGCCCTCACGTAGAGGCGAGCGGCGAGACCCACGGCGATAACGCTCCCCACCAGGCGGCGGGGTCGGCGGCTCCAAGTCGGAACCGCCGCGCCCCTCACGGTCGCGCAAGTGGCGACGACCGCGGCTGCCCTTTTGTTGAGTCTTGCGCGCAAGTTGGCGACGCAGACGCCGGACCGACTCCGACTCTGACGGAGTCGAGGACTCCGAGACGGAGTAAGACAACTCGTCTTCCGACACGGAGGGAGAGTGCCGCGAGTGTCGGCGACGACGGCGAGGAGGCGAGTATGCCCGGCTCGCGCGACGCTTGCCACGCCCAAGTGGGGCTGGCTGGGGCATAATAGCCCCAACGCGAGCCAACTCGGCCGTCATAAACTCCGCCACCGACTCGCAACTCGCGGTCGCCACAACAGTACGAACGCGCTCATCAAGTTGAGGAGTCTCGGAAGTTTGAAGGGTTGCGGTCGACGCGGCCAACCAGGAAATGGTGCGCACCAACGTGGTGATCATCATCTCTGGGGTTAGAGGCGCGGGCGGTAACACCAACTTGGGGTGTACCGTCAGGAGGGTGGCCCCCAAGTTGGGGGACACAGGGGTGGACGACTCAACGGCCACGCTGATCGGGATGTCCCCGTGCGGCTGGTAGGGGACAGGAGGAAGCGGAGGGGCACGCCGAGGTGGCGGGACCCGGGTGTCACTGCGACCCCGACTTGGGGCCCCCGCAGTAGGTTGAGTCATATGGTCATCATATGAGGGCACGGCCATAACTATGGGCTTGTCCGGGGGTGGCGCAGTGTGGCGATCCACTCCCGGGGCATACGGGTAGTCCCCGATGCCCAACCCCTCGCGTAGGACCACACGGCCGTCGTGAAGTTCACGAGCGACCCACACGAACTGGCGAAGTACGCCATCGTCCTTGGGCCCACGAGTGGGGCGGCGCAACTTGTGCTCAATGCTCTCCCACTCGATAAACTTGTGAAGGCGGAGCATCTCCTCAAGTAGAGTGAGTTGTCCTGATGAGCACCCCTCAGCAACTAGCTGAGGGGTGAGCTGTTCCAGACCTTGGATAAGCCGGAGGGGGAGGTGCCAGAGCATCCCCCGCCGCTGAACACAAGAGACCCAGGTCGACATGACCTCGAGGAGCCACTGGGTGGCCAAGATGGCCCACACCAGATGATCAGGGCCAGCCGTCAACATGACGGAGCCGAAGTGGTCAAGCAACCGTGGCAGCAACGCCGGGAACCCGTAGGGGACCTCTACTTGAGGCCACCACTCGGGCTTCTTCGGATAGTACTGCTCCTTACTGGCAGCAGACTGCTGAGGAAACTCAAGTTGAGCCGAGGTCACCAAGTAAGGACCTCGCCGGAAGTCCCTCTCCATCCGCACATCAAAGTGATGAGTGTGCGGATCGGCCTCGTGAAGGTACGGGGGGCGAGTTGCCACCGCGTCCCAAGTAAAGGTCGGCAAGTCGCCGGGACCCGGGATAGTTCCCCCGCGGTCCACCATGGCCTTGGCACGCTGTATGTCTTCGACCTCCTCGTCGTCCAGGAAGGCAAACTGGTCCGTCCTGAAGCCGGCAGGGAACCCGACCCTACGGGGATACTTCTCCCGTAGGCGGTCCCATACCCGACCCATCGCTGCGCCAAGTCGGCCACAGCGAAGAACAGTGAACCCCTCCTCATACAGAGGCCAAGCGGGGTAAAACCACCGCCCCAAGGCCTCACGCGGGACAACTTGTCCCGCCTCCGGGGGAGATCCCGCCGTCAACCCAAAGCCGGGTGACGCGGGAGTCCCATCCCCCGGAGCGATCGCGGAGCCCCCGCCGGAAGTCCCGGCGGGCGCTGCACCGTAGGAGGTGTCCCCCATACGTTCGTCAAGAGAGTCTGTCTCCACTCCCAGGGTAGCCATGGCTCTCCCCAAGTTAGGGATAGACGCCCTGGCTACAGCGGCCCGGGACCCGCCTCGAGTTGAGGGGGACTCGGATCGTGGGTAGACGGGTGGCCTCCCCAGCGTGGGGCGGCCCCGTGAAAGGTGAAGGGGAGGTGGTGGTGATGGTGGAGTGTGAACCGAGAAGAGCAAGCTACCGAGTGGGCAAGCTTGAGGAGAGGAGCGGTCAACGTGACCGCCTCCACATCCGCGTTACGTACTCAAGCGGAGGGAACAGCAAGTCGCGCCCCCAACGCCGAGACGTGCGTTCACGCACCCCCTCACAGGGCCGACCGGGTCGGTCGGAACTGAGGAGAGGGGAGTGCGGCAGTATTGACCCCGAGGTACGGGGGCAACACGTGCCATGCAAGGGGCGGCAGGCCACTAGCCTGATCCGTTCCTCCCCCTGCATTTGGGTCCGTATTCCCTAAGTTTGGGATAGTTAGCTTAGTAGTAAATCCAACTTGGATTTGAGGGTTTTCTGCATTGATCGTCTTGAATTTTCGTGTGGCCCGGTGGGCAGGTGCTGGGGTGGGAGATTCTGAGTGGCGAGATTCTGAGGGGACCCTGGGGGGATAAGGGGGGGGACAGAGGGGCTTGGCCCTGCGTCCCCGTCCCGACCAAGAAACTGTTGGACCACACACCATCCTCTTGTTTGTCAGTGGGGGGTTTGCCCCACAACAGGAACAGAGTGTGTGCGACTTGCACTTCTTCCGGCTCCCCCGACACGGGAGGCAGCCCTTGTACACCGCCCCAACTTGGGTGTCGTGTGTGCAAGTGGTTTTTGCCACAGTCAGTACAAGCGCGGCTTGCCCCTCCCGCATCGTTCCATCCTTCGCGCGGTAGCGCAGCCAGTCGAGCCACGCGCGTCTGTGGAAGCATTGAGACGCTCGAATGGTGTACTCCTGCCTCCCGTGCCGAAGAGACTTGTCGCCGAAGTACATACTGGACGCATTGCAGAATAAAGCAGTGCTCTCACAGCCGAGAGCGTCGGCCAATCCCGGCAGACCACGATTGGCTGCCATTCTCAGGACGGACTGCTTCTTGCTGTATCGCTGCCGCAGGCGGCGGCCCCGCTTCTTGTGCGTTGGGCGCATAGCCTCCTCCGAGGTCTTCGAATCGTGCCTGTTACGGCGACGCCCGGTCTTGGCTTCGGCCTGGTCCTCCTTCTCCTCCTCTTGCAGCGACGCATGCACTTGCTCGTTCACAATCAGCTGCTCAAAAAACTGTACGCTCCTCTTGTTGGTTGCCTTGTATGCCGCCTTCACAGCCTTATGCCGGCTCTCATTGTATGCACTGTTGCCGTCAAAGACATTCTCCCGAAGGCGGAACTCGTCCAGTAGGTGCGCTGAAAGGCGATGCAGCTTGGTGGTCTGGCAAGGACCAAGAAGAGGCTGGAAGTGGCCTACTACCCAGGCGTGGGCCTTCCCCGCCAGTACGACAGCCTCGCTGAAGATGAGGCCCGGACCATCGCGGCAATGTGCAGAGAATAGTGCGTTGGTCAGAGCGACCAACTCACAAACGCATTCCAGTACAGCGCGATGCTCGGTGCTGGGGCCTGCCGGTCCCACGACACCCGCCACTGCAAACGGTAGGAAAGGCAGGGCGCGGCGGTGCTCACTGCCAGTAAGCGTGGCTTGCTTGACACTCTCCAGCACGAAGTACCCTGGGAATATGTGCGGGACGCGCAAGCGGCGGGATGCGTACTTGAAGCGCATGTTGAGTGCCCGCTCAGTACTGGTGACAGTGTCGAGCTGGACATTGCCACCATCGTCTGCCACTCTTCGCAGATACACGGGCACCCTGTTTGCCATCTTCCGACTCCCACCCGTGTCCAGCACCTGTCGCATGAATATCAGCCGCGCATGAGAAGTATCGGATGAGATGCTAGCCAGTCCACACGTGGTCAAAGTACTCCCGCCGTACCACCAGTCAGTACCACACAAGACCGGGCACCAGTACTCTTGCTCACAGACAGCAGACTACACAGATGGAGCAGAGATGCACATTATCATCGTGATGATCATGTGCATGATGCAAGCGGTACAGTACAACGCGAGGAGAAAAAAATACGTACGTGTAAACGGTCAAAACCTGGGAGACGGTATAGCATACGAGGGCCATTGCCAAGGCCTGCCCAATGCTGGTACAGTACTGTAGAGACTGTGAGATTTCTCCACTTCTTCGCGTCTCGCCCGAGACCCCCAAATTGTCCCCATGGTGGCGTTGTCCAGCTGAGCCCTGACAGTCTCCTCCATATCCTGAGCAGGGGCCGTCGCCCTATCCGCAGTACATGAGTCCTCCCGTGACACTTTGCACAGTGTACAAGGGTACAAGCAGCCCGACGCCTTCAGGCACATGATGGCGCGCTCCTCGGGCTGGTCACAGACATACAGAAAAGCCCGAGGGGACACTCGCACGCTGCTGCCGTCAGGTAGGTCCATGTCAACGCCTTTGTGGCTAGCTTGTATTGCAGTACGGAATGTCAGGTGTAGTACGCGCTGCAGCAGCTCCGACCGCACCTGCTGCCCCGTGCGCGTCTCAAGTAACTTGTCCTCCACCTGGGGGATGTACGCAACGGTGATTCAGCTCTCCTTCTGGCAGTTGACGTTAACGACGCGCATGCGCAGAGGGCACGCCGAGACAGCACCACGGCTTGACAAAAGTGTAGCGTCCGTGTAGATGTGTAGACCCACGACGTAGGTGCCTGCCCGCATGGTCCCCAGAACGTGCGCCCTCTGCTCCTTGTACATCTCTTCATCCCACGTACCTCGCAGTAGGGACGGTGTGGCCCCTGCCGTGCTGCAATCCGTCCCGCCCGTGTCGGACTCTGGGGCCTCCAAGCAGAGGTCAGCTGGATCAGCCCGCAGCAGCTCTTCTTGGGCAGCGGCCAACGCATCTCGGAAGGAAACACTGTACTTGCGAGTATCAATCGTCATTGTCACCTTCTTCCAGTCTAAGGGGGCAATAAGAGAGCGCCTGAAGCGCCTCACCGCAGCAATAAACATGTTGGCCGTACGAAACGTGTCCGAGAACGGCCGCTTAGTGGCACCGGTTGCCTCCTCCATTTTCTTGGTGTACATGTACTGCTTCCTGAGCCCCTTCTGCGACAGCCAAAATCCATTGCTCGCAGTGCATGCGTTCACAAAGACGTGCCACAGCCCGTCCTTTGTCCACGGTGTGCTCCCTTCGGCGCCCTTCCCCCCACCAGTTCGGACAGGAAACGCCGTACTGGCACGCGCGGCGTCCCCAAAGCGCTCGTACATGTCAAAAAAGTCCTTATAAAGGGCGCGATCTTGTTCCAGGACTCCAACTGGAGGCTGTCCGAGCGCCGTTCCTTCCCCAGTGCAGTCATCTCCCTCAGTACCATCACAAGCCGTCCCATAGGACCCATCAGCACCCGCAGTACCTGTACCCTCATCATCCCCGACGCAGATACCTTCAGTGTTACTGCGCGGAGCTCTCCTCCCCACCCCTTGCCGGAGTGCGCGACCACCTCGACGTATCCGCTGAGCATTTCCAGACGGTGGTCGCCACCGAGCGCCGCCTCGACAAGGGGTACCTAGCAGGGCCATAACTGCTCGTGCGAGCTCCAGGAATACCTCCGAGTCCAGGGCGACCACGTCACCAACACACTCCCCTGACACACCGCCACTCGCGCTGCTCGCTGGCACCGGCTTGCCACCCTCGTCGAGCTTGTCCCCAGACTCAATGCAGATGGTACTGAAGCATGGCGGCAGTGGGACGGCGTTAGGTCCGCTGTGCATGGCGGAAACGTGACGTTGCTCGCCCAGTACATTCTTAAGCAGACGCCCACAGCCGGGGACTCGGCACACCACGCCCATGCTGGCGGCGACGATAAAGACAACGGGGCGTCTCGGAAGCCACGTCCTCGTCAGTGGAGAGCTCTATCATAGATGAGCTGACTGACGCTGGGCGGCGTTTTGAACCGACGGTCCACAGAGGAGACCGCAGTGGCCTTAGTCGGAACTGTCAAGCTTCCATGTCAAAAGCAAATTTCAAAAAAGTAGCCCCATCACAGAAATCCTTGATCTATCAGTCCGGTGAACTGATTGGCTGTTAATGCGAGGACGACACACGCCGCATGGGCTGGTCACGGGCGCACTGCGAACGTCTTCCCTTGTCCAGTAGAGGAGATGTCTGGGGCAGCACACGACGGTCACTTGCCCAGTAGTAGAGATGTCTGGGCGTCTGGGGCAGCACAGGGCGGTCACTGGTCACCGCCAACCCCAACTGCTAGCACGCACGGGATCTCCCCCAGCACGGCAGGAACCCGGCGGGTCCCTCTCCGGACCCCTTTCTCCTCCCCCTTCTGTTGGGGGGGCGGAAGGGGAATGCAACGAGGGCCCCGCGGGATCTCTGTAGGCTATCCCCTTCCACTCCGGACCTTCCAGGTCACCTGTTGCGGGCCTGACCTGACAGGCCTCGCCCAGGCCAGCGGTCCTTTGTCTTTGTACCCCGGGCGAGGCTTCCAAGGTCACGGAACAGCATTAGGTGCTTGTACCAGTAGGGGCACTAGGGACCCTACACAGCTCGCAGCTCGCCACCGAAGGAAGGGCCCAGTGCGCCCCGCCAGTCCAAGTCCAGTACGGCCGAGGGGTCGTCGCGGGGTCAGCAGACGCCGGGCCAGCACGGGCCCGCCAGCGTCCTGGAGGCCCCGTGCGCCCCCCAACGTACCTCGGGCGCCACGGAGAGAGTGCTCGCGTGGGAGAGCCTTCCCCAAGAGTGCTGTGGACGGCCAAAGGCACGTAAGTCGACCGTCGGCGCCGTCTTCAAAACCCCTTTGTCTTCGGCCACCGTCCCTCTGTCTGTGTGGCCCTCCCTTCCCCCGCCCGTCCCCCCCGACCCCCCCTCCCCCCCCCTCCCCGCCTTCTCAAGCCCCTTCTGCGCCCCCACCCCCGCCCTCCGTCACCAGAGGCCAGCGTCGGGCCTCGGATTGGCTGTCAACACACTCTCAGATGGACCACCCCGTACCGCCCGCGAGCAGGATGGGGTCAGAGGGGGCAGGAACGGCGCGTGCTGGGGGCAGCCTTTCGGACTCACGCACAGCCGAGTTGGGTGGAAACGGGCGGAGTGTACCCGGACACGACCTGTCCCCTTACCCGCCGACATCTTTGTGGTCTCACACAATGCTGGGAGAGGCGTCGCTCCGTCTGCTTCCGTGGACCAGCGCGCTGACGGAGGCGCAGGCTCGTGCTCCCAACCACGCACCTGCCCCTGCCCCTGACCTCGTTGTGGCCCCCTTTCCTGCCTCTGCCTTCTCCCCGACTACCGCCCCCGATCGAGCAGCGACCCCATCCACTATCTCTGTGACGCTTGTGGAGGTCCCCGTGCGTGCTACGGGGTGTACAACGGACCAGCGCGCGATGGCAAGCGCGGCAGCGGCTCCCATCGACGGCGTACTGGGCGGTGATACGGGAGAGGCCGACATTGTTCCCGTGGGTGACGGCCGCGTCGCGAGCGACGCGCCGGGCGGAGAAGCTGGTGCTGGCACTGTCGATGGTGCTGCTGCTGGTGCTGTCCCTCCCACCGATGGCGAGAACGACATCACGCCGGCCGCGGACAAGAGCGGCCCCGCGCGCAAGCAAATTCTCTTTGTTAGTGGCATGGAGCAAGCGTACTTTGCTGTTGACGAGCTCAACGACTTAGTCTCTCTGGTTTTTTCCATTGGTCGCACACATCAGTGTGATAACACAGTGTGTGTGACGGTGTGTGTGTGAGTTGTCTGCGCAGGCATGCCTACTCACTGGGAGGTTTCCTGATTGCTATACAACTGGCGCCTAACTTTGTCATTCAGGCAATCGTACGCTATCTACTGCTGTCCGCGGCTCCTTGTTATACCCACAGCCAAACAAAGCTATCTTTTTTATGGCCGGGGCGCAAGGGTCATAGTGTCGCGGACCCCGCTCGCGCTCCTGTCCCATCTGGACCATGTGAAGGGGATGAAGGCAGCTCCGAGGGTCGGGCAGCAGCCATAAAAAGCCCAGATTGGTGGTGAAGACCCTCCTGGCGGCTCATCTGCCTCCCCGTTACCGCGCCAACCTGCTCGGCGCAAGAGGCTGCGCGACCAGATGGTCGCCGCGGCGGCGTTGGAGAGTGCTGCAAAGCTCGTCTGGTACGTGGATGGTCGGGCTGTCCCCGTCGCCCCTCCGGAGTGGGACGGTGATAGTGCTTTTGGGACTCTCTGCGCCCATATTGCGGCCCAAAACAGCTTCGTGTCTGCCGCCGCCGCCCAAGAAGCGGCAAGCGCGATGGCGCTGGCGGCCGGGAGGATGTTGGGTCCCCGTCCTCTTACAAAGCGCCAGAGGCGCTCCCTGGCACCCCGCTCGCTGAACACGTGCAGTAGGCGCACCAGTGCTGCTGCACCAACCGTGACCCCCGCCGCTGCTGCTGCCGCAGCGGCAGCTGATGGCCGACCGGGTGACGGCCAAGAGTTTGAAGACGACGAAGGGGAAGTCCCCGCACTGGCGCCCCCTCCCACCCCCGCCTCTGCCAACGAGGACGACGTGTTTTTCGTGCCGGTCGAGCCGCCTGCCCCGCCCGCTGGGCGCACGCGCCCGTCCCTGCCAAGGTCCAACAAGGGGAAGACCCCCCGCAGCACCAACCTCAGGCCACCCATCGAGCTGCTGCGCAGCAGGCTCGTGAAGCAGATGCACGCCGGCCTCCTGGCGCCCAGTCGGAACGACCTCGTGTACCTCGCGCGATCGGAGCACGCCGAGTATCTCCGGGACGTGGTAGTGGCGGCCACGAAGATGAGCCCCTCGGACGCTGAGAACCTGTTGAAGGCACAATACAATGTGCCCCCGGTCAACAAGACTGACAGCCCGACTCCATCACATCTGAGGCAGTGGCTGGGTAAGACAATGAGCAACGTACACTGCAGCCTACGCAAGTGCATCTTCCCCGCGTGGGCTAAGGCTACTGAGTATGACGGTTCTTAGGAGCAGGCGCAGTCCTTCTTGCACGACCGCAACTACATGAAGGGTCCAGTGGGGAGGTGCGGTATTGTGGCGGCTTTCTTGGCCACCATCACCCACTGCTCTGCGGATCCTGAAGAGTTCACTTTCCCTGACGGTCCAGACCGTGAGGCGCTGCTCCGCTCGTTCTTGGCCACGCTGGCGTTCGTTTTCAGTAAGGTACATTGCTGGGGGGACATCACGTGGGACTGTTTACTGTGCTGTGCCAGGCAAGTACGGTTCCATCTCCCCACCACCAGTGCGCTTTGGACACCGTATTCTGACATTGGCGTTCTGTGTTGCTCAGTTGCATGTTGAGCGGCTGGTGTGGTGTCCATCATGGATGATCTGGGTGTGGTATCCATTATGGATTATGATGGAGATGATCTCGTCCGGCGTTTTGTTGTGCTTCTGTTCCGGCTCTCAGATTCGCATGCCCTTGGAAGCCGACTGCCTGAAACCGACCGCTGGAGGGAAGCGGGTCAGTGAGGCGACACTACATGGGGGCGTGCTCGTTGCCGGTCGGGTCGTGTGGGCGTCTGAGCTGAGGTTCCTCCATGTAGAGGTGGACGAGGCTACTGAGCAGTGGAGCAAAATCTTCAGAACGAACCATGAGGACGATGACAGGGCGACCATCTCGAGCGCGCCGCCTGAAGTAACCCAATCGAAGCTCATTCTCGGCGCCAACGTGGATGTCTTAACAGAGGACGAGCCTATCACTCCAGAGGAGCTTACCAAGCTGAGAGACGATGTCAGCAAGTGGGTAGCAGACCGCAAGGCCGCCATCTCCTCCGCTGTCGTCGACTTGGACTCAGACGAGGCTCCTGACGATGGGGACGAGCCAGAGCGGACTAGTGGTGGTGCTGGTGGTGACGTCGACGATGCGAAAGAGGGTGCCGGTGCTGATGCCGGTGACGACGGTGCGGCGGGTGGCGGTGCTGATGCCGGTGACGACGGTGCGGCGGGTTGCGGTGCTGGTCCTGGCGCCGAGGATGTACAGGAGGGAGCTGGTGCTGACGTCGGCGGCGACGGTGCGGCGGGTGGCGGTGCTAGTCCTGGCGCCGAGGATGTGCAAGAGGAGGCTGGTGCTGACGTCGGCGGCGACTGTGCGGCGGGTGGCGGTGCTGGTCCTGGCGCCGACGATGTGCAAGAGCGAGCTGGTGCTGACGTCGGCGGCGACGGCGCGGTTGGTGGCGGTGCTGGTCCTGGCGCCGACGATGTGCAAGAGGGAGCTGGTGCTGACGTCGGCGGCGACGGTGCTGCGCCTGGTGCTGGGGCTGGCACTGATGTCGACGGTGATGCGGCTGGCTTCGGCACTATTGCTGGCACCGAACGTGTGCATGCGGGTGCTTGTGCTGATGTCGGCGGCGACGGTACTGTGCCTGGTGCAACCGCTCGCTTCACAGCGGCGAGCGGCAGGGAGCAAGACGAGCGTTGGTCGGCCGGGGGTGGTGGGGCCGGCCGCGGCGGGGGTGGAGGTGCCGCCGGCGGTCACGGGGGCGTCCGCCCGCGGCCACCGGGCCACGGCGAGCGTCGTACCTTCGAGGGTGGAGGGGCTGTCCACGGCGGCGTCCGCCCGCGGCCACCGGGCCACGGCCAGCGTCGTACTGTAGAGGGTGAATGGGCTGTCCGCGGCGGCGTCCGCCCGTCGCAGCTGGGCGGCGGCGCCCGCCCACTGCCCACCGGCGGCGATCGTCGGACGGTCGGGGGTGGAGGGGAAGGCGGCGGCGGCGTCCGCCCGTCACAACCGGGCGGTGAGCGTCGGACGGTTGGGGGTGGAGGGGCCGCCGGCAGTGGCGGCGCCCGCCCATCGCAACCGGGCGGTGGCGGCTGCCAGCCACCTATCGGCAGCGTCCTTCTGTCGCCTACTTGCGATAAGCGTCATCTGGTAGGGGGTGCAGCGGCCGGTAGCAGCAACCGCCCGTCGCCAGCGGGTCGCGGTGTCGGCGCCGGACAGCGTCGGACGGTCCGGGGCGGGTTCGCCGCCCGCGGCAACCGCCATTCGCCAAGTGGTTGCGGCAGCCAGCGCACGCTCTTGGCGGCTGCCGGCGACGGCGCCTCTGCCCCTCCTCCCTCCGTGGGAAGCGCCGGCGGCACGCGTCCTATGCTCGCGGGCGGGGGCCGTGAAGGGGCCGGTGAGGACGGCAGCGGTGGTGGTGGGAATCGTCAGTTGGTGGTGGTGGGCGGTGGCAGCGCTGGCGCCAGCGCCAGCAGCAGTAAAGGCGCTCCCCCACTTGTGGGGACAGGGGGCCCCGCCGGCAGCACCAGCCGCGACGCACCCAGCTCGGGAAGTAGCTTGGGGGGGCCAAGCACCCCATCTGCTGGATCTGGGATTCATCTTGCTCGTCGTCTGGGCGCTGGGATTGGACGCGTCCGTTTCTCTGCTCGTGCCGATATGTCCCCCGGTTTTTCCCCTGGTCGTCCCCCTGTTCCCTCTGCGGTGGAAGAGGACGTTCCTGCCGCGACGCGCAAGAGACCAAGGTCGTCGTGGGCGCGGCGCCGCGCCGCAGGAGCCCGGCAGGGTGACAGTCTGCAGTCAGCCTCTGAGTTTTTAGTAGGGGACGAGGACAGTAGCTCTTCGTAGCCCATCTCCTTCGTCGTCATTGCGTGTCGGTCTGTTCTCTTTGCATGCTTTGTTCTGTCGTGCTCTCAGTTACCTCTAGCGCGGGGGGTGTGCGTGTCTTGATCATCGATGATGGGGTGCGGACGGGGGTGAGATAGTGTAATGGGGGAGGCCCGCGGGGGTGGGTGAAGACGGGAGGGCGTCGTATGCGCTGCCTCCGGGTGGCCCTGGAAGGGGGGCCCGTAGATTCCCCTGGAGGCGCCATGGGGGTCGCCCCAGGTGCCCCTGGAGGTGCCATGGGGGGGGGCCCAGGGTGCCCCAGGGGGTGCCATGGGGGGGGCCCCAGGGTGCCCCTGGGGGTGCCATGGGGGGGGCCCCATGGTGCCTCTGGAGGTGCCATTGGGGGAGCCCCAGGGTGCCCCTGGAGGTGACTGATAGTGTACAAGAAAGCTTTGTTTCTTTCCACGTACTGCCCCTAGCCGACGTGACGTATAGGCCACAGCCCCCTCCGGCCGCCGTGTTTGAAAGCGTCTCTCGACGCGGTGCGTATGTTATCGGATGGCATCAACATATCGTTGAGGAGGCCGGACACGCTCCACTACCAGGCGAGGACACGCGGCGGCTTTCAGGTGGCCGTAAGTAGCTCCACAACTCCCTCTGGGGCGTGTGCTGGAGGTGCCTCGAGTGCGCGCATGTGCCACCACCCTCCCCCCAGACGTGCCAAGAACGCAGGTTCTGGTTTTTATTGGGTGCTCCTGGGCGAATACTTCCTGTACTAGATTGGAAGAACACTGTGAAAAACGGGGGTCAGTACACAGATATTCGCGGTCGCAATCTTGTACTGGGGGCCGTTTCAGCCGAAATGAAACCAATCTGGGGTTTGTGGTGCAACACGCCCCAGTAAGCCCCAGTACAAGTGGTACGTCTTCGCGACGATGCACGTACGAGATTTGTGGTTTGATTAGGCTTTTGAACTTTGATTAGAGTTTCCCGTGACATCTGAAAAGCTTAAACATGTGAATAATTTATGATCGCCATCTATCTATCTGGCATGCAGGGAGCGGCGTGTAGAACAGTCGTTTTTAGACCCCTCAAGGAGGAGCACTTTAGTGGAGATATACAATGGTGGAGAGGGAACGCTAGGGGGGTGAGAAGGGGGCGGCATGTTATGAACCTGTGTTTAATGGCGGCGTCGGCGTGCGGCTTCCTCGGGCAGTTCTCGCAGATGACTCGAGGAGAGCGACGCGAGAAGAGTAAAGACGGGGGGAGGTAGGGGGTGCTTTTTAATGTAGAAAAAGGTGAGGTTTTGTGGGGAGCGGGGGCGTGGGGTGTGTTTTCGTGGGTCGCGGCCGTCCCACCGCCTGGCACACGCTGACGACGCCGCCCTGCTCTGAGGGCGTCACCTGGGTTACGCCGGGGAGGGTCATCACGGCAAGCCAGGCGCAGCTGGCTCGTGTAGCAATATGGATGACCGTATTGTGACCCTCATACAGGGGGACTACTTCTAACCCCTTAACTTTCCATTTGGGAGTCCGTATTGGTCACGGTATCTATCAGCTACGTATGACCAGAGGGACTTGCATCTTGGGGTGGAGGGTAGTTAGTCGTGTCTCCGAGGGTTTTTAACGAGGGGGCCGGCGGCGAATCCAACGACGGCCATGGTAGAACAACAAACCCCTCCCATTTGGGCTCCCATCTTGGTCCCTTGGCATGCGCTCCAAGGACAGCAACCTTGGCCTCCCGGTGACGTTGGTGCCGATCCCCCTTGGTGAGTGTACCCTGAGAGTGGACGTGCAGCGGATACCTCTTGTGCTACATTGGTGGAGCAGCATGGGACGGGTTTCCGTCACCCTTGTGGTGACGCCGTCTTCGGCCCTGGCACACGGATAGGGAAGCAGTCCTTTTCTTGTACTCGTGGTGCAGTGATCTGGTTGATTGTGTTGAGTGATTGCGTTTGACTGCGATCTACTGTTACTCCCCCTGTTACTCTCCCCCTTACTACCGTCACCCTTGTGGTGACGCCGTCTACCGTCACCCTTGTGGTGACGCCGTCTTCGGCCCTGGCACACGGATAGGAATCCAGTCCTTTTCTTGTACTCGTGGTGCAGCGATCTGGTTGATTGTGTTGAGTGGTTGCGTTTGACTGCGATCTACTGTTACTCCCCCTGTAACTCTCCCCCTTGCTACCCCCTCGCTCTCTTATTCGTGGTGACCGCTACTTCGGTTGACTGATTGTGACTATGTCTACCCAAGAGGCGGGGAGCGTTCAAGATCACGGATCGGCGTCGACGCCGACCCCGGAGCCGTACCCGGGAACCAGGATCGGTAACCCGATCGACAACATTGAAACGCCGATGCGCTTCGGTACCGGATCGACGTTTGGTACGGCGCAAACGGCCGGGGGCGGCGGACTGCCTCAATCGTGCTCTGCCGACCTCACTCCGCCGCCATCTTCACCAGGGAGCTCCCTAATGGCGTCATTGGCTCGCATCGAAGCCCGGTTCACCGGGCATGACGCCCGTCAGGAGCGTACAGAGGACGCAATGGCTGTGCTGATGTCAACACGCCACACGACGGTATCCCGTCGTGTTCCTCCCACACCGGTACGGTTCGAACCGGCCGGACTACTTTCGGAGTCCACCAGGGTCAACCCCGGTGTTGCTACTCCTGGACAACCCCCGGACACGGCGGGTTATGGATCCGACTCGTCAGCCGAGTTGGAACGTAGCCATACGGAGCGCTACACTCCGAGCACCCAGAGCGGGCTCCGCGGACATAATCCGGCGGATACTTACGACGGAACAGAATCGGCGATGGGAGGAGGCGGTACCGTATCGCAGTACCCCCTCGACGACGGAAGCCAAGCACCTCGGGTAACCGAGGCGCCGACGCCGGAAGTTCCAGCGTCACTGGTGCAAGCGATGACAGCGCAGGTTACTGCGAGCTTACGGAAGCGGATGGAGTCCGATGAGTTCATTCATCAACTGGCCAAGCAACTGTATATTCAGGACGCGGACACGGAGATTGTCAACGAAGTCTTCAGGTCGGTACTGACTCCTGAACGTTATCGTTTGGAAGACCGATCCACTACCGTATCGGAATCGATGCCTACTACCTCGCACCGAGCGATCCGCTCTATGCAGACCCATATGAAGGGAGTTCTTATGTTCGGGGGCCCGAACGAACGCCCGCTGGCAGTCATTGGCTTCCTGACGAGCTTCAAGCCAACCGCAGACAAGGCACTCGCTAACGAGGGGCTAGCTCTGGAGATTCTCCAGTCTTTGTTGATGAACGGGTACGAGGCATTGTAGCACAATAGGTATCCGCTGCACGTCCACTCTCAGGGAACAATCACCAGGGGGGATCGGCACCAACGTCACCGGGAGGCCAAGCTTGCTGTCCTTGGAGCGCAAGCCACGGGACCAAGATGGGAGCCCAAATGGGAGGGGTTTGTTGTTCTACCATGGCCGTCGTTGGATTCGCCGCGGGCCCCCTCGTTATAAACCCTCGGAGACACTACTAACTACCCTCCACCCCAAGATGCAAGTCCCTCTGGTCATACGTAACGTATAAATACCGTGACCAATACGGACTCCCAAATTGAAAGTTAAGGGTTAGAAGTAGCCCCCCTAATATAGGGTTACAATACGGTCAGCCATATTGCTACAGATCCCCCCCTTAGATTCGGCCCGTCCTCGGGTCGAGTTGCATTCGGGTTTCCGAATGTCAGTGGGTCGCGTGACCGTTTACCAGTCGGGTGGGGCTTTGCGCCCTGTCGCGACAGACACCCCTTTTCGAGGTTGTCTGAGGGGGGTGCCCCCCTTTGTGTGGTACACACACGATCCGTTTTCCGGAACGTTGAATTCCCGATGCGGGATTTTGTTCACGACCCCCCTTTCCGAGGGGTGGTGCAAGCGGATCCGCCACCAGGCGCCTGGTGGTAGGGGGGCCCCTCTCGTGTGGACGAGTGTGTCGATATGGGCGCTGCCCGCGTTGCGTGGGGGCGGTTGAGGGTGACATCACTTGATTACCCCGTGTGGGGGGGCGTGGCTCCGATCCAGGTGCCTGGGTGGAGCGTCCTTGTAGCTCGGCTGGCGCAGGTCGTCCCGCGCTGCCATATCGCTCGTGCTGAGCTGTGTGGTGATAAGCGCGGGTGCCCGCGCTTCCCTGGCTCGTCCGCGCGAGCGTTCGTTGTACCGGGTCGAGCCGGATGCGGCTCTTTGGCACGCGGCGCCCCTGCTACCCCGGCTACACCATGCCGGACCCCCAGGTGCCCGGGGGCGAGGACGACCTTCTGCTTGAGGAGGAGGACGACGTGATGCAGGACGACGTTCCCGTCTCTGCCACCGCCGTCAGGTGCTTCTTGGTGAGCTCGTCGGAGGACGAAGGCGACCGGGTAACCGTCCGTGTGGCCCCGGAAGGCGCGCCGGGCGGGTTGTCGTCCGTGTGCAGCGGCACGACGGCTCCGTCGGGTGGCGGTCAACCGCGTGTAGCGGCTGCCCCTACTCCTATCCCTCCGGCGACCCGGATGGCTCCTGTCGCCGGTGCCAGCGCGGCTCTACCTCAAGAAGGCGCAGCCGGTGTGTCGGACGGTCGTGGCGGCACCCCGGCCGGGACGGCGGGTCAAGACGGTGCGGGTGCCCGCCCGGTTGGTGGTGTGTCCGTGGAGGCGGGTAACGGGTCTACCCCCTCCGTCCCCTTGGTGCCTACGTCGGGCCCGGGTGGCGGCGATGCTCTGCCCGCGGTGCCGCGGGCGACAGGTGGTCAAGACGTGTCTTCCCCGATGGCGGTGGACTCCGGGAGCTACTCCGTGCGGGTGCCCGCGCTTCTTCTTCCTTCTCGCCCCCGTGCGCCTGCGGCGCCGGCCCATCTGCCGGTGGGGCTTCCCCCGGCGCCCCCGATTCTTCCTGGACCCGCCCGGGTTGCCCCGTTGGGTGGCCGCGTCGCCTTGGCGGCGGGTCAACCTGCCGTGTCGATGTCCGACTTGGTGGCTCGGGATCGAGGCCTAACTTTGCAGGAGTCCATGGACTCCGCTGGGTGGATGCGGGTGGACTTCCACCAGCCGCGTTACCGTGGAGGGTCCTCCCGGCGCGTCAAGTTGGACCCGAGTTGGGAGCGGGAGTTGGTGCGGCTGGTCAACCAGCCGAATGCGGTCCGTGTGGAGCATCATTGGATCCTGAGTCAGCCGGACGACCGGCATGCACAGCTCTGGCGCACCCGGGTGGGGCGGGGTGAAGTCTTCCTCAACGCCGCCTTCGGGGTCTGCGACTTGGTTGCCCCCGCGTTGCCGCAGAAGGTTGAATACCCGGCTAGTGCTCGGGGGGTTGCGGCTGCTGTGGCCCCAGTTGCGTTCGGGCAGACTGAGGCCGATGCCGGCCGGTATCCCGGACTTGAGTACTTCCCGGGGGTATCCCCGTACCTGACGTTGACGGCTCCGTACCCGCCCATGGCGGGGTTGAAGTCGGCGTCGAGCTGGGGACGCAACCATGGTGTCATGGCGGATGCGTTCCGCACCGATGTAACGTGTGCGTTGCAGACCGGTAACGGTCGCGCGCCGGTGTACACCCCCGTGCGCCCGCCTCTGTGGTAGGAATGGTGGAAGCCCGCCCCGGCTTTCCGGTTTGACACCGGCTCCTGTCTCCGATACTTTGGTAGTGTGTTGGCCTCCCGGCCTGTCCACCCGTTGCAGGGGACCTTCACCCTTGAGGTTACCCTCGGGCAGGCTTCCTCCTTCTTGCTGTCCGTCCGCCGGCAAGGGCGCCTGTTTCATCTTCCGCCGGGTGTCCGTCGGCACATCGGGCAGCTGGGCGTGAACATGATAGCTGCCAAGACCGGGTTGGCCCGGGAGTTCGAGGCTCTGCTGACCGTTCACGATGCCGTGAACTGGGCTGGCGTGTTGACCCTTCCCCCGTACCGAGATCCGCAAGCTGGGACTGCCTCCTTGCCTCGTCACTCGTTGCGCATCCGGCGTACTCGGCCGGGTGAGCCCAATTGGCGTGGGTGAGCGTCCACCGAGGCTGTTCCTGACTTGGGTATTCCCATGGTGATCCATGACCCTCTTCAGATCCTCGCCCCGTGGTTCGGTAACCCGATACCGGTGTCGGCTGGCCGTCGTCCCCGAGAGTGGGACTCTGTGGGTGGGGAGCGTGAGGTGTCCCGTCGTCGGGCGGGGCCCCGCCGGGTTTACGGTGGAGCCCCCTCCGTGGGGTACTACCGGGCCTCGTACCGGGCGGCACCGGCTCCGGTGGTGGCCGTGTCGGCTCCTGTGGCCCCTCTGGCTGCGCCAGTGTCACCTTCCGCCCCTGTCATGCGTGACGGGGGTCCCCGTCTATGGTATGAGGGCGTTGACGCCTTCATTGCCCGCGAGATGCGGGAGGGTCTCTCTGTTAGCTGGGGGGATATCCCCCAAGGTGGTGCGCTGCTTGGGTCAGCGCGTTGCTTCGGTGGCGTGCTGGACCGCCTCCAGACTGCTCTGGTGGACGTGGAGGCTGGTCGCTGGACCCTCGCCCAGCTATGCACTGAGACAACTCAGGCGATTGACCGTCGTGAGATTGCCGACCGGTGGAGCATGGAGGTGTACGCGTCTACGCGTGAGTGGCCTATTTCGGGCAGCGAGGGTACCCACTGAGGAGTGCTATTGTTTGTGAGGGAGAGGGACCCGGTGACCCTTATGGTGGCCGGGTAGTAGTGAGTATAAACTTATTCCCCGCTGGGGCGTTTGCATGATACCAATGCCTGCCTTTGAGGAGTACCCCGTCTGACTTCGCCGTGGCCTGCCTCGGTTCTTTCTCGCGCCCCCAACCCGTCCTGGTTGGTTAATACTCATGAAGGTCAAACTTCCTTGGTCCGTCACTTGCCCCATGGATGAAGGTTTATCTTGGTGTAAGCCTCAGGCTACTTTGAAATTATCGGAGTTAGTCATCTCCTTCAAGTAAACTTGTTAAAGTCAGTAGCCCACTTAGTTTGCCTAAGTCCGCTCCAACTCAGTGAACCCAAGTCTTGCCGAATCCATCTGACACCCTACTTAGTAAATATAAGCCTCACCCCCCAACAGCCGAAGTCGGTGTCGGTTGGGTTGTTACAGTAGGCGTCGTCGCCTCATGTAAGGCATGAGGAGTTGGCGGGGTATATTCGCCGCCTGTTCCCAGGTGGGTGAGTCGTATCCGACCCACATCACGTTGACGTACCAGGGTCCTGGTAGGTCCGGGTCGGTGTGTCCGACCACGCTCTCTACTTGGTATGGAATCCCATCCGGTCCCACCGGGTCATCTGACCGGTGGGTTGTTAGAGCTTCATGTAGCAACCCAGCCGGTACTGGCTGAGGCTGTTCCGGCTTCGGAGCAGGTACCACATCATTGAGGTTGATGCGTTGTATCTCCGTATCGGAGTGCAGGATGACAGAGTGATCATCTCTGTGTAGGATCGTGTACGGTCCCTTGACCGGGTGCATAAGCTTGTTCCCTCGGAACTTCTGGTGTCTGATGTAGACCCAGTCACCTGTTACCAGGGTTGCGCTGCGTATCCGTAGCCGGGCGTCGAAGTTCTTCTTGTACCGAAGTTGGGTACGGTCAAGGGCACCCTTGAGCTTCGGTATCATCCACGACAGCTTGGCCAACCAAGATAAGTGGATCTGTTCGGCCGGTCGGCCCTTCGGTATGTCATACCGGGTGCATCTACCCGGTGGCAACGTCAAGTTCCCGACGCCCATTGGCATGACCCACTCCAATGGAGCAATACTAGTGCTCCGGTGGGGCCTGGAATTGTATGCCAGGGTCAATACGGACAAAAGCCTGTCCGACGTGTTCATGTGTTCCGCCACATAGCATGGGAGCGTCTTGACGATGGTGCGGTTGAACCGCTCCACCTGCCCGTTGGATTGCCGGTGGTAGTCGGATGCTCGACGTGGTTCGATACCGAACATGCCCATGACCTTAGTGCAGAATGCTGACGTAAGGTTTGCTCCGTTATCGGAGAGGAGTTGCTTCATTACTCCGTAAGCATTGATCCAGTGGTCAACCACTGCGTTCATGATCGTGTAGGCCGTATCGTTCGGGATTGCTACTGCCCGTGACAGCTTAGTAAAGCGGTCCGACATGGCCAGGATGTACCTGTTCCCTTCTTCCGTAACCGGAAGTGGCCCGAGTATATCGATAGCGACTTGGTCGCTGGGCCCATCCGGAGGGAATGGTTTCATAGTGGATGCCCGCCTATGAAGACTCATACGATTCCGTGCACACGGGTGGCATCCCCGCCCGTGGTCGACTACGTCGACGGCCATTGCTGGCCAGTAGAAGAACCTCCGCTCGGCTGCGAACATGCGTGAACCCCCCGGGTGTCCGGCTGTAGGGTTCTCGTGTTCTCGTTCCATGGCGGCTTGTCGTAAGGACACGGGAGCCACGACTTGATGCCGTCCATCGGCGGGTGCCCGCCGGTATAGGGGTCCGTCCTCATTCTTGGAGAAGATGCCGGCCGTGCCGGCCAGGAGGTTAGCACAATGGCGTTTACAGTCATCGTCATTGGCCTGTTTCTCGCGGAAGTCCGCGAGGGTCAATGGGCACGCAAGGTGTGCCATGGTATGGTCAACCAAACCTGGGGTGGCGTTACCCACCATGCAAACAGGTACCACCGGGATGTCCTCGTCCACCTGTCGGGTATCCCCGATCGGTGTATCGAGTCGCGACAGCGCGTCTCCGAGATGATGGGTAGCGCCGGCCTTGTATATTGTCCGGTAGTCGTGCTCGGCCATCTTCAGCCTCCACCGGGCTAGCCGTCCATAGCTGTCGGAATCCTTGTCACCAAGGTTGAGAAGCCATCGTAAAGGTTCGTGGTCGGACCTCACGATGAACCTGGATCCTTCCAGGTATGGCCGGAGCAGTTGCACTGCCCATATGACTCCGAGGCACTCGCGCTCGGTGGCACTATAGTTACGCTCAGCCGGGTTGAGTGTCCGGCTGAAGTACCGCACCGGATGTAGGTCCGGGATAGCATTGTTGGTACCGATTATTGTCTCTCCCTGTAACAGGGTGCATCCCACTTGGGTATCGCAGGCATCGACGTCGATGACGAAGGTCCCGCGTCTATGCGGCAACGCAAGCACGGGTGAGGCTAGCAGAGCTTGCTTGAGCAGCTCGAATGCCTCTCCCTCGCTGGGCGAGGGAGGTTGGAGTACCTTTGGCAAGGCGCTGCTCGTCAGACCCGTTAACGGTCTGGCTATACGAGCGAAGTCCTCGACGAACCTTTAGTATACGTTGCACATCCCCAGGAAGCTTTTCAGTTGTGTCTGGGTGGTTGGGTATCGCGCATCCCGGAGTGCCCGGGTATTAGCTTCGAGCACTCCCAGTTTACCTGGTGTGATCTGGTGACCCAGATACTCGACAGTCTGCTGAAAGAAGGCGCACTTCTTGAGGCTCAGGGTTACCCCGGCATTCCGCAAGAGGGTGAGTACCTCGTCGACAAGTTGCACATGGTCATCCATGTTACGCGAGAAGACGATGACATCGTCCAGGTACACTAGGCAGTTACGCCACTGCACTCCCGGCAGTATAATGTCGATGGCCCGCTGGAATGTGACGGGGGCGTTGGACAATCCGAAGGGCATCCTTACGAACTCGTACACGCCACTGTGACAGACGAACGCCGTCTGGGGGATATCCTCCTCCGCAACTGGGATCTGCCAGTACCCGGCATTGCAGTCGATAGTGGTAAACACTGTGGCCTCCCCCAGCGAGTCGATGCACTCGTGCATCCTTGGTAACGGGTATGAGTCTTTCTTGGTAACCAAGTTAAGGCGTCGATAATCGATGCAGAACCGAGGGGTTTGATTCTTCTGTGGCAAAAACCACTTGCACACACGACACCCAAGTTGGGGCGGTGTACGAGGGCTGCCTCCCGTTTCGGGGGAACCGGAAGAAGTGCAAGTCGCACACACTCTGTCCCTGTTGTGGGGCAAACCCCCCACTGACAAACAAGAGGATGGTGTGTGGTCCAACAGTTTCTTGGTCGGAACGGGGACGCAGGGGCAAGCCCCGCTGTCCCTCCCCTTATCCCCCCAGGGTCCCCTCAGAATCTCGCCACTCAGAACCTCCCACCCCAGCACCTGCCCACCGGGCCACACGAAAATTCAAGACGATCAATGCAGAAAACCCTCAAATCCAGGTTGCATTTACTACTAAGCTAACTATCCCAAACTCAGGGAATATGGACCCAAATGCAGGGGGAGGAACGGATCAGGCTAGTGGCCTGCCGCCCCTTGCATGGCACGTGTTGCCCCCCCGTACCTGGGGGTCAATACTGCCACACCTTCTTAGGTACGATAACGACTGGGGCGCCCCACTCCGACATCGAAGGTCGGATTACCTTAGCTTCGCTCATCCTCTTCACTTCTCCATCAACGATCTCTCGTTGCATAGGTCCCGCGCGATGCGGTTGCGACCGCGCGGGTCGTGCACCTCGTACCAGGTCTATACGGTGTTTGGTTGCCCCAATGGTACCCAAAGCCCCGCCGGTCCACATGACGTCATGCTTTCTTAGCATCCGTCGTACCCCTTCAGCTTTTGACGGGGGAAGATGATCGAGGTCAGCCTCGGCCAGTGCCTTCAAGGCTTCTTAGTCCTTTGGCGGATTGTCCGCCGGAGCTGTTGATGGGTTAGGTTTCTCGTCACCGGGTTCCTGCAGCTCGGTGGTCTCGGCGAGCGCCAGTACCTGAAGTGGTTCCACTTGACCCTCCTTGTCAGGGGTAAGGATGTCTCCTTCGTAGAGCTCGGCAATCCCGAGGATAGTTCCTTTCGGAAGGGTGACTGC
This sequence comes from Pyropia yezoensis, assembly GCA_009829735.1. Classification (NCBI taxonomy): domain Eukaryota; phylum Rhodophyta; class Bangiophyceae; order Bangiales; family Bangiaceae; genus Pyropia; species Pyropia yezoensis. The sequence continues at coordinate 5,615,780 of CM020620.1, forward strand.
CTTACGGCGATAGTTCGCCATCACGAGCAGTGATGACCCCCTCGCGGGGAGGTCTACGATACCGTTGGCCATGGTCAACCCATGGCGCTTGTAGGTTCGTAGGATGGCCTGGACTCTGCAGATGCCTGCGAGGTCACAGTTAACCGAGAGAACGGTCTCCGATAACGGCTCAAAGCGAGTCCGCTTGGCCAGCCGAAGTGTCTTCGGCTCTACGCTTGCGTATACCTCAGCCACGTTAACGTGGCTCCCTTGCAGCGTCAGGTCCCTGACGATAGCTGTCTGTCCTCTCTTCGTCCCGTCAGCCTCTTGCAGCTCGACGGTCGTCCGGCCCGGCCGGATGGCATCAACGTGAACGTTGATGAAGGTGCACCCCAGTATGCAGGGCACAGATAGAGTCTCACGTACCAGGAAGTCGACTTCCGTAGTGAGCGCCCCGATGGTGACCCGCAGCGACATCGCTGCGGTCGTACGAATGAGACGACCATTCGCATCCTTGATCGTGCGTCCCCGAGGGACTCTGACTCGCGGAAGCCACTTGTCCGGGAGGGTGTCCTTCCGGATCAGGTCAGGTCCAGCCCCTGTATCCAGTACAGGGTAATACGATCGGGTCGACTAGGGGTCAACCCCCAGTGTGGCTGATACCTTGAAGTTCTCCGAGGTGAACAGTACGTGACCTACACCGATATCCGGTGTAGCTCGGGCATCCTGAACAGGGCCCTTGTATGGTTCCACGTGACGGGGCTTCCCGTCCTCTCCTCCCAACCTTGGAGGTTGGTCATCAATCCCCTGACGCCGTGTCGTCGGGTTCGGAAGGTGTACCCGGGGGTTGATGCGGCGTCGGCTTAACCGCGCTCTCCGTGGGGCTTTCCCCGCGGCAGTCCGGGGTGGCTTGCTAGGGTTACCCCAGCGACCCCGTGTCTTCCTTCCTCTTACTCGTTTCCCGTGCTCGGCCGGGTACTATCTTCCGGGATATCCGGGAGAGGAGGTGCCTCCTCGACTGCCAGTACTCCTCCTGGAGCTTGCTGCCTACCCCGTGCCGGGCCTCTGGCGGGATACCCCCCGATGGATGCCTTGCGTTGCGCCGCTGCCCTTCGAGACTCCTCCGGGATGAGCGGGCATGAGGACACCCAGTGTTGAGGGTCTCCGCACAGCATACATCCGGACGTGCCGGCCGTCCCGGGCGTCCGCGTCGGGTTGGCTCCATAGGTCCGGTTGCCTGCCTCGGGTGCCCGAGTGCCTGCTCCATGGTAGGCCTTGGGTCCCGGTGCCTACCGGAACATGGACTCCCAGAGCCGGTTGGTTCTACCAGCGATGTGCGGAGGTGCCTCCGTACGCACTGCCCATGTCGCCAGGGGTTGGTGAGGGTTACCCGTAACCGGGGCGTACCCTGGAGTCCGCACATACGGGACGCGCCGGCCCGCTCCCTCGTTGACCTGGAACTGGGTCTCAGCCGGTGCGATGTACGCTACCGTACCATGCTCATCAATCACCGGCGTCGCCGGTAGCAACAGGTGGCCCTGTTGGTCGACTAGAGGTTCATCCTCACCCGTAGGGGTATGTTCGGTCGCCACCAGTTCTGGTGCGGTCTAACGTTCCACCCTCTCTTGCCTCAGTACCCGGGTAAGACTGGGCTTTCCCCTTTCACCCTTGGGCTTCGGGGCCAAGGCACATTCCGGGTGTAGCACCCGGTAGGCGTCATCTAGGGAATTGCACACATGCATCAGTCGACTGAAGTTCGTCCGAGCCATATTGGCTCCCCGTACGGATATCCGCACGCAGTTGGGTACTCCTGCGAACAGGTGGGCCCGTAGCTCCCCTTCGCCGAGAAGCTTCCCCAGCTCGTAGTCGACCTCTTGGATCTGGCGTCCAAACATCGCCTCATCGTCCCAGGACTGGGCGGTGGCGGTGCGAAGGGCCCGATAGTGCTCTTCGCACTTGTGCTCACTGAGGTAGCTGCTAAGCAGCTCCTTCAGTATACCACGGTAATCCATGGGGGTGTCGGAGTGGGGTGCCCCAATCGTTATCGTACCGAAGAAGGATCAAACCCCTCGGTTCTGCATCGATTATCGACGCCTCAACTTGGTTACCAAGAAAGACTCATACCCGTTACCAAGGATGCACGAGTGCATCGACTCGCTGGGGGAGGCCACAGTGTTTACCACTATCGACTGCAATGCCGGGTACTGGCAGATCCCAGTTGCGGAGGAGGATATCCCCCAGACGGCGTTCGTCTGTCACAGTGGCGTGTACGAGTTCGTAAGGATGCCCTTCGGATTGTCCAACGCCCCCGTCACATTCCAGCGGGCCATCGACATTATACTGCCGGGAGTGCAGTGGCGTAACTGCCTAGTGTACCTGGACGATGTCATCGTCTTCTCGCGTAACATGGATGACCATGTGCAACTTGTCGACGAGGTACTCACCCTCTTGCGGAATGCCGGGGTAACCCTGAGCCTCAAGAAGTGCGCCTTCTTTCAGCAGACTGTCGAGTATCTGGGTCACCAGATCACACCAGGTAAACTGGGAGTGCTCGAAGCTAATACCCGGGCACTCCGGGATGCGCGATACCCAACCACCCAGACACAACTGAAAAGCTTCCTGGGGATGTGCAACGTATACTAAAGGTTCGTCGAGGACTTCGCTCGTATAGCCAGACCGTTAACGGGTCTGACGAGCAGCGCCTTGCCAAAGGTACTCCAACCTCCCTCGCCCAGCGAGGGAGAGGCATTCGAGCTGCTCAAGCAAGCTCTGCTAGCCTCACCCGTGCTTGCGTTGCCGCATAGACGCGGGACCTTCGTCATCGACGTCGATGCCTGCGATACCCAAGTGGGATGCACCCTGTTACAGGGAGAGACAATAATCGGTACCAACAATGCTATCCCGGACCTACATCCGGTGCGGTACTTCAGCCGGACACTCAACCCGGCTGAGCGTAACTATAGTGCCACCGAGCGCGAGTGCCTCGGAGTCATATGGGCAGTGCAACTGCTCCGGCCATACCTGGAAGGATCCAGGTTCATCGTGAGGTCCGACCACGAACCTTTACGATGGCTTCTCAACCTTGGTGACAAGGATTCCGACAGCTATGGACGGCTAGCCCGGTGGAGGCTGAAGATGGCCGAGCACGACTACCGGACAATATACAAGGCCGGCGCTACCCATCATCTCGGAGACGCGCTGTCGCGACTCGATACACCGATCGGGGATACCCGACAGGTGGACGAGGACATCCCGGTGGTACCTGTTTGCATGGTGGGTAACGCCACCCCAGGTTTGGTTGACCATACCATGGCACACCTTGCGTGCCCATTGACCCTCGCGGACTTCCGCGAGAAACAGGCCAATGACGATGACTGTAAACGCCATTGTGCTAACCTCCTGGCCGGCACGGCCGGCATCTTCTCCAAGAATGAGGACGGACCCCTATACCGGCGGGCACCCGCCGATGGACGGCATCAAGTCGTGGCTCCCGTGTCCTTACGACAAGCCGCCATGGAACGAGAACACGAGAACCCTACAGCCGGACACCCGGGGGGTTCACGCATGTTCGCAGCCGAGCGGAGGTTCTTCTACTGGCCAGCAATGGCCGTCGACGTAGTCGACCACGGGCGGGGATGCCACCCGTGTGCACGGAATCGTATGAGTCTTCATAGGCGGGCATCCACTATGAAACCATTCCCTCCGGATGGGCCCAGCGACCAAGTCGCTATCGATATACTCGGGCCACTTCCGGTTACGGAAGAAGGGAACAGGTACATCCTGGCCATGTCGGACCGCTTTACTAAGCTGTCACGGGCAGTAGCAATCCCGAACGATACGGCCTACACGATCATGAACGCAGTGGTTGACCACTGGATCAGTGCTTACGGAGTAATGAAGCAACTCCTCTCCGATAACGGAGCAAACCTTACGTCAGCATTCTGCACTAAGGTCATGGGCATGTTCGGTATCGAACCACGTCGAGCATCCGACTACCACCGGCAATCCAACGGGCAGGTGGAGCGGTTCAACCGCACCATCGTCAAGACGCTCCCATGCTATGTGGCGGAACACATGAACACGTCGGACAGGCTTTTGTCCGTATTGACCCTGGCATACAATTCCAGGCCCCACCGGAGCACTAGCATTGCTCCATTGGAGTGGGTCATGCCAATGGGCGTCGGGAACTTGACGTTGCCACCGGGTAGATGCACCCGGTATGACATACCGAAGGGCCGACCGGCCGAACAGATCCACTTAGCTTGGTTGGCCAAGCTGTCGTGGATGATACCGAAGCTCAAGGGTGCCCATGACCGTACCCAACTTCGATACAAGAAGAACTTCGACGCCCGGCTACAGCTACGGAACGCAACCCTGGTAACAGGTGACTGGGTCTATATCAGACACCAGAAGTTTAGAGGGAACAATCTTATGCAACCGGTCAAGGGACCGTACACGATCATACACAGAGATGATAACTCTGTTATCCTGTTATCCCATGCCTTACATGAGGCGACGACGCCTACTGTGACAACCCAACCGACACCGACTTCGGCTGTTGGGGGGTGAGGCTTATATTTACTAAGTAGGGTGTCAGATGGATTCGGCAAGACTTAGGTTCACTGAGTTGGAGCGGACTTAAGCAAACTAAGTGGGCTACTGACTTTAACAAGTTTACTTGAAGGAGATGACTAACTCCGATAATTTCAAAGTAGCCTGAGGCTTACACCAAGATAAACCTTCATCCATGGGGCAAGTGACGGACCGAGGAAGGTTGACCTTCATGAGTATAAACCAACCAGGACGGGTTAGGGGCGCGAGAAAAGCCAAGGCAAGCCACTGCTAAGGCAGACGGGGTACTCCCAAAATGCAGCCATCGGTATCATGCAAACGCCCCAGCGGGGAATAAGTTTATACTCACTACTACCCGGCCACCATAAGGGTCACCGGGTCCCTCTCCCTCACAAACAATAGCACTCCTCAGTGGGTACCCCCGCTGCCCGAAGGAGGCCACTCACGCGTAGACGCGTACACCTCCATGCTCCACCGGTCGGCAATCTCACGACGGTCAATCGCCTGAGTTGTCTCAGTGCATAGCTGGGCGAGGGTCCAGCGACCAGCCTCCACGTCCACCAGAGCAGTCTGGAGGCGGTCCAGCACGCCACCGAAGCAACGCGCTGACCCAAGCAGCGCACCACCTTGGGGGATATCCCCCCAGCTAACAGAGAGACCCTCCCGCATCTCGCGGGCAATGAGGGCGTCAACGTCCTCATACCGTAGACGGGGACCCCCGTCACGCATGACAGGGGCGAAAGGTGACACTGGCGCAGCCAGAGGGGCCACAGGAGCCGACACGGCCACCACCGGAGCCGGTGCCGCCCGGTACGAGGCCCGGTAGTACCCCACGGAGGGGGCTCCACCGTAAACCCGGCGGGGCCCCGCCCGACGACGGGACACCTCACGCTCCCCACCCGTAGAGTCCCACTCTCGGGGACGACGGCCATTACTCACCGGTATCGGGTAAGAGAACCACAGGGCCAAGACCTGGAGAGGGTCATGGACAACCATCGGAATACTCAGGTCAGGAACACCCTCGACGGACGCCCACCCACGGTAACTGGGCTCACCCGGCTGAGTACGCCGGATGCGCAACGAGTGACGAGGCAAGGGGGCAGCACTCGCCTGCGGATCCCGGTACGGGGGAAGGTTGAACACCTCAGCCCAGTTCACGGCATCGTGAACGGCCAGGAGGGCCTCGAACTCCCGGGCCAACCCGGTCTTGGCAGCAATCATGTCAATGCCCAGCTGCCCGATATGCCGACGGATACCCGTCGGAGGATGAAACAGCCGCCCCTGCCGACGGAGGGACAGCAAGAAGGAGGAAGCCTGCCCGAGGGTAACCTCGAGGGTGAAGGTCCCCTGCAACGGGTGGACAGGCCGGGAGGCCAACACACTACCAAAGTATCGGAGACAGGAGCCGGTGTCGAACCGGAAAGCCGGGGCGGGCTTCCACCATTCCTGCCACAGAGGCGGGCGCACGGGGGTGTACACCGGCGCGCGACCGTTACCGGTCTGCAACGCACACGTTACATCGGTGCGGAACGCATCAGCCTTGACACCATGGTTGCGTCGCCAGCTCGACGCCGACTTCAGCCCGCCATGGGCGGGTACGGCGCCGTCAACGTGAAATACGGGGATTCCCCCGGGAAGTACTCAAATCCGGGATACCGGCCGGTATCGGCCTCAGTCTGCCCGAACGCAACTGGGGCCACAGCAGCCGCAACCCCCCGAGCAATAGCCGGGTATTCAACCTTCTGCGGCAACGCGGGGGCAACCAAGTCGCAGACCCCGAAGGCGGCGTTGAGGAAGACTTCACCCCGCCCCACCCGGGTGCGCCAGAGCTGTGCATGCCGGTCGTCCGGCTGACTCAGGATCCAATGATGCTCCACACGGACCGCATTCGGCTGGTTGACCAGCCGCACCAACTCCCGCTCCCAACTCGGGTCCAACTTGACGCGCCGGGAGGACCCTCCACGGTAACGCGGCTGGTGGAAGTCCACCCGCATCCACCCAGCGGAGTCCATGGACTCCTGCACAGTTAGGCCTCGAACCCGAGCCACCAAGTCGGACATCGACACGGCAGGTTGACCCGCCGCCAAGGCGATGCGGCCACCCAACGGGGCAACCCGGGCGGTTCCAGGAAGAATCGGGGGCGCCGGGGGAAGCCCCACCGGCAGATGGGCCGGCGCCGCAGGCGCACGGGGGCGAGAAGGAAGAAGAAGCGCGGGCACCCGCACGGAGTAGCTCCCGGAGTCCACCGCCATCGGGGAAGACACGTCTTGACCACCTGTCGCCCGCGGCACCGCGGGCAGAGCATCGCCGCCACCCGGGCCCGACGAAGGCACAACGGGGCGGAGGAAGTAGACCCGTCAACCACCCCCGCGGACAGACCACCAACCGGGCGGGCACCCGCACCGTCTTGACCCGCCGTCCCGGCCGGGGTGCCGCCACGACCGTCCGAGGCAGCGGCTGCACCTTCTTGCGGTAGAGCCACGCCGGCACCGGCGACAGGAGCCATCCGGCCCGCCGGCGGAGTAGGAATAGAGGCCGCCACACGCGGTTGACCGCCCCCCGACGGAGCCGTCGTGCCGCTGCAAACGGACGACAACCCGGCCGGCGCGCCCGCCGCAGCCACAAGGACGGTCACCCGATCCTCGTCGTCCGACGAGCTCGCCAGGAAGCACTTGGCAGCGGTGGCGGAGACGGGAACGTCGTCCTGCATCACCTTCTCCTCCTCAAGCAGGAGGTCGTCCTCGCCCCCGGGCACCTGGGGGTCCGACATGGTGGATCCGGGGTAGCAGGGGCGCCCCGTGCCAAGAAGCCGCAGCCGGCTCGACCTGGTACAAGTAACGCTCGAGGACGAGCCAGGGAAGCGCGGGCACCCGCGCTTATCACCGCACAGCTCAGCACGAGCGATACGGCAGCGCGGGACGACCCGCGCCAGCCGAGCTACGAGGTCGCTCCACCCAGGCACCTGGGTCGGAGCCACACCCCCACACGAAGTAATCAAGGGGGGGTCACCCTCAACCGCCCACACGCAACGCGGGCAGCGCCCATTCCCACACACTCGTCCACACGAGAGGGGCCCCCCTACCACCAGGCGCCTGGTGGCGGATCCGCTCGCACCACCCCCCGGAAAGGGGGGTCGTGAACAAAAACCCGCATTGGGAATTCAACGGTCCGGAAAACGGATCGTGTGTGTACCACACAAAGGGGGGCACCCCCCTCAGACAACCTCGAAAAGGGGTGTCTGTCGCGACAGGGCGCAAAGCCCCACCCGACTGGTAAACGGTCGCGCGACCCACATACATTCGGGAACCCCGAATGCAACTCGACCCGAGGACGGGCCGAATCTAAGGGGGGGATATGTAGCAATATGGCTGACCGTATTGTAACCCTATATTAGGGGGGCTACTTCTAACCCTTAACTTTCAATTTGGGAGTCCGTATTGGTCACGGTATCTATAAGCTACGTATGACCAGAGGGACTTGCATCTTGGGGTGGAAGGTAGTTAGTAGTGTCTCCGAGGGTTTATAAAGAGGGGGCCGCGGCGAATCCAACGACGGCCATGGTAGAACAACAAACCCCTCCCATTTGGGCTCCCATCTTGGTCCCGTGGCTTGCGCTCCAAGGACAGCAAGCTTGGCCTCCCGGTGACGTTGGTGCCGATCCCCCCTGGTGATTGTTCCCTGAGAGTGGGCGTGCAGCGGATACCTAATGTGCTACAGCTCGCCTCGGCCGCGCGCTCCACGAATCGGGGGATGTGGTGCCGAAGGAGCGGCCGACGCAGCCGCTCAACGACCGCAAGGCGCTGTCCTTCGCGTAGGGCGGGCAGGCATGACTTTTGGGAACAGCTTCGAGGAGGGGGGCAGGGGGATATGTGAGAGGGGACGAAGGTGGGGAAGAGACGAAGAGAGTTACCAAAGGGCTGGATGGTCGGGGGACCACCAGCCGCTGCCGGGGTATATACAGCGGCGCTCGCGGACGCACTAACAAATGTAGTAGGGGGTGGCGGCGGCCCCATGGGCGGTGGCTCCCCCCGTCCACGGCAGTGACTCCTCCCCGTCAGCGGCGGTGACTGCGGCTGGGAGCCTGTCGGCCTGCGCTGCTGCCAGTGCCCCTGCCGCCACGCGCGCCGCCGCCAGTGTGGGCGGCGCGGACCAGGTGGAGGCTTGCATCAACGCGGGGGCTGCGGCAGTGGTTTTCGCCGCCGCCGCGGTGGGGACAGGCGGCGGTCGCGGCGACAGTAGCGGCGGCGTCGTCGGCGGCTGTTCCGGCGACGACGGCCGTCGGCAGCGGTGGCCATGCTGGGGGGGGGGGGGGGGGCTCTCGGCATGACGTGGGGTCCGAATTGTGATGGCGGTGAATGTGATGGGGGAGCCTGGACACCCGACGGGACGAGGTATGGGGGCAGCCCCAGGGACGGAAGGGTGAAGAGAGGGGCGCGACGAACACCAGAAACCTGCCCCTGGGCAAAAGATTATTTCAAAGTCGAGGCGATGATGATCTTTCAAACTATTCTTCCCATGCACGGTGAAATGTGTGAATGCAGTATTCCGGGGAATCTATTGGCTGAAGGCGAAATGCCCTCGTGCGCTGTGAGCCGGTACACACTACATGCGGCTAGGAATCGTCGAAGGCGGTCGCTCCTGTCCATCACTTACTGAACGAACCTGGGCCAGGTCGGATTCTATTGGTCGGAAGAATATTGGAGAAATTCAGAGCTCGTGTGTGCATGGTATCGGGGCCTCCGTTAACAGGCCCATCCAGGATAGGTCGAGAGCTCGGCACCACGTCCCCACGTTATAGTGCGTCCCGTAAAAAGTGGACAGGCACGTGTCGTGATCATGTCCAATATCGGCCACTGGACCAATCAAACCCACCCTGCACGACCTGTGCGAGTCCACTTTGTACGGGACGCACTATAACAGAGAGGTCAGAATCTATGGGCCGGCTGAATTGGGAATCTCGTATGTGCATGGCACCTGAGCCTCACTGCACGCAGGTATCAACGCTGTTCGAATGCTGGAACACTTTTTAATGTTTTTATTACGTACGAATACAGCAGCTTGTCCCCGACTGTGCGGCGAGGCATGAAAGAAATGCTCGTGAGCTGCGCTACAACATCACTGCGGCAACCTATGTCTTTTTCCTGCGCCTTCACCCATGGCGTCCACATGGAAGTCGTCCACCAGGTGGTGGTCCTCGAGGATGTAAACGCTCGAAGTCTGGAACACTTAACTACCGAAACAAGTCTGTAACTGCAACCGGATCTCAGGCTGAGCACGAGATGCGCCGGCCCGCCGCTTGTGCCCAACCCACCCCAGCCAACCAGCGCGTGCGCTCACGTGCGCGTGCCCCCACCTCCTGGCCCCGACTCAACTGTCAAGGCCCCTTCCCGCACGCACACCCCCCACGCGCCACCCTCCCTTTCCTCTTTCCCACGCCCCCCCCTCTCAAGCTCCCCCCTCCCATGCCCCCCTGAAGGCGCCCCTGCCGTGCAACCGCCCCCCCGCGTTCCCCCACCCGACGTGACACCCGACACTCCGCCCTTCTGTGCCCCCCCCCCAGCTCCCCCCCCCGCGTCACCCCCGCATCCTCGCCGCCACCCGGAGCGCCATTCCTCCGCTGCCCCCTATCGCCCTCTCCACCAGCCGCCCCCCGCGCGCCATCCCACTTTGGCGCTCCCTCCCAACGCGCTTCTTCTTCCCGCTGACTACATTCTGCCGCATCCACTCGCCTCTCGCTCCCCGACCCCCCTGCTCCCCCCCCCCCCGCTGTTCGCCCGCTCGCCAGGGCTGGAAGCCCGCCCCTCTCCCTGCCCTCTCACAGGCCATTGCTGCACAAGAGACGGACGCTGCGCGCGAACCGCTTCCCAAGGCTGGACATGTGCCCGTCCCCCCGCTTTTTTCCCGGCCATGGCTGCACGAGAGACGGACGCTGCGCACCCTCCACTTGCGAGGGCTGGAAGCCCACTTTTTTCCTGCCCTCCCCCCCTGGCGTTGGCTTCAGAACGGACCGACGTCGGCTGGGCCCGACCGCTTCCGGTCTCCCTCCCTTCATGCCAGCTGCGTGGTACACCTGAGAGCGGGGATAGGAGTGGTATATCTGAGAGTGGGGACAGGAGCCCCGCACCGCTTGGGCCCCACGGAGGCAGGCGTTGACCGCGGGGGGAGATGCCCTCATGCATGCTTCTTTTCTTTTCCCCGCCCTATCCATGCTTATGACGTTCTCTCCCTGCACCCTTAGGCGTCCAGTGAACAGGGCCGTCACCTGTCACGTTGCAGCTCCCCCCGCGCGGAAGATGGCTAAGACACCGCCAGAAGCACTCTGCTCTCTGCGTCGGATGATGTGACAAAAAAAATAAAAGTTACAAATATAAGGGAAAGTGCCCCCACGCATACAGAAATTGGAGCACAACGTGTAGCCGGTCACAAGCTACGACGGCAGGCCCGCACCTTGGCAATTTCGACACGCACACGGATCGGTAGGGCTTGGCGGCGCACAGCATTTCGGGCTGCCGCCAACTCCAGCAGGCGGATCTCCTCCGCTTGCTCTCGCCCACGACGCCCACGGTCTGCCACTGCCGGCCGCTCAGCCGCTTCCGCCACCCGTTCCTTCTTCTTCTGCGCCGCCGCCGCCGCGGCCTTCACTTTGTTGCTCTCGGCCAGCGACCGCGCGACCTCCTTGGCCCGCAACACTGCCAACACCGCGCTGCTCGAGACATGACAGCCCGCCGTGGTGCTCACAGTACCCGTCTTCGTAACGACAACTGCATCGGCCAGCGACTCTCTTTGTAAAAATGAACTGTCGCGAACGTCCAGCAACGGGTCAGTGGCGTCGGCGCCGCCCTCGTCGGCGTACGCAGCGCTGATGGCAAAGGTCGCGTCACAGAAGGCAACGGGAGACAGCGGCCACCGCCCGGTGCGCTTAAACCCGGCTTTGATGTTTGACGGGGTTGCTGCCAGCACGTATGCCTCGGTAATCAGCTCACAGGCGGTGTAGATGTTGAATTTGCTCAGCACGTTGGCCGGGTTGTTTACGTATGCGCTGACCCGGCTCTTCGCGGCCTCCTTCATCGGCCCGAAGACGGTGACGTCCAGCGGTTGCTTAAAGTGGGACGTGTGCGCGGGAAAGGCGTAGACGATGACGTTGTTCTCCACCAATCGAAGAAGAACGCGTAGCGACAGATGGCTTGAATATCCATCGAAAATCACCAGTGTCTTCCCCGTACGCCGCAGCTCCTCCGATTCAGCCAGGTAGCTGTCCACCAACGCCAGCATGATTTTGGCGTCGACACCCGCAGGGGTACGATAAAACACCTTGGCACCGCTCCGCAAATAATCCGCCGGCGTCTCCGTCTCTCCCCCTGCCAGCGTGCTGTACTTGGCTTCGGTCCCCGGGAGCACGACGATGGGGCTGTAAGCACGACCAGTCGCCGCCACAGCGGCGCTGAGGGTGACATGATCTGCGTCCTTGCCGACGGATATGCCCCGCGACAGCGACCGCCCAAGTTTGGGGTCCACTAGCACCTTGGCCTTGGTTGCCGCCATGGAGCCCAGAGAGAACCCTGTCCTATCCCCATTGGACATGCGCTCCGCTGTAATCCCATGCGTAGCAACGAGATGCTGGAGGATCGATAGGTGGGACGCCACGTTGGCCTTGGTCGTGGCCCGCGCCCGCACTCCCTCCACTCGGCTCTCGTGACGGAGCCGCAAGCCGTGGCGAGCGCAGAACCGCCGCACCCAACCCTCGGACGGCCGCTTGCCCTTCCACTTGGCTTGTTCTTCGGCCGGAAGCTCCGCCACGACATCATCCACGGCTTGGCACAGGTGGAGCTTGGAAATATTAAAACCTTGCGCTTGCAGTTTCCCAATAGCGCCCCTCAGACGCTCCTCCGCCGCTGCCGGCAAGATAGGGGGGCGGCCCAGTCGCCCTCGCGGGCCAGGCGAGCCCGTCAGCTCACGATGGACGGAGCCAACCGTCGCCCGCTCATCCGGCCCCACTTGTTTGTCGACCTCCGCCATCGCCTGCCGGATGCTGCGGCCGCCCCGAACCAGCCCAGCCGCAGTTACCACGCGCCGGTGCTTCAGCTCCCGGATAGTGATGGTCGACGTGCGCGGCTTCGGTGGCACGCTCGCCGCGCCAAACAGCCGATTGCCACAGGTAGAGAGGGGCCGGCAGACGACCGGGGGGGGGGGGGGGGCGGGTGGGGTGGGGGGGGGTGGGGCCGGCAGATGCCGAGGGGGGAGGGGGAGGGGGGGAGGTGAAGGCCGTGGAGAGGTGTGGGAGCGCGGTCGCTGGACGACGGGGCGCTGATTGACGTGGGCGCGCTCTTTCGTCCCCCGTGCGAGCCGCCCGCGCGAGTGGTGGCCGGTCTGCGTCGTCTGTGTGGCTGTAACGCTTCTCTGGGAGGCAGAGTAGATCTCCATTTGACCCCGAAACCATTCCTCGTCAAGTTTGCTGGCATTTGCGTACTGGTCGGGGACTATACGGCGTATGACCGCTTCCACTGCTTGGTTCCGGATGGAGGCGTGGAAGAACATAGTTGCTACGTATTCTTTTTTCCATTGTGAGAGATATCGTCGGGAGAGCCTTCTTTCATCTGTTTTTTTTTTTTTCTTGCGCAACGTCTTGCTTCTCAATCTATTTATTTGCCTGTTATGAGAGGCAAACAATGGGCAAACGAGCTGGAAACGCACATCCGGCGGTGTTCCACCATTTGAGCGGTGTTCCAGCATTCGAACAGCGTAGATACCCCACCTTGGAGGCCTTGTCGACCATAGCGCGGGAAGGGACGCTGCGGTTGAAAGCGGAGACAGCAGGAGCACTGGGCGGTTTTGAAAAAGGGGCGGGGGCCCGGGCCACCCTTTTCGAGCTGCTGATGCCCCAGCCCGCAGGCTGGTACGTGTCTTCATGTCGCTGAGGTGTTATTCTAGCGAGGACCTGACGACCGAGTTGTGTCAAGTATATGTCAGAATGCTGATAAATACTTTCCCTCCTGAGCGCTCATATCTACCCTTTCGAAGATTCATTCGCACACGCGCGCCACAATGACGCGCACTCAACTGGCGGGATTAGGCGTGTTTTAAGGGCGCATTGCGCGTGCACGCCGGAGCTGTCGGGGCGTGCACTGCACTGAGGGCGTGGGCACCGCTGCGGCGCACCGGCCGGGTGCGAGGATGGCTGCGCCCGCGGCGGGCGCGAAGGCGGATGCGCGATGGGTGCGTCAGGTGAGTGCGCGGACAAAGGGCGCCGGGTGGGTGCGACGACGGGCGAGCTGACGCTACTGTGTGGGCCGCCCTGCACGCGGGGACACTCAGGGAGGAGGTGTGTGCACGCGCGCGGGGGACAGAGGAGAGGGCTGATGCGAGCAGCGCTGTACATGAGCGTGGGGACCAGCAGAGACCAAAGGGTTCAAGAGCCAGCCCGCCAGCGGCGAGGGGAAGGGCGCCGCGGCGCTGCACGGCGGCGGTGCTAGCAGACCCGCCACCCCCCGAGAGGAGCGCACAAGGACCTACCCGGCGAGCGCCTGATTGACAATCCTAGCTTGTGAGCGCCCGGGGCGTCACTCCACCCCCTGCCGGAGTCTCGCCTCGGGGCTGTCTGGCACCCAGCCGTCTCCCCTCAGGGCGGCGCCCATCGTCCCACCCTCCGTTACAGCGGCGCTAGCCGCCGCCGCCGCCGCCGCCGCAGCAGCAGCAGAGTCCGCCGCCGCCCCCCCCCGCCGTGGCCCGCCCTCGCGCACCATCTTGTACAACACGCCCCGCGCGGCGATCAGGTCGGACCAGCTGCCCACCTCCACCACCCGCCCCGCCCGCAAGACGGCCACCGTGTCGGCTTGCCGCATCGCGTCGAGACGGTGGGCCACCACCAGCACCGCCACGGGAGGGCGGCCGCCAACGGCGGGACCCCCCACGGCAACGCTGCGGAGGGCCTCCCCGACGGCGCGAGCAGAGGAGGTGTCGAGGCCCGCCGTCGCCTCGTCGGTCGTCAAGATGCCGCCCCGGCGGAGGAGGGCGCGGGAGAGCGCCACGCGCGCGCGTTGGCCCCCACTGAGGGCGGCGCCGCCCTCGCCGACGCGGGTGCCAAGGCCAACGCCGGGGCCGAGGCCCGCAAAGATGGGCGCCGCCGCGCTGGCCGCTAGCGCCTCACGCAGCGCATCGTCCACGCCAGCCACGTCGCCGGCAGCGGCAGCCGCCGCCGCCGCGTCTGTGGGCGGCGATGGGTAGAGCAGCGCGTCCCGCACGGTGCCGTCAAAGAGGTGGGGCGCCTGCGCCACCACCCCCACCGCATCACGCAGCGACGGCAGGTGCACGCGCGCAATGTCCACCCCATTGACCGTAATGCGGCCCGCGTCGGGGTCGTACAAGCGGGATAGGAGCAGGCAGAGGGTGGACTTGCCACACCCCGACGCGCCAACGGCGGCCGTCACAGAACCGGCCGGTATTTCTAGTGACAGCCCACGAAGGACAGGGACCTCTGGGCGGGCAGGATAGGCAAACCAGACGTCCTCAAACGCCACGTCCAGGGGAGTGTCGGCAGGGATAATCGCCCCGGCGCCGGGTGCACGGCGGCGCGCCGCCGCGACCGCCGCAGGGGGGGGCACCCACAGCGGCGGAGGCGCCGACGAGTCTGCCCCGCGGGCGCCGTCGGCCATACCCCCCGCAGATGCGCCCACCCCACCGCCAACGCCGCCACTGCCACCCAACAGGCCCCCCACCTCCCGCCACGATGATCGCATGGCCAGCACGTCGGCAAAGGCGGCGCGGAGCCCCCCGGAGGAGGCCCCCCCGCTCCCCCCTCTGCCCAGACCGGCGCCGCCCTCTGCCGCATCCTCCTCCCCCCCGGCCGCCGAGAGCGTCGACGACTTCCCCCGGGGCACCCGGTCAAGAACAGCAAAGATCCGCGCGCCCGCCCCCTGCGCCTTTGTGAAGTTCGTGTACGAGGAGGCCATCGCCGACAGCCCCCCCCCGAGCGTCACCGAGTACATGGCAAACGCAGACAGCTCGCCGACGGTCATCCCCCCAGAAAGCACTTGGCCCCCCCCAACGGCGAGGACGCCCAGGAGGCTCGCCTGTGCCGCGAAAGAGATGCCCCCATTGTACGCCCCCGACACAAGCGCCACCCGCCGAGCGAGCGCGTACGAGTCCCCAACGGCGGCGGCGTAGCGGGCGGCCTCGACACCCTCTGCACCCGCCGCCCGCACCGCCCGCACGGCGCCAATTCGCTCCGCCGCCACCTGCGTGGCGGCGGCAAGCGAGTCGAGCAGCCGCCGGGATAGCTCGCGGACGGCGCGGCCAAAGTAGTAGGCCCCACCCGCAATGGGTGGGAAGGTGGCTAGCGCGACCAGCGAGAGGCTCGGAGAGAGGTACAGGACGCAGCCGAGGCCCGCCGCCGACGTGACAGCCGCCCGCAGCGACCGGGCCACATTGTCGGTGAGGGTGGACGCGACGCTCGCCGCGTCGGCGGACAGGCGGTTGACGAGCTCGCCCGACTGGGTCTTGTCAAAAAAAGCCGTCTCCTGCCGCAGGATGGCGGTGAAGGTGTCGGTGCGCAGCCGCCGGGACACCCGCTCCCCCACAATCGTCAGCGTCGACGTGCGGACGGCGGTCGCGACGGCGGCAATGCCAAAGAGGGCGCCCATGCCCAGCGTCAGGGCGTGGAGCTCCGCCGCGCCCGTCGCCGCCGGCAGTTGCACCGCGTCCACGATGCGGCCCAGCGCCAGCGGGAAGGCCATCGTCGCGCCCGATGACACCAGCTGCGCGCCGAGGGCGACCGACAGGCGCGACCGCTCGGGGATGGCGAGGGAGAAGAGCCGTCTCAGCGGCACCTGCGTATCGGGGTCAACGTCAATGTCGCTGCCGGCGAGGGGGGGGGGCGGGGGCGACTCCCCACCCGGGGGGTCCCGCGACCCCGCCACGGTCTGCCGTTTGGTGGAAAAGGGCGGGACGCCGCCGCTACCACCCCCACCGCCGGCCCCGCCGCCCCTGCCATCACCGCCGCCGCCGCCTCCGCCGCTATCATTGGTGGTTGCCACGGAGCGCACCCCCCGCCCCCCGGCCCCCGCCAACAGGAGGCGTGGCCCCACCCCCCCCCAGCCGACGAGGCTGCCGGCGAGGCCGGCGCCCCCCCCTCCCCCCCCAAGCCGTGGGGGTGGGGGCCAGCCCCCCCCCCCTCGGCGCCCCCCCCCGCCCACGAGCAGTCGCGTTAGAGGTACAACCCCCCCAACCCCCCCACCACCCACCCCTCCACCACCCACCCGTCGCACCGCCGCTGCCGCTGCCGCCGCCGCCGCCGCCGTCGCCTCGTCCAGGGACGGCATGGTCGACAACGACGACGACGACGATGACGGCGGCGGCGGCGGCGGCGGCGGCGGCGGCAATAGCAACAGCCGCCGCCCGCCGCCGCCCGCCGCAGCTTCCCCCGCCGCACGGACGCGCCAGCGGCCCATCGCCACCGCCGCGCGACGCATCACGAGGGCGTCCTGGGGAACGCCCAAGGGGGAGCGGCGACCGCCCCAGGGGCGCGTCGGGCCAAACTGACGGTGGAGGGGGCAGGGGGGGGGAGTTGGGGAAGGGGGGGATGTGGCGGCAGAAAGAAAGGGTGGGGGGGCGGGGGGGGGGGAGGGGGAAAGCGGGTCTGCAGCGGCCACGCAGGCAAAAAAAATAACCAAGGGGCTGGGACAGTGGCGCCCGTCGTCCACAGTGTGGTCTCCACGCGGCGTGGGAAGCGGCCGCACCGAGGAACAGCGCCCCACCCCGACGGGATGCCAGACGCCCAGCGCTGGGCTGATGCCGGGGAGCCCCCTTCGTGCGCGGCGGTGCACCGACACGGCCGCCGCCGCAGCGACGTGGAACGTCAGCCGGGCAGGCGCAGCGGGATCCGTGGCGTTTGGGCGAATTTCGCACCCCCCTGCACAGCGCGGGGAGTGCCACGTCGCAGGGTGGCGGAGGCATCGGTGCCGCAGCCTCTGGGCACTGGTTGCAGGGCACAGGCAGCAGCCTCGTGCGCAGCTACAGGCTGGATGTGAACGCGCCGCAGGGGGTCGAGCGAGCAGGACAGGCGGGTCACCCGCTGGTCGTCCGCCCCTGGCCCTCCTGTTTTGCCTCTGCTCGCACTCGAACGTCACTTAGAAGGCCTCCCGTTTCCCCCCACTTGCATACTCTTCCCCATCACAGTTTCTACATCGCCCACTCACTCTGCCGTCCTCTTCGCCCCACCCCGCATCACCCCCCCGCCCCACCCCGCCCCACCCCGCCCCAGCATTGCATGACCCCGCCTCTTTGGCTCTACTTACCGCCCCCCTTCTCCAGGGACGCCACGTACGCCCGCCACCCGCCATGGTGCGTAATGTCCGAAAACGCCACCCCCTCCGCAACGCCATCCCGGGCCACCCACCCCTCGCACACAAAGCCGGTGAGTACCTCCACCCCCGTCTGGGGCGACACCGCCGCCAGGCGCACCGACCCAAACGCCAGCGGCGGCGGCACGCCCGCGAGGAGGCCCCCAATGGCCGCATCGGGGATGTCCCACACCTCCACCGCAATCGCCGCCACGGCGGGGGGGGGGGCGGGGAGGCCGGCGGGCGACGCCGTGTCGGCGGCGGCGGCGGCGGTGGGCGGGTGGTAGAGCATGCCGGGCTTGGCGGGCCCGACCGCGGGTGCCACCGGCGTCAACACGTGGAGGGTGTAGTGGGGGACCGACAGGGCGTCACGGACAAAGACGCCGCCCGCAGCGTCGAGCTGGTGGGTGAGCGGGCCACCGCGCATGTGCAAGCCGCACACAACAAAATGCATGGTGACAGCAGGGGGTGGGGGGAAGGGGAGGGGGGGGGGTGGGGGGGGCAGGGGAGGAGCGAACACACAGTGAGGACTGGGTGACCTGGTGACGTGGACAGTGGGCACACTGACGGGCAGAGTGTGGGCTGCGGCAGGCGCGGGCTTCGGCTGGGCGGAGGTGAGGGGAACGGGGAGCGGCCAGCGGATTGCCCAGGCGAGGTAGGACGGTGTGGAGGATCTCAGACCATGCCGTTGCCTCATCACCACTGAATACGGGCTTATTACCATTGAACTCTCCCAATATTGAAGTGCAATAGCGTGGGAAGGAGAAGTCGGCGAACAGAGCACATGGACGAAGAATGGCTGACCCGGCCGACGCAGACCAACGGGCGCGGCGCTCGCCCATCTCGCCGCCGCCGGCGGTGCTCCTCAACCATCCGTGCGTACGGCAGCGTCCACCGGCACCGTCTCCGGGGAGGGGGGGCGCACGGCCGCCGCGTCGACCATCGACGCGAGCATCGACGGTGAGGGCGACAACTGTGACGATGGCAGCGGCGACGGCGGCGAAGACGGCGACGATGACGGCGCCGGCGATGGTGGCGGCGATCGCGGCGACGGCTTTGACAACAACGACTGCGACGGCGGTAGCGGCGACGACGACGGGTCGGCTTACATGACAGCACCGCTGCCCGCCGCTCACGTAAAGAGGCATGTAGGAGTCGCTCTGTCCGTGCGGCTGCGGCGGGCGGCCCCACGCTGAAAGTGATGGTGGACGAGGTCGAGTTTTGCTCCAGCGCCCGCCCTTTTGGGGATGGGGGGCGATGGCAGCTGTAGTGGTGGCGGGGGGGGGGTGCGCGGCGCGCGCCCCCTGATCTTGTTCACCACGTTTTCCCTCCTCTTTTTTTTTCGATCTCGTGTATCTAAAATTTCACCCAATGCAAACGGCTCCCCGTCAGCGCAATCCTGCAAGCAGAGCGCTACACTGTTCGACGCGGGCAGCGGCCCCGCCCAACCATGTGCAGGCTGCTGTCCGCCAGTGTCCCCTCGCGGGGCCAGCTGCCGAGCTGCGAAAAGAGAACCCCGCTGTTCCACATTCTTGTCCCTCGGCCACGCTTTCTCTCGATCGCCGCCCACCACACCCCCCCCCGCCCCCCCATCCCGCCCGACATCCCCCTTTCCCCACCCCACCTCCGCCACGCCTCAAATGTTGGTCAACCTCCGGCACTGTGTGATCCTCTCCTTGGTCGGCGGCCGCACCTCTGCCTTGATTGCCTGCGCCACCTTCTTCTGCAGGGTCGGGACCGTCTCCCAGCCACACCCCGGGGCGGCCGGCATGTGCGGGCAGAGGTCAGAAAACGCGGGCAGCAACATGGCCAAGCACGTCAGCGGCTTGCCGTCAGGCTGCGCGGCGCCCTCCAGCTTCCGCGTCGGCGTGCAGAGCCACTCGGTTGTGTAGACAAAGAGGGGCTTCTCCGTCTTGGGCGTGCCCGGCGCCCACATCTTGACCCGCCGGTTCACCCGGTACGGGCGGTCCAGGCCGCACTTGCCCTTGCACGGCGCGTCCACCACCACCGTGTCGGCGTACGTGTAGTCACAGGGGATGCGGTCGCCCGGCTTCCGGGCCACCCTTTCCGCGGACGGCGCCACGCTGACCGCGGGGGCGGCACGGACGACCGGGGCCGCTGCCGTGGCGACGCCCGTGCTGGCGGCCGCCATCACAACCAACAGGAGGGCTCCAATGACAGCCGCAGCGGCAGAGCGGCGGCAGCCGCCCGTCATGGTGGATGCTTGTGGAAGAGACCGCGCGGCGGTGTGAGCTCGTGGGTGGGTTGGGCGTCGGGAGGCGGGAGGGAGGGGGGAGGGCCTCGACAGGCGGTGTGGGACGGCAAGACGCGTGCGCCGTGGGATGATCGGTGGGGAGTGGGGTGGCCAAGCACCGGGCGCTACCAAGCACCTGGCGCTACCAGCCGCCCGTTTTGTAGACCCCCTCGAGAGAAACAGTTCTGCGACGTGGACAAACAGCTGCTGGGGGGCGCGCGTGCGCGCGGCCTTCCCCCATGGCTGCTGGAGGGGAGACGTCCTGTAGGCCAAGATACGGCCGAGGTGGCAATCGTAGGAACCCCTTTACGGCACGCAGCGCCGGTCCTGACAGCCCTTAGAGTGGAGTCGCACTCGACGGACAGTACACATGCACATGTAATGTACATACATAGTACGTAGCTCCTCTTGCCTGCAAGAGGGCGAGGAGCCCAGAAAGACAGGCTGCGGACAGATGATACATGCATATACCCCCCGCCACTGCTCCTGCGGCGGGCGAGCACCGCCGCTTGCCGTCAGGTGCCGTCCAGTCTCTCAGGCCGGCCCGCCAAAAGCGGCGGGCCCGCACCCACCCGAGTCCTGACGAGGACCGGTCCACGGTGGATCACAACAGAGCGCTGGGTCGGTCCTCAGCCGCAGAGCATAGTCCCGAGCGAGTCCCGCAGGGGGCCCCCCTGACCCAGACAATCGGCTCATGAAAACCCTCTTTACTGTTCAGACATGGTCATGCATCACGCGACACGAACGTGTGGACGAACTGCTTGTCCGTGACGGCACGCCCTTTTCGCAGTCGCTACGCGTTGCAAAGGATGGATTTGCCGCGGTTGCAGACCCGCCCCGCGACAGGCCGTCGGTGTGAGGCGGGGGCGAGAGGCGAGCGCGGAGGGTGCGCGCCGCAAGCGACGTCGATGTCCCAGCAGGGGGAGCCGAAACATCGTCGGGTCGTGTGGCCGGTGGCACATGCAGGGCTGTGCCTGCTCAACGGTGAGAAACATTCGTGTTTGGGGGAGGGTGCGCTCGCGCTTGCGGGCTCGCCAAGGTCACGACGCTGTATCGGCGGGCACCAAGGTCCGCCTGGTCGTACGGGCGGCCGCGCGGCCGCGGCGGCGCCCGCCGCCCTCCTCACCCGCCACGGCGGTCCGGCCGCGCGCCGGCGCTGTGGACGGCGACGGCGGCGGCCTGCGGCCGGCGGCTGGCGCCTGGGCATGCCGCCGGCAATGGCCACGGACAGGACAAGCGCCACGCGTGTCGTGTGCGCCTGCCCGTCTCCCCCACAGGCGTGGACGACGTGCGGCCTGCGCGGGGGCGTACCCTTTGGCGGTGGTGGCCGCCATGGGGCGACTGGGGGTGTTGCACCGTCCCCGCCGCTCGGGACGGCAAAGCGCCCTCCCCCAGAGCGAGAGGGGGGAGGCTCCGCGCGTGTTGAAGCGGCGACGGAACCGCCGCGGCGGCGGCGGCGGCGGCGGCGCCGCCGCCGCCACGGCGCTGTGACAGCACTGCCGGGGTGACGGGCGGCGGTGGCGCGGCGGACGACAGCGCACCACCCACCGGTCGTCGGCTCATGACAAGGCCTCCCCCTCCCCCCCCTCCTGCTGGTGCCCGACCTGCCCGCGGCCTCGCGTACACCCCCCCCCACCCCCCCCCTCTCACGCGCCATGGCCACCAACCACCCGGTGGCAGGGCCGCCGCCACTGGCACCTGCGGCCGCCCCGTGCGTGCCACCAAAAAGAGGGAGGGAGCATTTTGCCCCCCTACCCTCCCCCCACACGATCGTTGGTCGGCCGTCGCGACGCGGGGCGGCCGACCATTTCGGGGCGGGGAATGGGCGCGCGCGCCCCCCGCGGGCGGCCCGTTCAACCGCTGTCGATGCTTTGGGGGAGGGGGGGCAAGTCAAGGCTGTCTGGCCAGACGGGTGGCGCCGACACCGCGACGCCGCCAGATCCCCGCACGCGCCAACGAGGGGTCGACCCCCTGCAGCTGCCCCCCCCCCTCCCCCCCCCCCCCCCCCCCGCCGCCCCCTCCCCCCCTTGCGTGCCATGGCCTTTGTCAATCTCCTCGGCACGGCTGCCCTCCCGCCCCCCCACCGACGGCGCGGCCAGACGACCCGGCGGGGCGTCCGCGTCCCCGCCCCCGCCGCCTCCCCCTGGGCCACCCCCGCCTGCCGCCGGGGCGTCGCCATTGCCTCCACGCGGCCGGGCGGCTCCTCCCTCCCCCAACCACCGCCGGCGTTGCCGCGGCGGCCACCGCCGCCGGCCGTCACCGTTACCGCCGCTGCTGCCGCCGCCGCTGCCGCCGACGGTGCCGCCGCAAGGATGGCCACGGCGACGGGTGCGGGCGGCGGCGGCGGCGCGGCCGCCGCCGGCGCCTCCCCCCGGCGGGTGGTGCTCGTCACGGGCGCCGCCGGCTTTATCGGCAGCGCGCTCGTCGCCCGCCTTGCAGCCGACCCCGCCGTGGCCGTCCACGCGGCGTACCGGAGGCGGCCGCCGGCGGCGGCAGCGGCGGCAGCGGCGGCAGCGGCGGTGGGCGGCGGGGGCCCCGCCGGCGGGGCCACCGGCGGGCCACCGTCCCCTTGGCCGCCCGCGGGCGTGACCGCCCACACCGTGGACGTGACCGACGGCGCCGCCGTCGCGGCGCTCGTTGTCGCCATTGCCCCGGCGGTGGTGTACCACGCGGCGGGGGTGGTGGCGTACCACCCGGCCGGGCGGTCGGCCATGGAGGCGGTCAACGTGGGCGGCACGGCGGCGGTGGTCGCCGCGGTCGCCGCCGCGTCGACCGGCGCCGCCGGCGCCGGCGCGGGCGCCGCCACCGCCGCCCCGCCCCCGCGGCTGGTGCACCTGTCGTCGGTGGCGGCGCTGGGCTCCCTCCCCTCCCCCGCCGCCGCCCCCCTCACCGAAGCGTCTGCCGTGGCGGGCGGCGGCGGCGACGGCGCGTGGCGCGCAGCCGCCGACGGAGCGGTGGGGTACCTGGCGACCAAGCGGGCGGCGGCGGGGGTGGTGGCGGCCGCTGCGGCGGCCGGGCGGCTGCCCGGTGGCGCCATCCTCGCGTGCCCCACCACCGTGTACGGGTATGGGGACGCGGCCAAGGCGTCGCGGGGGACGGTGGCGCGCGCGGCGGCGGGGCGGTGGCCCCTCTACACGTCGGGGGGGGTCAACGTGGTGGCCATTGACGCGGTGGTCGGCGCGCTCGTCGCCGCGGCGGACGTGCCGCTGCCCGCCGGGGGGGGGGCCGTGCCCTACATCCTGGGCGGCGTCAACCTCACGGTCCACCAGCTGCTGTCTGCGTTTGCCGCCGCGGGCGCCGCCGCGACGGCGGGGGGGGACCCGGCCGCCGCGGCGGCGGCGGCCATTGGCGCGCCGCCGCGGGGATGGGGCGGCGGCGTCGCCGCTGCTGCAGCCGCTGTAGCCGCCGCCGCGGGCGGGGGCGGGGGCGGGGGCGGGGGCGGGGGCGGGGGGGCCCCCTGGTTGTGGCTCCCCACCCCCCTGGCGGTGCTGCTTGGCGCGGCGGGCGACGCGGTGGGGAGCACGTCGGTGACGGCCGAGCGGGTGGCCGTGTCGACGCGCTACCACTGGTACGAGTCGGCCCTGGCGGCGCGGGAGCTGCGGCTGGCCCCCACCGACCCGGCCGCCGCGATTAGTGCGTCTGTGCGGTACATGCACGGGGCGGGCATGCTCGGCGGTGCCGGCCCGGGGGGGGGACGGAACCGGTGAGCCCCCGCCCGTGCGCTCTATCTCTTTTGGGGTCTTCTCTTCGTCCACCCCGGCAACTCTGTTTGTCCGTGTTCCCTGCGGACCCCCATGCGCTCCTTGATGACCTGCTTGGCGGCCGAGGTGCACCGCCCTGTGCAGCGGCGTCCATCGCACAAGTGTTCAACGTTGCGAGCGCGTAGTTTTCTTACAAACATGGTAGTCCGCGGCCTCAGTCCTACGGCACATGGCACCAGGCGCTTCGTAGCATTGTCACCCCAGGTCGAGCAAGGCGGGTGTCCCAAACTCTAGGCGCGGGCCTTCTCGGCCTGGGGTGAAGACGTCTTGGTCACTGACGCGGGTGCCGACCTCTTGGACTCTGACGCGGGTGCCGACTGCTTGGCCTCTGGCGCGGGTTCCAACTTCTTGCCCTCGGCCTCGGCAGCCGCCTTGCGCGCCGCCTTAACCGCCGCCTTTTTCGCCTTGGCCTTCCACTCCCCGCATCCGCACGCAGCGGTAATCGTCACACGGCGGACGCTGTTGGGCGGCGGGGACCCCTCCGCGCTCCACTTCTTGGTCTGCACCTTGGCTGGGTACACCCGGCCGGCCGAGTCATACGTCAGAGATTTTGTGGGCGCCTTGGTGTCCATATCCCAGTACGTCCACTCGCCCGTTGCGGGGTAGCCCTCGGTGGCGCTGCCCTTGCCCAGCGCGAGGCCCTTGACGTAGGAGAGGCCCGAAAAGTCCACCACCATCCCCGCCGCCACGTCCACACAGTACCCGTCCGTCTTGACGTCGTTCCACTGGTGCGATGCGGCCAGCGTGCGCGACGCGCTCCCGTCGGCGGGGGAGTAGCGGTCGCCCTTGAGCTGCTGGCCGGCCTTGGTCTTGACCGGCACGTCGTCCTGAAAGTAGAACCGGTTGGCCGACGTTGACGTCAGCACCGACGACGCCGCCCGCTTCTCGCCCGGCAGGTCCGACTTGACGGGGCTCCCGTACGTCACGCACAGGTACAGCCGCGACGCGGCGTCCCGCAGGAAGTTGAGGTTGATATAGTCGTCCTGCGTCGCCCACCCATTGTTCTGCGCGTTGCGGAAGTCATAGGCCTCGGCGGCCGTCCACTTCTTAATGTTCATGCTGCGGACGCACCCCCACGGGGCGCCCTCCACCGACAGGATGGCCCGGTTGGCCTTGCACGGCGGCTTTTGTGGCGCCGGCGCTGGCGCCGATGGCTTGACCGGCTCGGCCGGCTGCGTCGGCTGCGCCTCGAGCGGCTCGCCCTTGACGCCCCCGCCGCTGCGCGGCCCGCCCGGCAGCACCTGCGTCGGCACCAGCGTCACGTCATCCACCGCGGTGCGGACGCACGGGCAGCGGGACCCCTCCCCCCCCGTCCCCGCCTTGCACTGCAGGGACGACGTCTCCGCCTGGGACAGGCACACGTGCGTCGGTGACGCGTCGGTGCACGCCCAGGGGGCGTCACACGCGTTGCCCCCCGCCTTGCAGATGCCCTCGGTGGCGCTGCCCTTGGCGTCGCGCACCAGCACCACACACGACCCCGCCGACGACGCGCGGGCACACTTGCACGACGTCCCCGCTGAGGGCTTGTACGCGCCCGCCGGGACGGGCAGGCCCGCCGCCACGGCGGCGGTCAGCGCCAGCAGCGCAACGACGCGGGCGGTGGTGGAGGGAAAGGCAGAGCCGGCCATGGCGGCAAGGTGGTGGGTGGCGGGGAGCGGGGGGAGTGGGGAGAGCGGCGGAGCGGGGGGGCGGGTTCGGGCGTCGACTGCAACGGACGCTGTTGTGGGAATGGGATGGGGCGGATGGAGGCGGCAGTGGATGCGCAGCAGCCGCCCCTCTTGTAGTCGCCTCGGCTCCCCATCCTGGCCTACGCCCCGCCGCCTCCTGCCCCCCTCACCCCGACACTACCGCCGCCGCCACCGTCTCGCCACTCACTGCTGGCCGTGCCACCCCCCCCTCATGCCACCTCCACCACCAACCTCGCGCACCCCCGAGAGCGGGGAGTGGAGAGGGGCACCACGGCCCATCCGCATTCCCGTGCCCCCCCGCACCCGTCCCCACCGAGTGTGGAACTACCACCGCCGCCACGCAACGCTGTGGTGCGACGAGGGACAGCCCTAAGGGAGAGCGAGGGCAGGTGGCCCCTGATTCCTCTCTCTCTCTCCCTCCGCCTCCCCCATCCTTCTCCCCATTCCCGTCCCCCCCTCTCCGTCCCCCTCCCTCTCCCCATCCCCCCTCCCCCTCCCTCTTCCTCTCCCCCCCACCCCCCCACCCCCCCCACCCCCCCCCCCTTTCGCACACCCGCCGCCTCCCACGGCCTCCGGCAGACACCCGTGGTGGGGTGAGCGGGGGCGGGGGGCGGGCGGGAAGTTCCTGCGGCACGGCGCTGGCGCGCGTGGCCGGCGGTACTTGGTGCGGCGGTGGGCCGCCAACGAGGGCGGCGGCGGGAGTGCGGGGAGCGTGGGGGACGGCGAGCTAGGGGGGGTGGGCAGACCTCACGCCCTTTGCCGTCCCCGTGCCGACCACGGTGGCGGCGCGTCTGCGGCGGCCGCAGCGGCGGCCGCAGCGGCGGCGGCGGCGGTGGTCGCGGCTATATGTACGGTCGCGACGTCGGCGGTTGGGGCCGGGCTCATGCTCCTCCCCTCCCTTACTCGCTTCCGCTCCGCTCACAGTGGTACGGAGCGCGCTCATCATCGCAAAGTGGCGACCCACGATCGTTTCTCGAACGAAGCCATTCCGTTCTTCAACGGCAGGTTTCGTTCGGCGCTTCGTCCGCATACATTCTCGGGGAAGTGAAGCCATTTCGTACAGGTTCCGTGTCGAGAAGGGGCTTAGGCCACGGAGCCCGCAGGAGGGCCCTTGCGGCTCATGGACCATCCACACCGCCAGCGCGTTCACATTATTTACCGACAGATGTCACGAAGGCGACGAGTGCCACAGCGACTCGAGGTGACCGGAAGCCGACAGCGACGTCCGACCACTCAAGTGCCCAGAAGTGGGTTCCGGAAACAGGACGTGAATATTTCATTTTTCCGAATCTTGTCCCACGTGGACAAGAGCAAGAGCAAGTGCACAAGAGCAAGGGCCAATCGCATGCTCGCCGCAGAGGGCTTACCAATGGCGTGCTGCAACACCTCTGTCGGAAGAACCTGATGATTGGCTATGGCCACAACTGCTCTCGCAACGAACGCTGGTTGGTCAAAACACTCTTGTTTTTTCATCGGATCTCGCCGGTTGGCCCTTTACCTCGGGTCATCTCTGTGAAGAACACTCCGAAGCGCTCAGCCGGTGCTTGTTCTGCCCTCGAAGTGGTCAGAAATCTCCAGAGAACCCCCGATCACACTATTCGTACAACAACGGACCCTCATGCAGAGCAGTCATTGGCCAGAGAGGCAGCATGTGAGTCATATAATTGGTCAAACACAGTTTGCTCTTGCTCTTGTCCACCTGGGACAAAATTGGGAGAACTGCAATATAATGTGGACTTCTCCCTCGCCTTCCTTCTCTGTGAGTGGTCTTCTCATGCAACATAAAGCAGCCTGTGACATGCCATACAGCGGCCGCGGTGTGATTGGTCGTGAGGATGCCGTTGCGCAGCTTGTGCCCCGCAGCAGGCCGAATAACCATATAGGACCCATGACTGTGTCTGCCTCGGACTCGCATGCTTGATTGCTGACAAAAATTGCCACTCAAGTGCGCGCCTCCTCTCTCACTTGTTGGGTCGATTCGCGGCTAAGTACGCAGGGCAGTCACAATGGACCGTCTCGAGGACCCGTGATGTCTTTAAACTGCCGGAACCGAAAGCGGCGGAAAAGCTGAGGTCATTGTTTTCGATAATGACGGTGATTTCCTCTTTCTACTTGCCAACCTCTGGCGGACTCGTTCGTTATCCACGTCGACGCCCGACGCGCTGCAGAGCCACGTGCGATGGTTCCCTGACAGGGCTCGGCTTGCGGGTGCCTGGCGAGGTCGTCCCTCACCACCTCGGCTAGTAGCGTCGCGCAGCGGCCACTATGTGGAACACCCATGCCCATCCGGTTCGCACTTTCTTCGGCCATCGACCCGCCCGTGTTTGACGGCACACAAGACCTGTGCCTGTGCGACACCTTCCCCCCCCTACGGGCGGCATCGGGGAGGCGTGAATGTATCGAATGAGACAATGGATGTTGCCTTCCGTGCAAAACGTTGAAAAGACCAATACCGTTTACGAACTGATTCAGCCCTCTCCATCTTCTAAACTCTTCTTGTAATTCTTGTCGCTAGAAAACCACTAGCTGTCCTGATGGCCGATAAATGAAGGAGTGCCACAGCGAAAGAAGGCTTTGGCAGCGCTCCTGCCGCGCACTGGCAACACTGCCAGACCAGGAGACCCGGACTTGCGGTGTGGAACGCCGTGCGTTGTCGTTTTAACTACAGCTTTAGTGCGTCCTCGACATGTTGGCATGAGTTGCTGTTGCGATTTTCAACAATCATATTGTTTTCTATCGCGTGTGGGGGCGGACCTGTTTTTCCTCATCGCAAATGTGGTGGATGTTCTGAGTGGTTGAGAGAGGGAGAGGATATGGACGTGTCGTGGCGTTGGGGTGAGCACAATCGTCTTCAAGATCTGCAGCCTGAATAGTCCAAACCTGTAGTCGGAGTTGTATGCAGCCAGTTCTCATGAAAACCGCCCATATCATCGCATAGGTCGCCAAGTGCCAAAAGCCTGAACTCGAGGTCTCACGAGAGCTCGAGAGAGAGCTCGTCACAAAACAGGTCTGCACGATTTATTTCACAGGCCGATTTGTAATGCGCCAGTGCTACGCGTCATTCCTCATCAGGACGCACACCAGCTGCCCGCCTGCGCCCGCGCCCGCGGGCGCATGGCCGCTGCCGGGCTGCGCTGCCACAGCTGGTCGCGGGCGGGGGCGGCCGCCGCGCGCTAGGGGCGGGGCCGCTGGCAGCGGGGCAGGGGCTTGGGGGGGGCGGCCAATACCCGGTGGCGATGACGGCCCTGGCCGCGCAGCAGCTGGCAGCTTGTTGGGGCGACCGTCGCCCGCCTGTGGCAGCGCGGCTGGCCACGGCACGCGGGGCGGCGGCGCGGCTGGCTGCGGCGCGGCGGCTTATGGGAGCGTTCGTTGGTCTGCCGTGACCGCATGTCGGGCGGCGCTGCGGCAGTCGCGCAGCTGTGGCATTGCGTGTGGCTCGGGGGTGGGGGCGTCCGTCACACTGGAGTGGGAAGCGGCTAGCTCCTGGGCGGCGCGCGTCGAGGATGGCGTCCTGAGCGTGGCGGCGACCAGGCCGCGACGTCCGCGTAGCAGCTGGCAGCGCCGCTGGGGTGGCCAGCCGCCCGGTGTCAGCAGCGCGGCAGGCTGGGTGGCGTCGGGCGGGGGGCGGCCGCGTCGACGCGCCGGTGGGCGGCTTCGGGCGGCGGGTACTCTGCTGGCATCGGTTCGGACGACGACGGCGCTGCGCGGGGCCACCACGGGGACCACGCGACGAGGGCGGCTGGCAAGGCCGCCGGGGCGGCTGCCGCCGGTTCAGCCAGCAGCTCGGCTGGTAGGTCTGGGGGTGGGCGGTCGGGGTGGCTCTGCCGGCGGCGGCCATGCGGCCCGTCGCGGCGCATACCTGCGCGACGGCCACACGCCGGGGTCGGCCAGCAGCTCGGACGGCGGTTCAGGGAGCGGCTCAGCCGACGAGTCGGCAAGCAGCTCCTGGGCGGGCACCCGCGCCGCCACGGCGTGCGACACCGGCACCCGGCCAAGGCGGAGTCGGGGAGCGCCTCCGACGGCGGGTCGGGCAGCGGCTCGGGGAGCAGCTCGGGCGAGGGAGAGCACGCGCGGCGCCACGGTGAGGGGGGACCACCCCGCCACCCGGCCGTCAGACGCGTCATCCGCCCGCGAGACGTCGCGGCCGCGGCCACCCCCACCCAACCAGCACCACCACCACCGCCGCAAACAGCACCACCACCCCCGCTGCCACTTCCACAAGCCCCTGTCCCACCACTGCTGCCACCGCTACTGCCGCCAACGCCAAGCGCCACTCATGACGCCACCTCGCACCCCCCCGACGCTGGTCACGCCCGGCATAGCCGTGTGCCCCCCCCACGCACCCCCAGCCTCATCCGGTGGTAGCTCATCCACCACCTCTTACGGCACCGAGTAGGCCAGGTACTTGGCATCTACAAACAGAAAGGCGTCGATCAGCGCCATCACAATCGCCGCCCGCTCCGCCGCGGCTACACCGCCTGCCAACGTTGCCGACGCCGCCGACGCCGCCGCATCAGCCGTCGTCGTTGTCGTCATCGCCCCCCGAGTGGCCGAGCTGTCGCCGCCCCCGCCATTGCCGGCGCCCCCGACAGCCGGCGGCGGCGGCGGCGGCGGCGGCGGCGGCGTGCGCCACGAGCCGCCCAGCACCGCGCCGGCCAGGTTGTTGGCCGCAAAGTCCGCCGCCCGCCGCCCGCCGTGGCCGTAGAAGATGCCGGAAAAGGTGGTGCGCGGCGGCGACGGCGGCGGCCGCGGTGGGGGCGGCAGCGGCAGCGGCGTCGGGTGCACCGCCGCCGACGCCAGTGGCACGGCGGTGGTGCCGACGGTAGGG
The DNA here is from genome assembly GCA_009829735.1 of Pyropia yezoensis. NCBI lineage: Eukaryota > Rhodophyta > Bangiophyceae > Bangiales > Bangiaceae > Pyropia > Pyropia yezoensis. The sequence goes on from CM020620.1 coordinate 5,646,196, forward strand.
GCCGTGTCAAGCGAGGCGGGACCCACCCCCAGGGCGGTAGGAGGCGTACCCCCGCCCCCGCGCCACTTGCTCCACCCGCCGCTCCCCCCCCCCCTCCGCCGCCGTCGCCTTCGCTGCCGTCGCCGTCGCCGCTGTCGCCGCCGTCGTCGCCGCCGCCGCCGCCGCCGTGCGCCACCGTTCCACCGCTTCATCCGCGTCCACGTCAGGGATGGCCACAAACGTGTCCTCCTGCGCCCGCCGCCGCCGCCCCCGCCGCGCCACCACGGCCCACACGCCCGGCGAAGATGGGGCCTCGGCGTCTGCCGCCGCCAGCGACGCGGTGTCGATGGAAAGGCCCGCCAGCCCTGCCGGCGCGAGCGTCCTTACCCCCACCCTGCCGCCACCCCCTACGGCCGCCAGCACGTCGCCAGCCGCGGCCAGCATGCCAGGAGGGGTGCCACTGGCGGCGGCACCCAGGTCCATGGCGGCCCAGGCCGGGAGTCCCCCCCCCCTGCACCCCCTCGCCCCCCCCCCCGCCCCCCGCGCCCCCCGCCGCAACGCGTGGCAGGGTCGACATGGGAGGACGGCGGGTAGGCGGGAGCGGCCGCCGTCGGCGACCCAACGGGGGTGACCGCAAGGGAGCTACCCGGGTCAGGGGGCAGGGTGAGGCTGGGTGGCCGCCGCGGCTTGCGCCGCCGCTTTTCCCGAAAGCCCCCGCCGACAGCCCCGCCCCTGCCGACGCTGCCACCGTCGCTGCCGCCGCCGCCGCTCCCGCAAGCGGCCCCCGGCGCGGCGGCCGCAGTGGTCGCAGCGGCCGTCGCAGCCGCCGCCGCAGCGGCCGCGTCGGCTGCGGCGGCCGGACCGCCAGCGGCGGCGGTGGTCCCCACTCCCCCCCCCCCCTCCCGCCGCCGCCCGCTTCCCCCCCCCCGCCACCCCTACCCCCACACCCACTCCCCGGCCGCGGCAGGGGGATCACAGAAGCACGCCGCGGGGACGACGCGCCGATCGGCGGCAGCGCCGCCGCCGCCGCCGTCGGTGTGGCAAAATCCTCTCGCACACGCGACACCGAAGTTGGGGCGGTGCACAAGGGCTGCCTCCCGTGTCAGGGGAACCGGACGAAGTGCAAGTCGCACACACTCTATCCCTGTTGTGGGGCAAACCCCCCACTGACAAACAAGAAGATGGTGTGTGGGCCAACAGTTTCTTGGTCGGGACGGGGAAGCAAGGCCAAGCCCCGCTGTCCCTCCCCTTATCCCCCCAGGGTCCCCTCAGAATCTCGCCACTCAGAATCTCCCACCCCAGCACCTGCCCACCGGGCCACACGAAAATTCAAGACGATAAATGCAGAAAACCCTCAAATCCAACTTGGATTTACTACTAAGCTAACTATCCCAAACTTAGGGAATATGGACCCAAATGCAGGGGGAGGAACGGGTCAGGCTAGTGGCCTGCCGCCCTTTGCATGGCACGTGTTGCCCCCGTACCTGGGGGTCAATACTGCCAGACTCCCCTCTCCTCAGTTCCGACCGACCCGGTCGGCTCTGCGAGGGGGCGTGTAAACGCACGTCCGGCGTTGGGGGCGCGACTTGCTGTCCCCCGGGTACGTAACGTGGACGGTGAGGCGGTCACGTTGACCGCCCCTCTCCTCAAGCTTGACCACTCGGCAGCTTGCTCTCCTCGGTTCTCACCTCACCACCACCAACACATCCCCATCACCTTTCCCTGAGCCGCCCCACGCTGGGGAGGCCACCCATCTACCTGCGATCCGAGCCCCCCTCAACTCGAGGCGGGTCTCGTGCAGCTGCAGCCAGGTCGTCTCTCCCTAACTTGGGGAAATCCATGGTGACCCCGGGGGTGGAGACTGATTCTCTGGATGACCGTATGGAAAGCACCTCTTACGGTGTAGCGCCCGCCGGGACATCCGGCGGGGGCTCCGCGATCGCTCCGGGGGATGGGACTCCCGCGTCACCCGGCTTTGGGTTGGCGGCGGGATCTCCCCCGGAGACGGGCCGCGTCATCCCACGGGAGGCCCTGGGGCGGTGGTTTTACCCCGCTTGGCCTCTATATAAAGAGGGGTTGACTGTTCTCCGCTGTGGCCGACTTGGCACAGCGATGAGTCGGGTATGGGACCGCCTACGGGAGAAATTCCCCTGTAGGTTAGGGTTTCCTGCCGGCTTCAGGACGGACCAGTTTGCCTTCCTGGACGACGAGGAGGTTGAGGACGTGCAGCGGGCCAAGGCCATGGTGGACCGCGGAGGAGCTACCCCGGGTCCCGGCGACGTGCCGACCTTCACGTGGGACGCGGTGGCAACTCGCCCCCCGTACCTTCACGAGGCCGATTCGCACACTCATCACTTTGATGTGCGGATGGAGAAGGACTTCCGACGAGGTCCCTACTTGGTGACCTCGGCTCAACTTGAGTTTCCTCAGCAGTCTGCTGCCAGTAAGGAGCAGTACTACCCTAAGAAGCCCGAGTGGTGGCCTCAAGTTGAGGTCCCCTACGGGTTTCCGGCGTAGCTACCCCGGTTGCTCGACCACTTCGGCTCCACCATGTTGGTGGCTAGCCCGGACCACGTGGTGCTCGCCATGTTGGCAACCCGGTGGCTCCTCGAGGTCATGTCGACCTGGGTGTATTGTGCCCAGCGGCGGGAGATGTTCTGGCATCTCCCCCCTCGGCTTATTCAAGGTTTGGCACAGCTCACCCCTCAGCTAGTTGCTGAGGGGTGCTCATCAGGACAACTCACTCTACTTGAGGAGATGCTCCGTCTCCATAAGTTCATCGAGTGGGAGAGCATTGAGCACAAGTTGCGCCGCTCCACGCGCGAGCCCAAGGACGATGGCGCACTTCGCCAGTTCGTCTGGGTCGGTCGCGAACTTCACGACGGCCGTGTGGTACTTCGAGAGGGGTTGGGCATCGGGGACTACCCGTATGCCCCGGGGGTGGATCGCCAAACTGCGCCGCTTCCGGACAAGGCCATCGTGATGGCCGTGCCTGCTCACGAGGACTACCTGTCTCAACCCACTGCGGGAACCCCGAGTAGGGGTCGCAGTTACACTCGGGCACTGCCAACTCGGCGTGCCCCTCCGCTTCCTCCTGTCCCTTACCAGCCGCACGGGGACATCTCGATAAGCGTTGCCGTGGAGTCGTCGACCCCGGTGTCCCCCAACTTGGGGGCCACCCTCTTGACGGTTTATCCCAAGTTGGTGTTACCGCCCACGCCTCTAACCTCAGAGATGATGATCACCACGTTGGTGCGCACCATTTCTTGGTTCGCCGCGTCGACCGCAACCCTTCAGGTTTCCGAGACTCCTCAACTTCAAGAGCGCGTTCGTACTGCGGTGGCGACCGCGAGTTGCGAGTCGGTGGCGGAGTTTATGACGGCTGAGTTGGCTCGCATTGGGGCTATTATGCCCCAGCCAGCCCCACTTGGGCGTGGCAAGCGTCGTGCGAGCCGGGCATACTCGCCTCCTCGCCGTCGTCGCTGTCACTCGCGGCGCTCCCCCTCCGTGTCGGAAGACGAGTTGTCTTATTCCGTCTCGGAGTCCTCTACCCCGTCGGAGTCGGAGTCGGTCCAGCGTCTGCGTCGCCAATTTGCGCGCAAGATCAAGCAGAAGGGTAGCCGCGGTCGTCGCCACTTGCGCGACCGTGAGGGGCGCGACGGTTCCGACTTGGAGCCGCCGGCCCCGCCGACTGGTGGGGAACGTTATCAGCGTGGGTCTTGCCGCTCGCCTCCACGTGAGGGCGAGGGCCGTGGGGCTGGAGAGTCTAGCATGCGTGCCTAGTTGGCAGCTGCCTTTGTTGTGAGAGTGTGTGGGTTGGGGCTGTAGTTAAAAGCCACTCTGCGTACCACTTCGACTTGAAGCACTCTCTTGGCACTGTTACTCGGCCTTCCCTCACGTTGAGGGGGGGCTGTTAGGGTCTATCTCATTCCGGGCACAGTAGGCCCGGACCTTCTCAGCGGGAAGGTCCTCCACATACTCCCACGTATCATCCTTGGCCTTATAGCCGAACCAACGCACCCTCCACATCAGGCGGTTAGTGTCCTCATCCCACCCGTGGTCGATGAGCTTTTCGAACACGTACCCCTGTGGGCCCTGTTTGGCCGCAGGTAGCGACGGCAGGCGCCACGCATTCAGCGCTGTGGCAAAAACCACTCGCACACACGGCACCCAAGTTGGGGCGGTGTACAAGGGCTGCCTCCCGTGTCGGGGGAACCGGAAGAAGTGCAAGTCGCACACACTCTGTCCCTGTTGTGGGGCAAACCCCCCACTGACAAACAAGAAGATGGTGTGTGGTCCAACAGTTTCTTGGTCGGGACGGGGACGCAGGGCCAAGCCCCGCTGTCCCTCCCCTTATCCCCCCAGGGTCCACTCAGAATCTCGCCACTCAGAATCTCCCACCCCGGCACCTGCCCACCGGGCCACACGAAAATTCAAGACGATAAATGCAGAAAACCCTCAAATCCAACTTGGATTTACTACTAAGCTAACTATCCCAAACTTAGGGAATATGGACCCAAATGCAGGGGGAGGAACGGGTCAGGCTAGTGGCCTGCCGCCCCTTGCATGGCACGTGTTGCCCCCGTACCTGGGGGTCAATGCTGCCACACTCCCCTCTCCTCAGTTCCGACCGACCCGGTCGGCCTTGTGAGGGGGTGCGTAAACGCACGTCTCGGCGTTGGGGGACGCGACTTGCTGTCCCCCCCCCTTGAGTACGTCACGCGGATGTGGAGGCGGTCACGTTGACCGCCCCTCTCCTCAAGCTTGCCCACTTGGCAGCTTGCTCTCCTCGGTTCACACCTCACCACCACCACCACTTCCCCTTCACCTTACACGGGGCCGCCCCACGCTGGGGAGGCCACCCGTCTACCCACGATCCGAGTCCCCCTCAACTCGAGGCGGGTCTCGTGCCGCGATAGCCAGGGCGTCTCTCCCCAACTTGGGGAGAGCCATGGCGACTCCGGGAGTGGAGACGGACTCTCTCGATGAGCGTATGGAGGACACCTCCTACGGTGCAGCGCCCGCCGGGACTTCCGGCGGGGGCTCCGCGATCGCTCCGGGGGATGGGACTCCCGCGTCACCCGGCTTTGGGTTGACGGCGGGATCTCCCCCGGAGGCGGGACAAATTGTCCCGCGTGAGGCCTTGGGGCGGTGGTTTTACCCCGCTTGGCCTCTGTATGAGGAGGGGTTGACCGTTCTTCGCTGTGGCCGACTTGGCGCAGCGATCGGTCGAGTATGGGACCGCCTACGGGAGAAGTATTCCCGTAGGGTCGGGTTCCCTGCCGGCTTCAGGACGGACCAGTTTGCCTTCCTGGACGACGAGGAGGTTGGGGACGTGCAGCGGGCCAAGGCCATGGTGGACCGCGGGGGAACTATCCCGGGTCCCGGCGACTTGCCGACCTTCACGTGGGACGCGGTGGCAACTCGCCCCCCGTACCTTCACGAGGCCGATTCGCACACTCATCACTTTGATGTGCGGATGGAGAAGGACTTCCGACGAGGTCCCTACTTGGTGACCTCGGCTCAACTTGAGTTTCCTCAGCAGTCTGCTGCCAGTAAGGAGCAGTACTACCCTAAGGAGCCCGAGTGGTGGCCTCAAGTTGAGGTCCCCTACGGGTTTCCGGCGTAGCTACCCCGGTTGCTTGACCACTTTGGCTCCGTCATGCTGACGGCTGGCCCTGATCACCTGGTGTGGGCCATGTTGGCCACCCAGTGGCTCCTCGAGGTCATGTCGACCTGGGTGTCTTGTGTTCAGCGGCGGGGGATGCTCTGGCATCTCCCCCTCCGGCTCATCCAGGGTTTGGAACAGCTCACCCCTCAGCTAGTTGCTGAGGGGTGCTCGTCAGGACAACTCACTCTACTTGAGGAGATGCTCCGCCTCCACAAGTTTATCGAGTGGGAGAGCATTGAGCACAAGTTGCGCCGCCCCACTCGTGGGCCCAAGGACGATGGCGCACTTCGCCAGTTCGTGTGGGTCGCTCGTGAACTTCACGACGGCCGTGTGGTCCTCCGAGAGGGGTTGGGCATCGGGGACTACCCGTATGCCCCGGGGGTGGATCGCCACACTGCGCCACCCCCGGACAAGCCCATAGTTATGGCTGTGCCCTCATATGATGATCATAAGACTCAACCTACTGCGGGGGCCCCAAGTCGGGGTCGCAGTTACACTCGGGCACTGCCAACTCGGCGTGCCCCTCCGCTTCCTCCTGTCCCTTACCAGCCGCACGGGGACATCTCGATAAGCGTTGCCGTGGAGTCGTCGACCCCGGTGTCCCCCAACTTGGGGGCCACCCTCTTGACGGTTTATCCCAAGTTGGTGTTACCGCCCACGCCTCTAACCTCAGAGATGATGATCACCACGTTGGTGCGCACCATTTCTTGGTTCGCCGCGTCGACCGCAACCCTCCAAACTTCCGAGACTCCTCAACTTGAGGAGCGCGCTCGTACTGCAGTGGCGACCGCGAGTTGCGAGTCGGTGGCGGAGTTTATGACGGCCGAGTTGGCTCGCATTGGGGCTATTATGCCCCAGCCAGCCCCTCTTGGGCGTGGCAAGCGTCGTGCGAGCCGGGCATACTCGCCTCCTCGCCGCCGTCGCCGACACTCACGGCGCTCCCCCTCCGTGTCGGAAGACGAGTTGTCTTACTCCGTCTCGGAGTCCTCTACCCCGTCGAAGACGGAGTCTCTCCGGCGTCTGCGTCGCAAACTTGCGCGCAGGACCAAGCAGAAGAGTAGCCACGGTCGGCGCCACTTGCGCGACCGTGAGGGGCGCGACGGGTCCGACTTGGAGCCGCCGGCCCCGCCGACTGGTGGGGAGCGTTACCGCCGCGAGGGCCGTGGGATTGGTGAGTCTAGCATGCATGCCTAGTTGGCAGCTGCCTTTGTTGTGAGAGTGTGAGGGTTAGGGCTGTAGTTAAAAGCCACTCTGCGTACCACTTCGACTTGAAGCACTTTCTTGGCACTGTTGCTCGGCCTTCCCTCACGTTGAGGGAGGGCTGTTAGGGTCTATCTCGTTCCGGGCACAGTACGCCCGGACCTTCTCAGCGGGAAGGTCCTCCACATACTCCCACGTATCATCCTTGGCCTTGTAGCCAAACCAACGCACCCTCAACATGAGGCGGTCAGTATCCTCATCCCAACCGTGGTCGATGAACTTGTCGAACACGTACTCCTGCGGGCCCTGTTTGGTCGCAGGCAGCGAGGGGAGGCGCCACGCTTTCAACGCACGCGCCCAAGCTGGGTCGCCTGCAGGCGGTGGTGCAACTTTCACCACGTCCTGTCCGTTGACTGTGCGGACCCCATCGTCACTTTCGATGGTGAAGCGCCGCCCGTCGGTACGAAGGACCTGGTACGGCCCCTTCCTCTGGAATACCAACTTACCCCTAGTTGGGGTGTGTGAGTGAACCAGTACCCAGTCACCCTGCTCGGGGACATGCTCAGCATTGCGCACCCTTTTGTCAAAGGTACGCTTGTAGCGCTTTTGTGCTTTGTCCATCTCAGCCCTGACTTTAGGGATGAGGCTTTCAAGCCTAGCAGCGAACTCTGCCTTACTCTCAGTAGGAGTAGGCGTACTGCCACCATCCTCCCTAGTTGGGAGCGGCCGCCGCACAGCAATAGACCGCACGCGACGGGGGGTCACAAAAGCGAGGGGTACTTCCCCGGTAGATGAGTGAACCTGCGAATTGTAGGCAGTGGTAAGGATAGAAATGTATTGGTCCCACGTCTTCACGTGCTCACTCACATAGTGGCGCAGCTGCCTAACAATAGTTTTGTTGAAGCGCTCCACCTGCCCATTAGTTTGTGGGTGGTAGGGGGTGGCATAGTTTGCCTTAACCCCCAACATATTCAGCACTCCCTGAAACAGTACAGACGCAAATTGCGGTCCATTGTCCGATAGTGTACTATCCGGAATGCCATACGCGGCAACCCAGTGATCTAGGAAGGCTGACACGACCGACATGGCCGTGATCTCTGCCAGTGGTATCGCTCGCGTAAGTTTCGTGAAGCGGTCACAGATGACCAGGAGGTACTGGTTGCCCTCCTTGGTCACAGGCAGTGGCCCAAGGATGTCCATCGCCAACGCGGCGAAGGGCTCCTTGGCCGGGAACAATAGCGTAGCCGTAGTAGGCCGCCGTTCCATCAAACGGTTCTGTGCACAACTTGTGCAGGCAGCCACCCAACTGTAGATGTCCATCACCATGGACGGCCAGTAGTACCTGGTCCTCAGGGTCTGGTACAGTTTACTAGACCCCAGGTGTCCACCCGTGGGAGCGTTGTGCTCCCTCTCAAGGATACTGTCCTTGAGGGATGCGGGGACGACAAGTTGTTCGGTCCCCTGGAATACCCCCCTCCTCATGAGGAGGCCATCGTCTCCCAGAAAGAACCGCGTCTCCGCCACTGTATCCAGTGTATCCCTCTGCGACTTGCAGAAGGGATCCTCGGCCTGGGCCTTCACCACTTCGTCCAGGGACAGGGGCAAGTACTTCTTGTTCCCTGGCGCCTCGGGGTCCAACGCCTGACCCGAGCGCGTGACTACCCCCACGATGGGAATGTCCTCATCGACTGGGGTGGTGTCCAGCCCCTCGGTAGGTACCCGAGAGAGGCCGTCGGCAAGGGCATGTTGCCTGCCCGGTCGGTACTCAATATCAAAGTTGAAGGGTGCAAGTCGCACCCTCCACCGGTTGAGACGAGTGTTCGTGCAGTCCGTCTTGAAAATGAACTGCAACGCGCGGTGGTCACAGCGGATGAGGAACTTCTCACCCTCTAGGTAGTGACGAAGTGACGTCACCGCCCACACCACTGCGAGTCCTTCCAACTCGGTGACTCCGTAGTTCTTCTCGGCCGAGTTCAGTCCCTTGCTGAAGTATCCCACCGGCAAGTACTCCTTTTCCGGCTGCTGCTGAAGCAACACACAACCAAGTTGGTCGTAGCTAGCGTCCACATCCAGGATGTAGTGGCCTCCCAACCTGGGAACTGCCAGGATAGGGGGCTTCAGCAGAAGGTCCCGAAGAGTCTCAAAGGATTCCTGCTCCACCCGTCTTGGGGGAGGCAGGTTCTTCGGTAGCGTTGAGCTCACTAGCTCATTCAACGGCTTCGCCACCTTGGCGAAGCCCTTGGTGAAACGTCGGTACACGTTACACATCCCGAGGAAGCTCCTCATCTGGGTCTGGGTCCGGGGGTACTGAGCCTTGCGGATGGCTCTCAAGTTTTTCTCGTTGACACTGAGACGCCCCGGACGGACAACATGTCCCAAGTATTCCACCTCTTGAGTGAAGAGGTGGCACTTACTCGCCTTCAGTGACACACCGGCGTCAGCAATTAGCTTGAACACCTGGCCAAGATGGCCAATGTGTTCCTCCGGACTTCGGGAGAACACAATGATATCGTCTAGGTACACGAGACAGATCTGCCACCGTACTCCGGCCAGAATCATGTCCATAGCGCGCTGGAAAGTTGCCGGCGCGTTACACAGGCCAAACGGTAGTCGCTTGCACTGGTAGGTACCACAGTGACAGGTAAAGGTAGTTTTATGCCTGACCTCCGGGGCAATGGGAATTTGCCAGTACCCCGCGTTACAGTCCAGGGTAGAGAACACGTTTGCCTCCCCCAGAGAGTCCAGACAGTCATCCATCCTAGGTAGGGGATAACTGTCCTTCACCGTGCTCTCGTTGAGCTTGCGGTAGTCGATACAGAACCGGGGGGTCCCATCAACTTTGGGGACGATAACCACCGGACTCGCCCACTCGGCGTTACTGGCCTCGATCACATCGAGGGCCTCCATGCGAGCGACTTGCTCCTTAACGAGGGCCCTTGAACGGGGTCCTCCCCTATACGGTTGTTGGCGTATAGGGGGTGCACCGGGCTTCAACTCCATCCGGTGTTAGGTAGCTCTCATGAGTCCCAATTGACCATCCCACAACTTGTGATATTTGTCCAAGAGGCGTTCAACTTGAACCCTCAACCTGGGTGGAACACCCTCCATGTTCACATGGGGCCGAGGAGAGGCGGCCGACTTGGCTTGACGCTTCTCCTTTCCGGACTTCGGGTCGCTACTTGCGCCCGCGTTGAGGGTGACCGCTATTACTGGTCCCTCGTGTTGGTCGATATAGCCGAACTTGGCTCCCGACTTGAAGTACTTGGGCGACGAGCTCAGGTTCATCACCTGGATACTCCACGGGACTCCGGCTTTGGAGTCCATCGTGCCAAGGGCAACATGCACTTGGTGCTTGCGAGCAAGACGGGGGTTAGGGTGCACCAACCCGTTCCCCGTATAATCAGTTACAACATCCACGTGCGCCACCGAGTTGGGGGGCAACGTGACTTTACGGGCTAAACGCAGGGTAGCAGTAAACCCTTCCCTCACAGAGCAAACAGGCTTCGACTGTGAGACTGTCACAGGAGCCACAGACTTTCCCTTACCAAGGATGGGGATAGTCTCCCCATTCATCAACTTGACCCAGTACTCAGGGCCACAAATCAAAGGCACTTGTGTTACGACATAAGGGGTACCCAGAAGCAGGGGTACCGATATAGTCTCAACGACACCATAGGTCACGTCGACCTCATGGGTCCCCAACCTAGTTGGTAGGGTCACAGCACCAACGATGGGAAGTACCCCACCATTGATATCAATCAGATGGTCAGCTTTAGACTTCCAGCGTTGGAGCTTCATCTCCTTTGGTAATAGCGACTTGCGTATCAAGGAGGCTCCTGACCCGGTATCAAGTACGATACGGGCACAACAGGCGCGGCCGGGGGCAAGTTGCACCCGTCCAGCCACCTGGAAGTTCTCACCCGTCAACACCGCGATGACCCGACGTGGGTTGACGTTCTTGGGGAGTCCTACCCGAGGTGGGCGGACCCCCTTAGGTCGCCGCAGTATCCGACACGGTTGATTCGTCCTTTTGGCCCACTTGGCCGAGGCTGCCGTTGTGAGCTTCGGACGTCCAGCTCCAACGGTCATTCGTTTCCCGCCGACTTGGCGTCCGAATCTGAGGGCGGAGGGGAAGACGACGAGTCCGAGGACGACGTGTCCGCCTCCTCCGCCGAGGGTGTGGCGACCGCCACCACTGGTCGAGACCCACCCTCGCGGCGTGAACGTACTTTGTTCGTAGCCGACTTCTTACTCGCATTCCTAACAAGTTGTTGGATGCGTTTACTCAACTTGGGGCAGTCATATGCCCAGTGTCCATCGGAGTTGCAGTTCCAACACCGATTGTCAGTTCCCGGAGGGGTCTTCCCAACTGGGGAAGACGACGAGGTACCTTGGGAAGTTCCCACGGCAGCTACCACCCTCTCTTTGCGGATTCGGCGTGCCTCTCGCAACTCTCTGGCCTGGCGCGCCTCCTCCCGTTCCTTGGCCATCTCGGCTCGACGCTCCTGGCGTTGTTCCTCCCGCAACTTGCGGTAGGCCTCGCCTCTGCGGTAGGCGAACCATCCAACTCGGCCAGGGTCGCCCGGGTAGTGTTATGCTCCCGGGTCTCCATCCGGACTGACGCATGGAGTCCTTCCACAAACCGACTCTTCACCACAGCTTGTGGATGAAGAAACCCACAAAGATTGTTGAGCTTACGGACTCGCTCCGCAAAGGACAACTCGCCCTCCGCCTCTTCCTGATGGGCTTGCGTGAACTCCTCGACTTGAAAAGCCAACGCCGCTTCATCAACCATGGCCCTCAACAACCAGTTGACGAGCTCCAAATAGGACGTCACCTCCCCAGCGCCTCCACTTGATGAGCTGGGCATGACGGGCATAAGTTCTGTCCGCAGGTCTCCCTTCGTAAACTCCTGCAGCATGTAAAAAGCCATGCCCTCACGTATGGCATTGTCGTCACAGGCTTTGGTGAAACGACGTAGGAACTCAAAGACACGGAGGGGGGGAGTTCCGTCCCACTCCGCTTTGTGCCCAAAAGAATGAAGTGCATTCTTCTTGGCACGGCCCATGGCTCGGGCCTGGTCAGGACCATACGCCACCGACTTGTTGTGGAGGGCGTAGGTCTCACAATCAAATATCCTCTGGTAGACCGGGTTGGCTACCTGGATCTTGGGCGGCACCTCACGTTGAGGGAACAGCCGCTGTGGCACTGGGGTAAGTTGACCCTCAGTGCCCATAGTCTGGCGCGGCGCGCTTGGTGTGCCCGTCGGCACTTCCGGGGGAAACTCCCACATGAAGGGCGTACGCCCCACCGAGTATGGTGTGGCTCCCTCGTTGGGAGTCACAGGTGTCGCCCCCAGTTCGGGGCGACCCGAGATAGGCTTGAGGAGGGATTCCCCCTGCGCCTGCGGGCTCGAAAGCCCCGATCCGGTCTGGACATTAAGGCCATTTGGCAAACTCGCCACAATCTGATTCAGAATAGTATTCGTCATCGTGACCACCAGGTCCGGCAAAGTCTGCCGCAACACATTCGTCGCCTCCCGACGGACAGTTTCCGCGAGGAGTGGATTGACGACTCCAGTTGAGTCTCGGTCCGCCTCCGGGAGTCCACCTGAGGGGTAACCACGTTCCTCAGGGGTCTCAACCGGGGGCATGGGCGCAAGCCCATCGCCGACCAACGGAGGTCCGCCGTCCTCCGAAAGCCTAGTTGGCGACGGCTCCATGCCAAAGTTGGCTCCAACCCGAGTGGAACCCGCGGGGACAGTCCTCACCCCTTGGGACGTTCCCGTTGAGTATACCACGCGGTGGCCAGACTTCGGCCCACCCACATCAGAAGTGTCACCCGAGTGAACTCCCGACTGAGTCGGGGTGGCCTGTTGCCCGCCCGCACTTCCAGTCCTGCTGGCTTGAGGGACCTCTAGTCCCTCTGCGACCCCAGGTAAACCCACCTGTGTCTCACCAGTATTCAAAGGCACTGAAGTACGTGCGTCACCCGTGTACTCCCCGGACGACGGGGGGTCCGAGCTAGCCATGTTGGCTAACGATCCGTATGACACGGTCCAAGTCCTCCGTTCCTCTGAGACAGAGGGCCCCCTACACCCGGGTGCACCCGGAGGTAAAGTTTACCCCTGTCCCCTGCTGCTCCACCAAATGTGGCAAAAACCACTCGCACACACGGCACCCAAGTTGGGGCGGTGTACAAGGGCTGCCTCCCGTGTCGGGGGAACCGGAAGAAGTGCAAGTCGCACACACTCTGTCCCTGTTGTGGGGCGAACCCCCCACTGACAAACAAGAAGATGGTGTGTGGTCCAACAGTTTCTTGGTCGGGACGGGGACGCAGGGCCAAGCCCCGCTGTCCCTCCCCTTATCCCCCCAGGGTCCACTCAGAATCTCGCCACTCAGAGTCTCCCACCCCGGCACCTGCCCACCGGGCCACACGAAAATTCAAGACGATAAATGCAGAAAACCCTCAAATCCAAGTTGGATTTACTACTAAGCTAACTATCCCAAACTTAGGGAATACGGACCCAAATGCAGGGGGAGGAACGGATCAGGCTAGTGGCCTGCCGCCCCTTGCATGGCACGTGTTGCCTCCCCTACCTGGGGGTCAATACTGCCACAAGCGCACGCGCCCAAGCTGGGTCGCCTGCAGGAGGTGGTTCAACTTTGACCACGTCCTGTCCGTTTACTGTGCGGACCCCATCGTCACTTTCGATGGTGCACCGCCGCCCATCAGTACGAAGGACCTGGTACGGCCCCTTCCTCTGGAATACCAACTTACCCCTAGTTGGGGTGTTTGAGTGAACCAGTACCCAGTCACCCTGCTCGGGGACATGCTCAGCATTGCGCACCCTTTTGTCAAAGGTACGCTTGTAGCGCTTTTGTGCTTTGTCCATCTCAGCCCTGACTTTAGGGATGAGGCTTTCAAGCCTAGCAGCGAACTCTGCCTTACTCTCAGTAGGAGTAGGCGTACTGCCACCATCCTCCCTAGTTGGGAGCGGCCGCCGCACAGCAATAGACCGCACGCGACGGGAGGTCACAAAAGCGAGGGGTACTTCCCCGGTAGATGAGTGAACCTGCGAATTGTAGGCAGTGGTAAGGATAGAAATGTATTGGTCCCACGTCTTCACGTGCTCACTCACATAGTGGCGCAGCTGCCTAACAATAGTTTTGTTGAAGCGCTCCACCTGCCCATTAGTTCGTGGGTGCTAGGGGGTGGCATAGTTTGCCTTAACCCCCAACATATCCAGCACTCCCTGAAACAGTACGGACGCAAATTGCGGTCCATTGTCCGATAGTGTACTGTTCGGGATGCCATGCGCGGCAACCCAGTGATCTACGAAGGCTGACACGACCGACGTGGCCATGATCTTTGCCAGAGGGATCGCTCGCGTAAGCGTCGTGAAGCGATCGCAGATGACCAGGAGGTACTGGTTGCCCTCCTTGGTCACTGGCAGGGGCTCAATGATGTCCAGTGCCAACGAGGCGAAGGGCTCCTTGGCCGGGAACAGTAACATAGCCGTAGTAGGCCGCCGTTCCCTCAGACGGTTCTGCGCACAACTTGTGCAGGCAGCCACCCAACTGTAGATGTCCACCACTATGGACGGCCAGTAGTACCTGGTCCTGAGGGTCTCGTACAGTTTACTAGACCCCAGGTGTCCACCTGTGGGAGCGTTGTGCTCCCTCTCAAGAATACTGTCCTTGACGGATGCGGGGACGACAAGTTGTTCGGTCCCCTGGATTACCCCCATCCTCAAGAGGAGGCCATCGTCTCCGATGAAGAACCGCGTCTCTGCCACCGTATCCAGTGTATACCTCTGCGACTTGCAGAAGGGATCCTCGGCCTGGGCCTTCACCACCTCGTCCAGGGACAGGGGCAAGTACTTCTTGTTCCCTGGCGCCTCGGGGTCTAACGACTGACCCGAGGGCGTGACCACCCCCACGATGGGGATGTCCTCATCGAATGAGTTTGTGTCCAGCCCCTCGGTAGGTACCCGAGAAAGGCCGTCGGCAAGGGCATGTTGCCTGCCAGGTCGGTACGCAATATCAAAGTTGAAGGGTGCCAGTCGCACCCTTCACCTGTTGAGGCGGGTGTTCGTGCAATCCGTCTTGAAAATGAACTGCAACGCGCGGTGGTCACAGCGGATGAGGAACTTCTCACCCTCTAGGTAGTGACGAAGTGACGTCACCGCCCACACCACCACTGCGAGTCCTTCCAACTCGGTGACTCCGTAGTTCTTCTCGGCCGAGTTCAGTCCCTTGCTGAAGTATCCCACCGGCAAGTACTCCTTTTCCGGCTGCTGCTGAAGCAACACACAACCAAGTTGGTCGTAGCTAGCATCCACATCCAGGATGTAGTGGCCTCCCAACCTGGAAATAGCCAGAATAGGGGGCTTTAGCAGTAGGTCCCGAAGAGTCTCAAATTATTCCTGCTCCACTCGACTTGGGGGAGGCACGTTCTTCGGTAGCGTTGAGCTAAGTAGCTCATTCAGCGGCTTCGCCACCTTGGCGAAGCCCTTGGTGAAACGTCGGTACACGTTACACATCCCGAGGAAGCTCTCCATCTGGGTCTGGGTCCGGGGGTACTGAGCCGTACGGATGGCCCTCAAGTTTTTCTCGTTGACACTGAGGCGCCCCGGACGGACAACATGTCCCAAGTATTCCACCTCTTGAGTAAAGAGGTGGCACTTACTCGCCATCAGTGACACACCGGCGTCAGCAATTAGCTTGAACACCTGGCCAAGATGGCCCATGTGCTCCTCCGGACTTCGGGAGAACACAATGATATCGTCTAGGTACACGAGACAGATCTGCCACTCTACTCCGGCCAGAATCATGTCCATAGCGCGCTGGAAAGTTGCCGGCGCGTTGCAAAGTCCAAACGGTAGTCGCTTGCACTGGTAGGTACCACAGTGACAGGTAAAGGTAGTTTTATGCCTGACCTCCGGGGCAATGGGAATTTGCCAGTACCCCGCGTTACAGTCCAGGGTAGAGAACACGTTTGCCTCCCCCAGAGAGTCCAGACAGTCGTCCATCCTAGGTAGGGAATAACTGTCCTTCACCGTGCTCTCGTTGTGCTTACGGTAGTCGATACAAAACCGTGGGGTCCCATGAACTTTGGGGACAATAACCACCGGACTCGTCCACTCGGCGTTGCTGGCCTCGATCACATCGAGGGCCTCCATGCGAGCGACTTGCTGCTTAACAAGGGTCCTTGAACGGGGTCCTCCCCTATACGGTTGTTGGCGTATAGGGGGTGCACCGGGCTTCAACTCCATCCGGTGTTAGGTAGCTCTCATGAGTCCCAATTGACCATCCCACAACTTGTGATATTTGTCCAAGAGGCGTTCAACTTGAACCCTCAACCTGGGTGGAACATTCTCCATGATCACGTGGGGTCGAGGAGAAACGGCCGTCTTGGCTTGGTGCTTCTCCTTTCCGGACTTCGGGTCGCTACTCGCGCCCGCATTGAGGGTGACCGCTACTACTGGTCCCTCATGATGGTCGATATAGCCGAACTTGGCTCCCGACTTGAAGTACTTGGGCGACGAGCTCAGGTTCATCACCTGGATACTCCACGGGACTCCGGCTTTGGAGTCCATCGTGCCAAGGGCAACATGCACTTGGTGCTTGCGAGCAAGACGGGGGTTAGGGTGCACCAACCCGTTCCCCGTAAAATTAGATACAACGTCAACGTGCGCCACCGAGTTGGGGGGCAACGTGACTTTACGGGCTAAACGCAGGGTAGCAGTAAACCCTTCCCTCACAGAGCAAACAGGCTTCGACTGTGAGACTGTCACAGGAGCCACAGACTTTCCCTTACCAAGGATGGGGATGGTCTCCCCATTCATCAACTTGACCCAATACTCAGGGCCACAAATCAAAGGCGCTTGTGTTACAACATAAGGGGTACCCAGAAGCCGAGGTACCGATTTATTCTCGACTACTCCATAGGTTACGTCGACCTCATGGGTCCCCAACCTAGTTGGTAGGGTCACGGCACCAACAATGGGAAGTACCCCACCATTGATGTCGATCAGATGGTCAGCTTTAGACTTCCAGCGTTGGAGCTTCATCTTCTTTGGTAATAGCGACTTGCGTATCAAGGAGGCTCCTGACCCAGTATGAAATACGATACGGGCACAACAAGCACGGCCGGGGGCTAGTTGCACCCGTCCAGCCACCTGGAAGTTCTTGCCCGTCAGCACCGCGATGACCCGACGTGGGTTGACGTTCTTGGGGAGTCCTACCCGAGGTGGGCGGACTCCCTTAGGTCGCCGCAGTATCCGGCAGGGTTGGTTCGTCCTCTTGACCAACTTGGCCGAGGCTGCCGTTGTGAGCTTCGGACGGCCAGCTCCAACGGTCATTCGTTTCCCGCCGACTTGGCGTCTCAATCCGAGTGCGAAGGGAAGGACGACGATTCCGAGGACGACGTGTCCGTCCCCTCCGCCGAGGGTGTGGCGACCGCCACTAACGGTCGAGGTCCACCCTCGCGGCGTGAACGGCCTTCTTTGCGGCCGCGTCGGCTGCGGAGGCCGGACCGCCAGCGGTGGCGGTGGTCCCCAGCCCCCCCCCCCACTCCCGCCGCCGCCCGCTTCCCCCCCCCCGACACCCCTACCCCCACACCCACTCCCCGGCCGCGGCAGGGGGATCACAGAAGCACGGCGCGGGGACGACGCGCCGTTCGGCGGCAGCGCCGCCGCCGCCGCCGTCGGTGTGGCAAAACCTCTCGCACACGCGACGCCCAAGTTGGGGCGGTGCACAAGGGCTGCCTCCCGTGTCGGGGGAACCGGACGAAGTACGAGTCGCACACACTCTATCCCTGCTGTGAGGCAAGACGATAAATACAGAAAACCCTCAAATCCAAGTTGGACTTACTACTAAGCTAACTATCCCAAACTTAGGGAATATGGACCCAAATGCAGGGGGAGGAACGGGTCAGGCTAGTGGCTTGCCGCCCCTTGCATGGCACGTGTTGCCCCCCTACCTGGCAGTCAATACTGCCACAGTCGGCGCCGTTGCGGACGGGGCCGCCGCCGCGAGCGGCCGCCCCAACCGCTCGCCCCCGCCCCCATCCCCACCCCCACCCCCACCATCGCCGCCCCTGCGCCCGCCGGGCGCCCTACCCACAGACAGCGGCAGTAGGGCGACGGCGGCGGCGGCGGCGGCAGCATTGGTGGCAAGAGGGCGGCGACTTCCTCCGGACGGCCGGGCTCCCCCCCCCTCCAGCCCCCACTCCCGCCCCCACCCACCCCAACCCCCTCACCCCCCGCGCCCCCCGGCGCGACCGCCTCCTCCTTTCCCCCCCCCCCGCATCCTCCTGTTGCTCTCCCGAAGCCGATGGTTGGGTCCCCGCCCGCGGGTGGTGCGGGGCCGGCTCGTCTGCGCCCCCCCCCCCTCCCCTCCCGGCGTCGCCGTCCTTTCCGCCCCCACCCCCACGCCCACCGCCGCCCGCACCGACGGCGCCGCACTCTCCTCAGGCGCCGACCCCACCGGCAGCGGCAGCCGCCCCCATGGTCGCCGGCAACGCGCCCGGAGGTGTCGGCCAGCAGCTTGGGCAGCCGGTCTGACGATGGCTCGGACTGGAGAAGCCGGCGGGGTGGCCACGGGCCCTCGCGCACAGACAGCCCGCTCGCCAACGCGTACATGCCTGCCCCTGATGGCTTTGCAGGTAGCGCCAGTGTCCCCGGCCTCCGTCACCGCCTCGGCTGTGGCGGCCGCGTCGGCATCCTCCGGCACGACGGCCCGCAACACGGTGGCCACGTCACGTGGAAACCCTGAGACCCGCGCACCCCCGACGACCCGCGCACCCCCGACGATCCGCGGCGCTGGTACAGCGCGCGGCTCGTCGGCACGCGGCAGTCCGTTGGCACGCGGCCCCGTGGGAGGGCACCACCACCCGGGGGCACGCAGCCCCCCGGCGGGCGCCTTCTCCACCTCCACCCAGGCGGCCCCCCCGCACCTATCCCTGCTGGGGCGGACCGCCCCAAAGCCCCCCCTCTTGGGCAACGGCAAGGGCACTGCCTCGGCGGGCACAGCGGCCCGGACGAACCGGCGCCTGCTGCTGCCCCCGCAGGAACCGGCGCGCCGTTTCATCGCGCCGCCCCCCCCGCTGATTGGGCACATTAAGCCGACCACCGCGCGGGCGGTGGAACAGCGCGAACAGCGCCGAATCGCCAAGGCCCGCCGCATCCCACTGGGCACACACCAGTGTAAGCCCTGCGGTGTGACGTGCAACAGCCTATCGGTGTTGCGCGACCATCGCAACTCACGTCGGCATCGCAATACTGTCAACCGCCCTTCCACTCTCCCACGCTGCGATCCCTGTGGGCGTGAATTTGATTCGGTGGTTCAATTTGAAAGCCACTTGCGTGGCAAGGCGCACCACCGCCAGCTGGCGCGGGGCACCGATTGACAACCTCCATTGATCTACCGCGAGAGCCCGATTTTCCCACTCTGATCTCCCCCCCGCGTGAGAATCCGACGAGACCGACTCGGGCCCGAGCGCGGAAGCCGACCGAAAATCCGATTGCGCGCCCTCGAGCGATTTGCTTGTGATTGGATTTAACGAAATAGTATTGCAGGCTCTTGATCTCGTCACCGCGATCCCTCGGCACTTGACCAATTGTCGCGCGCCACTACGTTGCTTGACCAAATTTCTTACATAAATCTATCCGGAGTTCGACTGGGCACTTCTTGTGAGTCCAAGTCGCTCTGTCCTGTGAAATTGTAACTCTTGGAGTTAACTCTTGGAAACGATGGACCCCTCGAGTATTGCTGGCGGGACCCCGGTCACTTCCCCCAGTGTCGAAGCATGGAATCAGCTTACGACATTTGTGACGCAAATGCGTGACGAGCTCGAGGCACACAAGGTGGAATTGGAAGACACGAAGCAGCAGCTCGCCGAGACCAAGGCGAAAGCAGCCCGCGAGAACGCAAAACCCGCGCGGCCGAACAGGCCCGGGCTTTTCTCTGGCAAACCCGGGACCATTGAAGCGTGGTGCTCCCACATGGACTCCTACGTCCGGCTGAGTGAACCCGCCGAAGCGTGTCGTGTCGCTTGCACCTATCTCGATGGAGAAGCGTTCAACTGGTGGCATACCTTTAGTCAGACTACAGACGTTTCGAGCTGGGACGCCTTCCGTGCTGCACTCATCCGGCGCTTCAGTCCACTGAACAAGACGCAGGCGGCACGGGACAAGCTGCACGCATGGCGACAGATTAAGGACGTCGGGACGTTTAACAAGACTTTCCTGAGCGTCTTCGTGGACATCCCAGACATCACTGAAGCGGAAAAGATTGACCGCTACACGCGAGGTCTGAAGCGGGACATCTGGCAGGCACTGTGCCTCAAGAACTACACTGAACTCGAGCCTCTCATGACAAACGCCCTGCGCGTAGAAGCTGCCAAGGCTGGAGCCTCGCGCTTTACGAACAACCTCAGCAGCACCTCTGGGAAGCCGTCTGCGACGGGTGTCGTCCCCATGGACATTTCCAGCATCAAGGTCGAGAAGCTCACGCCCAAGGAGCACCAGCGCTGTATGCGCGAGGGACTCTGCCTCCGCTGTCGCGAAAAGGGGCACCTGGCAAAGGACTGCCCAAAAGGCCAGCGGAACTGAAGCAGCAACCGTCGTCAACAACGGTGAAAGATGCTCCTTTGGTTCCGGAAAACCAAACGTCACCCTTTGAAGGCCCGCGTCTCGGGCTACTGCTTTCTACTGCTTCTGTCAATGGCCATGTTGTAAAGGTGCTGTTCGACGACGGGTCTCCCATCAACGTCGTCTCCAGGCGCCTCATG
Organism: Pyropia yezoensis; assembly: GCA_009829735.1. NCBI lineage: Eukaryota > Rhodophyta > Bangiophyceae > Bangiales > Bangiaceae > Pyropia > Pyropia yezoensis. Next base: position 5,666,843 of record CM020620.1, read on the forward strand.
AAGACCCTGAATGACAAGACCACTGAAACGGACTTCGCGGCAAACATGCCCGATGGACGTTCCCATGTACACACTGAAACCATTGAACCCATAGAGATTCACATCGGCCTTTACCAAAAACGACTACGGTTCGCCGTATGCGACCTCAGTGCGTACGACGTTATCCTCGGTAAGAAATGGCGCGATGACAAGGGCGCCAAGATCAACAACAAGAAGGACAAGATATCCTTTAAGTTCAACCACAAGAATATTTCTATCACCGCCTCCCTCAAGAAACCGGAGGGCCTCAATAGCCGGCAACGACTCGCACGTGACCTCATTTAAAGGACCCCTGTATTCGCCATCTACCTGCAGTCTGAAGACCCCTCAAGCAGATTTGACATCAACTCCATCATTATGGGAGAAGCTGAAGACAAAAATGAAGTCCAACAGATTCTCAAGGAGTACGCTGACGTCTTCCCGGCTGAGCTCCCGGACGGACTCCCTCCCGAGCGTAGTCACAAGTTTAGCATCAAGCTGACCGACGACGCTGAACCACGTCGCAGCGGTATTCACCGCCTCTCCGAGTGGGAACTCGATGAACTCAAGACGCAACTTGCGACCCTGATTCGGAAGGGATTCATCCAGCCAAGTGCCTCACCCTGGGGCTCCTCCGTTCTATTTGCGGCGAAGAAGGACGGCGGCTGGCGGATGTGCATCGACTACCGAGCATTGAACAAGGCCACCATCAAGAATGCGTATCCTCTACCACGTATCGATGACATCTTTGATCAACTACGAAAGGCCAAGTATTTCACGAAGATTGACCTCCGCTCTGGCTAACACCAGATCCGGCTGGACCCTGACACCATCCCATTGACGGCGTTCCGGACCAAGTATGGATTCTACGAGTTTACTGTGCTACCCTTCGGACTGACGAACGCCCCCGCAGTCTTCATGAACTTGATGAACGATGTGTTCAGACCCTACCTGTACGACTTCATCTGCGTCTACTTAGACGACATTTTGGTCTACAGCGAAACCTACGAGGATCATCTCAAGCACCTGAGAAAAACCCTGGCCAAGCTACGAGACCACAAGCTTTACGCCAAGGCAAGTAAGTGCCAATTCGCTCGAACCACTGTCGATTACCTCGGCCACGTCATATCTGACGCAGGCTTTTCCATGGAGGACCAGAAGGTCCAAGCCATTCGGACGTGGGCAACCCCCAAGAGCAAGAAGGACGTGCAGTCCTTCCTCGGTATGGTCAACTTCTATCGCCGATTTATCAAGGGAATGGCTGCAGTTGCTACCCCTCTTACGAGGCTGACGGGGAAGGTCGACTTTCAGTGAACGCCGGACGCCCAAAAAGCCTTCGAGCAGCTGCGGACTCTGACAACAAGTGCACCGGTACTAAGGCCGTTTGACAAACGATATCCCATCTACGTGTCTACTGATGCCAGCGGGTATGCTATTGGCGCAGTCCTCGAACAAGACGACAGAAAGGGACGGCGTCCAGTTACATTCTTCTCCCTGACCTTGAATATCCACGAACAACGCTACAGCATCCGCGAACGTGAGCTGCTCGCAGTGGTCCAAGCCATCCGGCACTGGCGCTGCTACCTCCACGGAAGACCCTTTGAGGTCCATACCGACCACGAGTCCCTGAGATACCTGCGAACCCAAGAAAGGCTGAGCGACCGCCAAGTCAAGTGGCTTGAACTTCTGGACCAATTCCAGTTCAAGATTGTCCCGATCAAAGGCATCTCCAACGCCGTAGCTGATGCCCTTTTCAGGCAACCCCAAGATGCCCCTGACAAGCACGAACCCAACCAAGATCTCCTTAGTCGAGTGCTGACCAAGACCATTGACGAAACCCTCAAGAAAACTGAAATCAACAACCTCATGACCATCAACCAAAGTGATCAAGACCTTGCCACCCTAGAACAAGAGTACAAAGCGGACCCCGAATTTGCCGACCTAGCCAAGGACCCGGTATCTCCCTACCGGTTTCATATGAGGTTGTTGAAACGAGGTGACCGTACGTGCATCCCCGCTGGTACTCTACGCCAAAGACTCCTCCACGACTACCACGACGTCCCGTGCCAAGGGCACATGGGAGTGAAGAAAACCACCAAGGCCGTTGCTTCCAATTACTACTGGAAGTCTATGCGGCAGGACATCCAAAGATACGTACAATCATGTGATTCGTGCCAGCGGAACAAGGCTAGCACTCATTCACCTCTGGGTCATCTCAAACCACTCGAACCCCCAAGCCAAAGATGAGCAAGTGTCTCCATGGACTTTATCACCCCACTGCCACTGACACCACGAGGCCACAATGGCATTTATGTCGTTGTTGACCGACTCACCAAGATGATTCGCCTGGCACCAATGAAGCCGGAATGTACAGCGCCGGTCACAGCGCAGCTTTACCACGATCACGTCTATCGCAACCACGGCCTACCTCAAGAAGTAGTGTGTGACCGCGACCCCATCTTTTTCTCCAACTACTGGCGGTCACTGACAAAGATCCTCAAGGTCAAGATCAAAGCCTCATCGGCCTACCACCCGCAGACGGACGGCCAAACTGAGATTATGAACAAGAAAATTGAAGAAATCCTCAGAAACTTCGTCAACCATCATCAAGGCGACTGGGATCTTTTCCTCGTTGGCGCGGAAGTTGCGTACAACCGGTCACCTAATGCCGTAACCGCGTACTCTCCATTTTTCTTGAACTACGGGTTTGAACCAAGGACTGTGCCTATGGACATCCTCGACAGCAGCGACTCAAATCTTCCTGCTGTGTCGGATTTGCTATCCAGCCTCCACAATGCTCAAAAGACGGCTATCGCCGCCATCAAGAGCGCCAATGAGACGCGCGCGGCGTACGCAAACCGTCGTCGCCGACCATGCACAATCGCTGTTGGCGACCACGTACTCCTCAGCACCAAGAACCTCTTTCCCGACGCTTTTCAAGGCGCTCGTAAGCTGATGCCCAAATAATCCGGACCCTACAAAGTCACGGAGAGCATCAATGACGTCACGTTCCGTCTGGATCTTCCCCAAGCTGTCCTCGATCGCAAAGTTCACAACGCCTTCCACGCCAGCCTCCTGAAGCCGTACTGCGCTGATCCGTATGGTCGACTTCCTCCCGTTCCACCCCCGGTTGCATTTCCGGATGGCTCGGTCGAGTATGAAGTGGACTCCATTTTACGGTCATGAAAGCGCCGTGGACGACTGCAGTACCTCGTCAAATGGAAAGGCTGCGACATCAGCGAGAACTCTTGGCTGACAAAGCAAGACCTTGTGAACGCCCCTGAAGTTTTAGACGCCTTTCTTCGACGCGCGTCCTAAGGGGGGGGAGGTGTAAGGATCTGCCCCTTAAATCCCCACCCGGAACCCAGGGGATATGGACTGGGACCTCTCCTTACATGTCCGGCCCCGATAACTCCCCCCAAGACACATCAATTCCCCACTACCCTGGGCGACACCACGCTGTATCCGTGACATTTTGCGGACGTCGGCCGACCGCAGGAAAGCCGCCGTCAACGCACTGTCGGAACCCTGTCATGGACGGCGAAACTCGACAACAAGAAGCGAGTGACATCGTCGACCAACCATGGCGGACATCCCCGTCTGTGCTGCCTGAATTTTATTCTCTGCGCTGCTTGAAAGCTGGCATCAAGGACCAGTCACATGATTCACCGACACTGAGGACACCGCACATCCTCGCTGGCGACTGAGTGCGATATGACTGGCTCGCCGGCTTTTGGATTGATTGCATTCGGCCAGCTGGTTGGTGACTGGCTGGCCGGTCAAGGGATTGATTGAATTTGGCGTTGCTGGCCCTTACAGCCAGTCGGACCTTCTGGCCGACCGGCGTGTGGAGCCGGCTGGTGGGGCGCGCTGGGCGCCATCCACGGGACCCCCTTCGTTTCGGGCAAACTGGGGCTGCACTCTTTTAGTGCGCACGCCCGCCCATGCTTTGTTCTAAGAGACATGCTTTGTTTTTGGACCGTTCTGTGCCTACCGGCGGTGCGATGGGGAAACGCATGCTTTGGGGCACCTCGGGTGCCCCGACGCGAGTATATAGTGCGTGGATGTCGGCGCCACCGGGGGAGACGAGAGGGGCAACCACAGACACAGACCAAAGACACTGTTTACCTTTTGTACCCTCGATCCCCACCGACGTCGCGCCCATCTTCTTCCCCAGAACCACCCCCGTCGAGACCACCGTCCTCTTCCCCGTGCCCCGCCGCCCCATCGGCTCGCAGGGCCCGCTGACACCCCCACGAGTACGTTGTGGGCTCCCCGGTTTTGGGTGGGTCCTCACACCCCCACTCTCCCCACGCCTTCAGGCCACGCGTCCCGTGTGGCATATGCCGACACTAACGAGAAGGGGTCGTGTGACGCACCCCTCAAAGGGGATGCCGCCTTGGGACAGTCATCACACCCCCTCCCCGCCCTGGACAATCCCCTTCAGGGGGGTGCCCTCGGATGGAGCGCACGGGGGGTGCACACACGCACCCCCTGCTTGCCGCTCTTCACCCGGGGTGGCCAACCCACGTGCCCCCATCCGGGGGCACCGGGCCTGTGCCGAACGGGTGCGACCCGGGTTTTCCCGGGCGCCTTCGCTCACCGCACCCGCATACGAAAGTGCAACCGCGGGGTCCGTAGGGGAGAGAGAGTGTCACCCCTCCCCTTCTTGTCGACCTCTTCCTTGGCGCCAGCACACGATGGAGCCACTGGCCTCCTTGTGGTACGCCACCGTTTCTTGGTGGGGCACCTTGGCCCGTCGCGGTACTCGCCCCCCCCCCCTTTAAAATGGAGGTCTTCGCTGTGAGTGCGCCGGCCTTCCGGGCGGCCGCCATCATCTCCTCTTTGCTGCCGCCACTGTGCGCGCACACCTCTTCCTCGGCGCGCCGCCGCTGTGGGCGGGCACCGTTGCTGTTGTCCGGCCGCTGTGGGACGGCTTTGTCGTCCTTCTTACGGCGCCGCTGTGGGCGGTCGCCGTTGCGTTTCTCCGGCCGCTGCGGGTCGGCGCTGTCGTCGTGGCTGCGCCGCCGCTGTCGGCAAACCTCTTCCTCCCTGTCGCGCCGCCACTAAGGGCGGGCACTTACAACGCCGTCGTTCTTGCGCCGCCGCTGTGGGCGGTGGCCTGTAGCACAACAGGTATCCGCTCGCACGTCCACTCTCAGGGAAACTCACCAAGAGGGATCGGCATCAACGTCACCGGGAGGCCAAGGTCGCTGTCCTTGGAGCGCAAGCCACGGGATCAAGAAGGGAGCCCGAATAGGAGGGGTTTTGTAGCATCCCTGGCCCCGACTTGGCGCCGACCCGGGACTGCAACCAGAGGGCACCAGGTGCCAGAACACGCCCGCCGTGTGGTGATGGTTGGCGGCCGTGGCCCGTGCCCGGCACTGGGATGCGGTGGACTACGCTATCCACACGTGAGAGAGGGATTTCTGATGTGTTTTTGCATATTTGTGAGGGACTTGATTTGAGAGAAATTGAGTGTGAGATTAGTGAGTGGGAATAGAATTAGTAGTGATAGTGGCCCCCGACCTGACGAGGTTAGACTCGGGTCGGGGCCACTCGGGGGTATGGGGGGGCTACCTGGCCAACGTGCCGAGGTTTCCCCAGATGCACGTTAAGAGTGACAGCGAGGCGCCCTTAGCCCGCGCCCTCAGGAAAAAGACAACTGCGCGTTTGCTTTCCTCTTCCCCGTGTGCACTACCGTGCGCATCTGTTTGCTCTGCGAGCAGGCACGAGAGGCAACAGGCATACCATTCTCGTAGTTCCCCTTTCTGTGTTACCTGTCCCTTTCCCCCGAGGGATATTGACACGTGTCTGAGAGGATCGAGTTTTATACCACATATTTGGTGGAGCAGCAGGGGATTCATTTGGAGTGTTTGAGAAGAGACATTTGGGAGCAGCGGTTGGGTTGTTCCTGTTCTGTCTTTTTCTGTGGTTTGGGAATTATTTGCAACCGTTCACGGGAATCCCATTCCTGGCTCTGCAACCCCTCTCTTGTGGTCTTGCGATCTTTGGACACGCAGGTAACTGGACTGTGGCTGTCAAGAGACAAACATGGCTACCCTCCCTGGCACGACGGTGCCCGAAGGGGTAGACCCCGCGTCCCTTGACGCATCCCTGGTCACCGCGGGGGACGGTGTCCAACCCGGCGTTCTCCCTACGGGTGAAGCAGACCTGGGCGTGACATCCGGTAGTGGACTGGAGTCTACAGGCGGCCAAGCACCACCTGCTCCCGTTCCTCCGGCTGTTCCTCCTGTGGGAGCCACCCCGGGGTCAACGGCGTTTGAGTCCGCTCGCAGCCGACGTCTCCCTCCTGTCGGTTCTACTCCACAACCTCCAGGGATAGCCCCTGGTGTGTTTACTCCTGGACCCACACATGGCAGCTGGGTGTATACACCTCTTCCTGTGGGCACTAGCAGTGCCAGAGGCACCGCTATGACTGGTTTTACGGGTCTTCCTGAGACTTCGACTCCTGGGACCGGCCAAGCTTTTCCTCCCCTTGCATCCTATGGGGCGGGGAGCTCCAAGACCGGTAACCGGAGCAGTCGGAGGCATCGGCGTCGTCGCCGTTGCTCCAGCACCAGCGAGACCAGTTCCTCCAGCTCTGAGGAGAGATATGACTGGGATGCATCTCCCGGTCCCACCCGGCGCAGGCTAGTCGAATTTGACTTCCCTGCCCACCAAGTGGGAGATGCCACCCTGAACAAGGTCACGTATTGGGGTAACTACCGACTGGAGAACCAAGACCAAGGTTACACCCGGAAGATGGCCAAGAAGATGGCATCCCTGAACCGGCGAATGCAGCCGAGCTTTGGGGGACATCCTAAGTTTTCCGGGAAGAGACCGGCGCTTATCTTTGCCTTCCTGCGCCGGTTCATCAAGGCATGCAATGACAACGATGTGTCCGAGGGCAAGGCTCTCTATCTCCTGGTTAACTTCATGACCGGAGTAGCGGAACAGCGGTTTGCACAGGTTCTACCAGACTCTGCCGGGCACATTGTTGGACGTACCGTCGCGAGTTATCCGGAGGCGGTCAACTGGCTCCTGTCCAACTACGCTGACGCGGACTCCCTGCGTAAAGCAGTCGGCAGGCTGAACCGGGCAACCATGGAGAGACAAGAGACTCCAGAGGCATTCGCCCGTCGTGTCCGGGAGATGAGCGATGTTTGTGGCAACATTTACCCTGAGGACAGGCTCAAGCTGAACTTCTCGGAGGGGCTTCCTGAATATCTTCAAGTGGATGCGGAGAACTACAACCAGGAACATCAAGAACATACCTTCCAACAGTTGATGGCCTACACCCAGGGCAAGCACCGGCAAGCCAAGGCCCTCCAAGCTCCCATTGTATCAACTCCCAAGCAGTTGTCGCGAGTTCGTCCCGGACCCGACAAGTATAAGGGAGGTGATAACCCTGTACCGGTACTCGCAGTTGGCGAGGCCTCACCCGTGGGGTCAGGGGACAAATGGGGCGGCTTCGTTTCTAAGGAGCAACTTTCCCTGGTCGCCCCCAAGCAGGTCAAGAACCAGCGGTTCCGGTCGTGCTGGCTGTGCCAGAAGGAGGACCACATGTCCTACCAGTGCCCGACCATTCCCAAGGATCTCCAGAAGAAACTCAAGCGTCAAGGACTGGTGTTTGCAAAGGCGGTCAACTGGGCTGACCGGCGGGCACTTTCCAAGATGGACAAGGCACAGGTACATGCAATCCGAGTGGCAACCCTACAGAGCATCACGGAGGCTCTGGCAAGGGAAGCTCCTACGGACTTCGACCTGGAGACCGAAACCTCTGAGGACTCCTCGGACCCGGGAAACGAGTAGGGCAGGCGCTCTCCCCAAGTGTCTTCCCGAATCTCCAACGGCAGGGTACTTCTACCCGTTCTCCCCTTGCGTGCCGGGAGAAAGGACGGCAGTTACGTGCTCAACCGGTAGCCGCCTGGACACCCTGCTTGTTCAAGGGGACCTTGCTCGTCCTGCGTAAGGAAAACCTCAAGATTAATGCTCGTATGCGTGTGGGGGATAGCCTCCCCCAAGCTGTTACGCCGGTTGTTGACACGGGAGCCGGACCAAGCGTCATCACTGAGAACCTGTTACCTCCGGGCTGGCGTCGACATGCCTGGAAAGCGCCTACCAGAACCCATATTGTAGACGCATCAGGTCAAACCCTACGACCGCTTGGCCGTCTTCCCGTCGCCATCTATGTCAACAATGAACCAATGCTTTTTCCCTTTCTAGTAGTCAAGACCTTATCAGTCCCCCTCATCCTAGGCTGGGACTTCCAGAAGCAGCATGTCAAGAGTATCCTGCCCGGAGAAGGAAAGGTACAGTTCAACCATGGGTTTGTGTCACCAGTGCTGGAGCACCTGGACGCCAAGGTTCGTGTGGCCAAGAACCAGAAGGAACGCATCCCACCCTCTACCTTGACCCTCTTCAAACCGGTGCTCCTACCTCCTCGCTCGGAGACCAAGGTTCAAGTCACGACCCGGACTGCAGGTCAATGCCTGATCTACGGACGCAAGGAATTTCTGGCGAAACACCAATTATACCTAGCCCACGGACATCACAAGAAGGTGGAGAGGCACACCCCGTTCTCGGTGCTGATCGTCAACGTGAGCCGGAAGCCAATAACCCTCGCCAAGGGCACTCGAGTTGGTACAGCAGAGCCTTACCGGGGGTCCGCCCGTGCTATGAGCAAGGCAGACCTCCTGAGCCTGCAACAAGAGCTGGCATCCAACTTGACGGCCTTAGACGTATCTCCGGAACAAGAGCAGGCTGGCCGCGCTACTCCGAAGCCCGAACAAGCACCCCCCGGGATGCCGAAGGTCAACCAAGAAAATGTCCCTCCCGACTTGAAGGAGGCACTGGAGAAGCTTCTCCAGGAATATCGGCACCTGTGGTCTGGAGAGCTGGGCAAGATGGACGCCACCCTACACCGGATTCAACTCAAGCCAGATGCCAAGCCAGTGCACATGCAACCATATCGGGCTGGACCTCATCGCCGGGATAAGATTGAGAAGCAGGTTAACGAGATGCTCAAGATGGATGTTATCGAGCCGTCGGATGGCGAGTGGGCTTTCCCGGTGGTAGTCGTCCCGAAACCTGGCGGTCACTTCCGTTTCTGCGTTGACTACCGGCGCTTGAACGAGATGACAGTCAAGGATGTATACCCGATACACCGGATGGATGATTGCCTCGGCTTTCTTGGTGATGCCACCCTCTTCTCGACGCTGGATTGTAACGCCGGATACTGGCAGATCCCTCTGGCTGACGAGGACAAGGACAAGACTACCTTCACGTGCCACTTGGGACTATTCCGGTGCAAGCGTCTTCCTTTTGGTCTCACCAATGCTCCGGCAACTTTCCCGAGAGCCATCGACATCATCATGTCGGGGCTAAGGTGGAGAACCTGTTTAGTCTACCTGGACGATATTATTGTTTTCTCCAAGACCCCGACGGAACACCTGGAACACCTTCGGGAGGTCCTGGCCCTCCTGTCCAGGGGGGGAGGCACCCTCAAGGCCGAGAAGTGCCACCTGTTCGAGACTGAGGTGGAGTACCTGGGGCACGTGCTGAGTCCGGGGGAGCTCCGAGTCAATGAGAAGAACATCAAGCCCCTCCGGCATGCACGGCAACCTAAAACCCAGACGGAACTCAAGAGCTTCCTGGGTATGTGCAACGTCTACCGCCGGCTCGTACGGGACTATGCTCTGATTGCCCGGCCATTGACCAAGCTTACCAGCAAGAAGCTTCCAGCGCAACTCCCGGTGTTCGACGAGAAGCAGACAGCGGCCATCGAAGAGCTCAAGAAGCGCCTGACCACCACTCCAGTACTGGCGTTACCCAAGCGGGAGGGCCAGTTTGTTCTGGAGACTGATGCCTGTGGCGTCCAGGTGGGGTGCTCACTACTCCAGCAGCAACCTGATGGGCACTTCCTCCCGATAGGCTACTACAGTCGCGTCTTGACTCCAGCCGAGAAGAACTATTCCACGACCGAGCGCGAGTGCTTGGCGGTCGTCTGGGCTTGCTTCCTGTTACGTCCATATCTTGAAGGACAAGAGTTCCTCATCCGGACGGACCACGCCAGTCTAAGGTGGCTGCTATGCATGGACAGCAGTCAAGGAAGGGTCGCCCGGTGGCGCCTACGCCTTTCGGAGTTCAAGTACAAGGTATGCACCAGAGCAGGGAGGGAGCACCACTGCGCCGACACCATGTCCCGGCTGGAGACTCCGGCAGCCGATACCGGTCCTATCCCGGAGGAAATACCTTGCTTCATCCTCCCGAATGTCGGACGTGGCTGGCACGCTCCCCTGTACGAGACACCTGAAGCTCATCAACCGGTAACCATTCACCGGATGCTGGAGGCACAGTTGACGGACCCTCAATGCTTGGAGCTTGGCCACCAAATGGACCTGAACCGGAACAGTCGCTTCTCCGAGTCTACAGACGGACTCCTGGTACGGGTGTCACCCTTCGATGGGGCAACTCAAGTCTACGTACCCCGAAGTCTACGAGCTGACATCCTACGCCTGGAGCACTCGTCTCCCCAGGCCGGACATCCTGGTATCAATCGGATGTATGCTTCCATGAGACGACACTATTACTGGGAAACCATGGCCAGTGACGTCCATAAGTGCCTGGAGGCCTGTGTTTCTTGTGCAAGGAACCGGTTGTCCCAGAGGAAGAAGACTTCTAAGCTGCGCCTATTCCCTGCGGCGGAGCCCTTTGCAAGCTTAAGCATGGACATCCTGGGGCCCCTACCTGAAACATCCAGTGGCAACATATACCTGCTCATCATTTGTGACCGGTTCTCCAAGTTCACTCGAGCAATCCCGCTGAGGACCATCACGGCTCTGGATGTCACGTCAGCCTTCTGCGAGTACTGGATAGCTGCCTACGGCCCTCCAGACTCCGTCTTAACCGACAATGGCCCCCAGTTTGCATCCCTGTTCTTCCAAGGAGTCTGTGACCTGATGGGCATCAAGAACTTGTACACCACGACGTACCACCCTTAAACGAACGGCCAGGTGGAACGATTCAACCGGACCCTAGTGGACATGCTACGGCACTACGTGGAGGAGCACCAAGAAGACTGAGACGAGCTCCTGGCTGTCCTCACTCTAGCCTACAACTCCCGAGTTCACGGGACAACGGGAGTCGCTCCACTCGACTTTGTCACCCCAAGGCGGCTGACCAACTTCTCCCTGGAAAGAATACCAGATGGTCTCCAGCCTGCACTGAAGTCAGGTCCCAAGGCAAAGGATGAGTTCCTGGAGCAACTGAAGCTCCTGCTCCCAAGAGTCAAGGAGTCAATCTCGAAGACCCAGGAGCGATACATGCGGGACTATGACAAGGGTGTCCGGGAAAAGAACAAGGAACTGGGTGGTGGCGACTGGGTTTTTGTGGACAACCATAGCAAGGCCCGGGGGAAGCTGGACTCGAAGACGGATGGACCTTATGAGATTCTTAATACGGATGGCTGGACCTTCCTTCTAGACGTGGATGGTTCCCCGTACCGGGTGAGCAGCGACCATGTCACCCGAGCTCCACCGCCAAGCCAACGGGACTTGACCCGGCGTATGCGAGCCGCAGTACCCCGGCTATCCCAAGAAGAAGGCCGGGAATATGTCTACGTCAAGTTTGTCGACCATGCCTGGAGAGACGGACGCTTGTACCTGCGAGTACGCTGGTTCGGTTTGAACCCGGCAGATGATACCTGGGAACCCTCAAACCGGCTACCCATCGCGGATGTCTGTGCCTACACGCGACGGAACGGGATTGAGGGCACTCCAGTGGCCAGAGCCGGCAAGACTCTGGAGTCGGACGCGGAGGAGGACCAGGAGGACGGGGCTGATCAAGACCATAGGGACGAGACGAGCTCACCTGCAACGGATGCGGAACAAGAGGATTGAGAAGAAGGGAACGGGTGTATCAAGGAAAACACGCAATGCAAGCATGGAACCATCAAGAAAAACAAGCACCCGCTCGAGCAACCCTTTTCTCAACCTCTACCCTCCTCGCTTCTTCCAAGACCCTCACCCTCCTTGCCTCCAACTACTACTCCCGGCGCGGACGCTGAGTCGCGGGAGTGTCCTCTAGCGCTGCCTCCGCGGCACGACGGGAACCGGAGGAAGACGGAATGACGTAGTGCGGTGGACGCGGCGCATCCCCGTATGACGCCATCGGAGTAGTACCGGTAGTTGCCGGGGGCTCCCGCTCATCCAGATATGCCCGTCGGCGCCCCTGGAAGCCAGTGATGGCCTCTGACCACTGCCGGGCCAAGCCATGCCGCGTCAAAGTCGCCAGAAGTTCGCCAACCACCGGGCTGTTCGACATCTGGCCACTCTCCGCGCAAGCAAACACCCGGTCGACCACGTTGTTCAAGACGCTGGCGTAAGTACCCAGCACCAGGGAGGACCCAGCGCCTTCAACCTGCACCGGAAGACGACCCAGCTGGTCTTCAATCATACCGACGTCGTACTGGTCGCATGTCGGACCACCTTGGTTCAGGTACCAGTCAGGCACCCGGAAGCGGGTAAGGCGGAGAGTCGGCGCCGGAATCTCGAACCGCCCCGAGGATGACACCACCGGACGGTCCACAACGGCCCCAGAAACCGGAGTACCCAACTCCAGCGGAGGCACAGCGCCGCCGGCGTTGGAAGAAGGCGTCCGAGGCAGAGCGGCCGGAGTCGTCGGCGACCGCACGGCCACCCCCAGACTCGCTGCGGACAAGCGCGGTGCCGGAGGAGCTTGAAGTACCGGCACAGCCGGAATAGGGCGCGGACGCGCCGGTGACGGTTCAGGCGAGGCCACCGGAGCGACAGGTGCAACAGGAGGAAGCGGAGCCGTCGCAGACGCCCGACCGACCGCCGCGGCCCATCCCGACTCTTGCACCGGCGGCCCAGCTGGCAGAAGATCGAGGGCAGAACCGGAGCAGGTGGCCGTAACCGGGGTGAAGACGCTCGACCTCGGCACCGGTGTGGACGTGCTCGAGGCTGTGCACGGTGGCACCTGGTTCGGCCCGAGGACGTGCCGGACTAGGGAGGGAGCAATGTAGCATCCCTGGCCCCGACTTGGCGCCGACCCGGGACTGCAACCAGAGGGCACCAGGTGCCAGAACACGCCCGCCGTGTGGTGATGGTTGGCGGCCGTGGCCCGTGCCCGGCACTGGGATGCGGTGGACTACGCTATCCACACGCGAGAGAGGGATTTCTGATGTGTTTTTGCATATTTGTGAGGGACTTGATTTGAGAGAAATTGAGTGTGAGATTAGTGAGTGGGAATAGAATTAGTAGTGATAGTGGCCCCCGACCTGACGAGGTTAGACTCGGGTCGGGGCCACTCGGGGGTATGGGGGGGCTACCTGGCCAACGTGCCGAGGTTCCCCCAGATGCACGTTAAGAGGGACAGCGAGGCGCCCTTAGCCCGCGCCCTCAGGAAAAAGACAACTGCGCGTTTGCTTTCCTCTTCCCCGTGTGCACTACCGTGCGTATCTGTTTGCTCTGCGAGCAGGCACGAGAGGCAACAGGCATACCATTCTCGTAGTTCCCCTTTCTGTGTTACCTGTCCCTTTCCCCCGAGGGATATTGACACGTGTCTGAGAGGATCGAGTTTTATACCACAGGTTTGTTGTTCTACCATGGCCCGCGGTGGATTCGCCGCCGGCCCCCTCGTTATAAACCCTCGGAGACACCACTAACCACCCTTCACCCCAAAATGCAAATCCCTCTGGTCATACGTAACTTATACATACCATGACCAATACGGACTCCCAAATTGAAAGTTAAGGGTTAGAAGTAGTCCCCCTATACTAGGGTCACAATACGGTCATCCATATTGCTACATATACCCCCCTTCGATTTGGCCCGTCCTCGGGTCGAGTTGCATTCGGGTTTCCGAATGTCAGCGGGTCGCGTGACCGTTTACCAGTCGGGAGGGGCTTTGCGCCCTGTCGCGACAGACACCTCTTTTCGAGGTTGTCTGAGGGGGGTGCCCCCCTTTGTGTAATACACGCACGATCCGTTTTCCGGACCATTGAATTCCCGATGCGTGTTTTTGTTCACGACCCCTCTTTCCAAGGGGTGGAGCAAGCGGATCCGCCACCAGGCGTCTGGTGGTAGGGAAACACATCTCGTGTGGTCGATTGAGTGGGGGGCGGGGGCTGCCCGCGTTGCGCAGGGGCGGTTGGGGGTGTCCCCGCTTGATAACCCCGTATTGGGAGGCGTGTCCCCGATCTAGATGCCTGGGTGGAGCGGCCTCGTAGCTCGGTTTGGCGCGTGTCGTCCCGTGCTGCCGTATCGCTCGTGCTGCGCTGTGTGGTAATAAGCGCGGGTGCCCGCGCTTCTCTGGCTCGTCCGCGAGCGTTACTTGTACCGGGTCGAGCCGGCTGCGGCTTTTTGACACGGGGCGCCCCTGCTACCCCGGCTCCACCATGTCGGACCCCCAGATACCCGGGGGCGAGCACGACCTCCTGGGTGAGGAGGAGGAGGTGATGCAGGACGACGTTTCCGTCTCCGCCACCGCTGCTGAGTGCTTCTTAGCGAGCTCTTCGGACGAAGACGGCGACCGGGTAACCGTTCTTGTGGCCCCGGAAGGCGCGCCGGGCGGATTGTCGTCCGTGTGCAGCGGCACGACGGCTCCGTCGGGTGGCGGGCAATCGCGTGCAGCGGCTGCTCCTACCCCTTCTCCTTTGGCGAGTCGGATGGGCCCCGTCGCCAATGCCGGCGCGGTTCTACCCCAAGACTGCGCAGCTTGTGTGTCGGGCAGTTGTGGTGGCGCTTCGGTTGGGACGGCGACTCAAGACGGCGCGGGTGCCCGACCGGTTGGTGGTGTGTCCGTGGCGGCAGGCAACGGGTCTACCCCCTCCGCCCCCGGTGTGCCCACGTCAGGCCCGGGTGGCGGCGATGCTCTGCCCGCGGTGCCGCGGGCGACAACCGGTCAAGATGTGTCGTCGCCGATGGCGGTGGACTCCGGAAGCAACTCCGCGCGGGCGCCCGCCCTTCTTCTTCCTCCTCGGCCCCGTGTGCCCCCGGCACCGGCCAATCTGCCCATGGGGCTTCCCCCGGCGCCCCCGATTCTTCCTGGGCCCGCCCGGGCTGCCCCGTTGGGTGGCGGCGTCGCCGTGACGGAGAGTCAACCTGCCGTGTCGGTGTCCGAGTTGGTGGCTCGGGTCAGGGGCCTGACTGTGCAGGAGTCCATGGACTCAACTTGGCGGATGCGGGTGAACTTCCACCAGCCGCATTACCTCGGAGCATACTCCCGGCGCGTCAAGTTGGACCCGAGTTGGGAGCGGGAGTTAGTGAGGCTGGTCAACCAGCCGATTGCGGTCCGGGTGGAACATCACTGGATCCTGAGTCAGCCGGATGACCGGCATGCGCAGCTCTGGCGCACCCGAGTGGGGCGGGGTGACGTCTTCTTGTAGCACAATAGGTATCCGTCGCACGTCCACTCTCAGGGAACACTCACCAAGGGGGATCGGCACCAACGTCACCGGGTGGCCAAGGTTGCTGTCCTTGGAGCGCAAGCCACGGGACCAAGATGGGAGCCCAAATGGGAGGAGTTTGTTGTTCTACCTTGGCCGGCGGTGGATTCGCCGCCGGCCCCCTCGTTATAAACCCTCGGAGACACTACTAACTACCCTCCACCCCAAGATGCAAGTCCCTCTGGTCATACGTAACTTATAGATACCGTGACCTGTACGAACTATCAAATTGAAAGTTAAGGGTTAGAAGTAGCCCCCCCTAATATTAGGGTTACAATACGGCCAACCATATTGCTACATATCCCCCCCTTGGATTCGGCCCGTCCTCGGGTCGAGTTGCATTCGGGTTACCGAATGTAAGTGGGTCGCGTGACCGTTTACCAGTCGGGTGGGGCTTTGCGCCCCGTCGCGACGGACACCCCTTTTCGAGGTTGTCTGAGGGGGGTGCCCCCCTTTGTGTGGTACACACACGATCCGTTTTTCGGACCGTTAAATTCCCGATGCGGGTTTCTGTTCACGACCCCTCTTTCCGAGGGGTGGTGCAAGCGGATCCGCCACAAGGTGCCTGGTGGTAGGGGGGCCCTTCTCGTGTGGACGATTGAGTGGGGGGCGGGGGCTGCCCGCGTTGCGTGGGGGCGGCTGGGGGTGACCCCCCTTGCTTATCCCGTGAGTGGGGGTGGCCCCGTCCCGTTCAGGTGCCTGGGAGGAGCGCGTTCGTAGCCCTGTGGGGCGCGGGTCGACCCGCGTGCCTGCGGCGCTTCTCGTGGCCGTTTGTGGTCATAAGCGCGGGTGCCCGCGGTTCCCTGGCTCGTCCCGGTTTGTCCCACCGTACCGGGTCGTAGCCGTCGACGGCTTGTGGGCGCGGGGGACTCCGCACCCGTTATCATGTCCTATCCCCAGGTGCTTGAAGAGGAGGAAGACTTTCTGATCGGGGAGGAGATGGAAGACGACGCGCCTGTCGGTCCTGACGCCGCGCGTTACGGGGCGAGCTCGTCTGAAGACGACGAGCCTGCGGTGTCCGTCCGTCTGTCGGCCGGAGGACTGTCGTCCGTGTGCAGCGGCACGACGGTGCCGTCGGTTGGGGGTCAACCTGGCGGTCAACCGCGCGTGGCGGCTTCTACCCCCTCTCTGCCGGCTGCCCGGATGGAGCCTGGTGCCGGTGCCGGCTCGCCGCAGCTACTCCAAGATGGCCCGTCCTGCGGTGGGAGTGGCGATCCGCAGCCGACTCCGGCTGGGCAAGGTGGTCCGGGGGTCCGGACGGTGCATCCTCAACGTGACCCCGACGTTGACGCGGGTGGTGGTGGTGGTGGCGCGACACCCGGGGTGGCCGGTAAAGACGGTGCGGGTGCCCGCACGGCTGGTGCTCAGGCTCCCGAGGCTGTCAAAGTGCGTCCCCCTACCGAGGCGGGGGCGACGTCGACGGGTGGGGCCGGCGCCGGTACCCTACCCGCGGTGCCGCGGGCGTCGAACGGTCAAGACGCTCCTTCCCCCATGGCGGTTGACACCGGGAGCTACTCCGGGCGGGCGCCCGCCCTTCTTCGTCCTCCTCAGCCTCGTGCACCTCCGGCGCCGGCCCATCTGCCGGTGGGGCATCCCCCGGCGCCCCCGATTCTTCCTGGTCCTGCCCGGGTTGCCCCGTTGGGTGGCGGCGTGGCCGTGGCGGCGGGTCAACCCGCCATGTCGATGTCCGACTTGGTGGCTCGGGTTCGAGGCATGACTGTGCAAGAGTCAATGGAGTCCGATGGGCGGATGCGGGTGGACTTCCACCTGCCGCATCCCCGTGGAGAGTCCTCCCGGCGCGTCAAGGTGGACCCGAGTTGGGAGAAGGAGTTGGTGCGGCTGGTCAACCAGCCGAACGCGGTGCGGGTGGAACACCATTGGATCCTGAGTCAGCCGGACGACCGGCATGCGCAGCTCTGGCGCACCCGGGTGGGACGGGGTGAAGTCTGCCTCGACCCCGCCTTCGGGGTATGCGACCTGATTGCTCCCGCGTTGCCGCGGGAGATTGACTACCCGGCTAGTGCTCGGGGGATTGCGGCGGCGGCGGAGCCGGTTGCGTTTGGGGAGACGGTGGGTAGTACCGGTCGGTATCCCAACTTTGACTATTACCCGGGGGTATCCCCGTATCTGTCGTTGACGGCCCCGTACCCGCCTATGGCGGGTTTGAAGTCGGCGTCGAGCTGGCGACGTAACCATGGTGTCATGGCGGATGCGTTCCGCACCGATATAACGTGTGCGTTGCAGACCGGCAACGGTCGTGCGCCTGTATACACTCCCGTGCGCCCGCCTCTGTGGCAGGAGGGGTGGGAACCCGCCCCTGCTTTCCGGTTTGACACCGGCCCTTGTCTCCGATACTTCGGGAGTGTGTTGGCCTCCCGACCGGTCCACCCGTTGCAGGGTACCTTTACCCTTGAGGTTACCCTCGGGCAGGCTTCCTCGCTCCTGCTGTCCGTCTGTCGGCAGGGGCGCCTGTTCAATCTTCCGACGGGTGTCCGTCGGCACATCGCGCAGTTGGGCGTGGACCTTATCGCTGCCCGGACCGGGTTGGCCCGGGAGTTCGAAGCCCTGCTGGCTGTTCACGATGCCGTGAACTGGGCTGGGGTGTTGGCCCTTCCCCCGTACCGGGACCCGCAGGCTGGGGCTACCCCCTTGCCTCGTCACTCGTTGCGTATCCGGCGTACTCAGCCGGGTGAGCCCAGTTGCCATGCGTGGGCGTCCACCGAGGCCGCTGCTGACCTGGGTATTCCCATGGTTATCCATGACCCTCTTCAGGTCCTTGCCCCGTGGTTCGGTAACCCGATACCGGCGGCGGTTGGCCGTCGTCCCCGAGAGTGGGGCTCTGTGGGTGGGGAGCGTGAGGTGTCCCGTCGTCGGGCGGAGTACCGCCGTGGTTACGGTGGAGCCCCTTCGGTAGGGTCCTACCGGGCCTCGTATCAGGTGCCACCGGCTCCCGTGGTAGCCCTGTCGGCTCCTGTGGCTCCTCTGGCTGCGCCAGTGTCACCTCCCGCCCCTGTCCTACATGACGGGGGTCCCCGTCTCTGGTATGAGGGCGTTGACGCCCTTGTTGCCCGTCCAATGCGGGAGGGTCTCTCTGTTAGCTGGGGGGATATCCCCCCAGGTGCTGCGCTGGTTGGGTCAGCGCGTTGCTTCGGTGGCGTGCTTGACCGTCTCCAGAAAGCTCTGGAGGACGTGGAGGCTGGCCGCAGCACCCTCGTCCAGCTATGCACCGAGGTAACTCGGGTGATTGACCGTCGTGACATTGCCGACCGGTGGAGCACGGAGGTATATGCGATTACGCGTGAGTGGCCTCCCTCGGGCAGTGGGTCTACCCACTGAGGAGTGTTATTGTTTGTACGGGAGAGGGACCCGGTGGCCCTTCTGGTGGCCGGGTAGTAGTGAGTATAAACTCATCCTCCGCTGGGGGCATTGCTTGCCTCTGTTTGCTGCCCTGGGGAGTACCCCTTCTGGCTCAGTGGTGCCTTGCCTCCCGTCCCACTTCTTCCGGTCGGTTCATGCTTGGGGAGGTCATCCTCCCTCACTTTGTGTCTTGGCTTGGGGAGGTCATCCTCCCGTGTAAGCCCCCGAGTTACTTCGATATTATCGGAGTTAGCCTTTACCTTTAAGTTAACTTTTTAAGGTTCGGGTTTTGCTTAGCTACCTAAGCTTGACTCTACTTAGTTACCCAAGCTTGGTTCGACTTAGAAACCTAAGTCTGATTTGACTTAGAAGCCTAAGTCTGCCGTAACCATGTCACACCCTACTTAGTAGGTATAAGCCTCACCCCCCAACAGCCGAAGTCGGTGTCGGTTGGGTTGTTACAGTAGGCGTCGTCGCCTCATGTAAGGCATGAGGAGTTGGCGGGGTATATTCGCCGCCTGTTCGCAGGTGGGTGAGTCGTATCCGACCCACATAACCTTGACGTACCAGGGTCCTGGTAGGTCCGGGTCGGTGTGTCCGACCACGCTCTCTACTTGGTATGGGATCCCATCCGGTCCCACCGGGTCATCCGACCGGTGGGTCGTAAGAGCTTCATGTAGCAACCCAGCCGGTACCGGCTGAGGCTGATCCGGCTTCGGAGCAGGTGTCACATCATTGCGATTGACTCGTTGTATCTCCGTATCGGAGTGCAGGATGACAGAGTGATCATCTCTGTGTAGGATCTGGTACGGTCCCTTGACTGGTTGCATGAGCTTGTTCCCTCGGAACTTCTGGTGTCTGATATAGACCCAGTCACGTGTCATCAAGGTAGCGTTGCGCACCCGTAGTCGGGCGTCAAAGTTCTTCTTGCATCGAAGTTGAGTTCGGTCAAGGGCACCCTTGAGCTTAGGAGTCATCCACGATAGCTTGGCCAACCAAGCTAGGTGGATGCGTTCGGCCGGTCGGCCCGTCGGTGTATCATACCGAGTGTACCTGCCGGGTGGCAGCGTCAGGTTACCGACGCCGAGTGGCATGACCCACTCCAGTGGGGCGATGTTTGTGCTCCGATGTGGCCTGGCATTGTGTGCCAGGGTGAGTACGGACAGAAGCCTGTCCCAAGTGTTCGTGTGCTCGGCCACGTAGCACTGTAGCATCTTGACGATGGTGCGGTTGAACCGCTCCACCTGCCCGTTGGACTGCGGGTGGTAGTCGGATGCCCGACGGGGTTCGATACCGAACATGCCCAGGACCTTAGTGCAGAATGCTGACGTAAGGTTTGCTCCGTTATCGGAGAGGAATTGCTTCATTACTCCTTAAGCACTGATCCAGTGGTCAACCACTGCGTTCATAATCGTGTATGCCGTATCATTCGGGATGGCTGCCGCTCGTAACAGCTTAGTGAAGCGGTCAGACATGACCAGGATGTACCTGTTCCCTTCTTCCGTTACCGGAAGTGGCCCGAGTATGTCGATAGCGACTTGCTCGTAGGGCCCATCGGGTGGGAATAGCTTCATGGCAGATGCCTGCCTATGTAGACTCATTCGGTTACGTGCACAGGGGTGGCATCCCCTTACGTGGTCGACCACGTCGACGGCCATTGCTGGCCAGTAGAAGAACCTTCGCAATGCTGCAAACATACGTGAACCCCCCGGGTGGCCGGCTGTAGGGCTCTCGTGTTCTCGTTCGATGAAGGCTTGCCGTAAGGACACGGGAACCACGACTTGATGTCGTCCATCGGCGGGTGCCCGCCGGTATATGAGTCCGTCTTCGTTCTCGGAGAAGATACCGGCCGTACCGGCCTGGAGGTTAGCACGATGGCGTTTACAGTCATCGTCATTGGCCTGTGCCTCGCGGAAGTCCGCGAGGGTCAATGGGCACGCAAGGTGTGCCATGGTATGGTCAACCATACCCTGGGTAGCATTACCCACCATGCACACCGGTACCACCGGGATGTCTTCGTCCACCGGGCGGGTATCCCCGCTCGGGGTGTCGAGTCGAGACAACGCGTCTCCGAGGTGGTGGGTTGACCCAGCCTTGTACACGGTGCGGTAGTCGTGCTCGGCCATCTTCAGCCTCCATCGGGCTAGCCTCCCATGGCTATCGGAATCCTTGTCACCAAGGTTGAGGAGCCATCCTAGGGGTTCGTGGTCGGACCTCACGATGAACCTGGAGCCCTCCCGGTATGGACGGAGCAGTTGCACTGCCCATATAACTCCAAGGCACTCACGCTCGGTTCCACTATAGTTCCGCTCAGCCGGGTTGAGTGTCCGGCTGAAGTACCCTACCGGACGTAGGTCTGGGATATCGTTTTCGGAACCGATCGACGTCTCCCCCTGTAACAGGGTGCATCCCACTTGTGTATCGCACGCATCGACATCGATGACGAAGGTACCCCGTCTGTGCGGTAACGCAAGGACGGGTGGGGATAGGAGGGCTCGCTTCAGCGACTCGAATGCCTCCTCTTCGCTTGGCGAAGGGGGTTGGAGTACCTTGGGTAAGGTACTGCTCGTAAGAACCGTCAACGGTTTAGCTATTCGAGCGAAGTCCTTGACGAACCGTCGGTATACGTTGCACATTCCCAGGAAGCTCTTGAGCTGCGTCTGGGTGTTAGGGAACCGGGCATCCCGGAGTGCCCGGGTATTGGCTTCGAGTACCCCCAGTTTACCAGGGGTTATCTGGTGGCCCAGACACTCGACCGTATGTTGGAAGAAGGCGCACTTCTTCAGACGCAGGATTACCCCGGCGTTACGCAAGAGGGTGAGTACCTCGTCAACATGTTGCACATGGTCATCCATGTTACGCGAGAAGACGATGACGTCATCGAGGTACACTAGGCAGTTACGCCACTTCACCCCCGACAGTATAATGTCGATAGCCCGCTGGAATGTAGCGGGGGCGTTGGACAATCCGAAGAGCATCCTTAGGAACTCGTACACTCCACTGTGACAGACGAATGCCGTCTTGGGGATATCCTCGTCCGCCACCGGGATCTGCCAGTATCCGGCATTGCAGTCGATGGTGGTAAACACCGTAGCTTTCCCCAGGGAGTCGATGCATTCATCCATCCTTGGTAAAGAGTATGAGTCTTTCTTGGTAACCAAGTTGAGGCGTCGATAATCGATGCAAAACCGAGAGGTTTGATCCTTCTTCGGTACGATCACGACTGGGGCACCCCACTCCGACATCGAAGGTCGGATCACCTTAGCTTTACTCATCCTCTTCACTTCTCCATCAACGATCTCTCGTTGCATAGGTCCCGCTCGGTGCGGTTGTGACCGGGCGGGGCGTGCGCCTGGTACCAGGTCAATACGATGTTGGGTTGCCCCAATGGTACCCAAGGCCCCGCCTGTCCACATGACGTCATGCTTTCTTAGCATTCGTCGTGCCCCTTCGGCTACCGAAGGGGGAAGGTGGTCGAGGTCAGCCTCGGCCAGTGTCTTCAGGGCTTCTTGGTCCTCGGGCGGCATGTCCGACGGAGCCGCCGATGGGTTAGGCTTCCCGTCATCGGGTTGCTGTCGCTCGGTGGTCTCGGCGACCGCCAGCACCTCAAGTGGTTCCACTTGACCTTCCCTGTCAGGGGTAGGGATATTTCCTTCGTAGAGTTCGGCAACCCCGAGGATAGTTCCCTTCGGGAGGGTGACTGCCTTACGGCGATAGTTCGCCATCACTAGGAGGGACGACCCTCCTGCTGGGAGGTCTATGAGACCGTTGGCCATGGTCAACCCATGGCGCTTGTACGTCCGCAGGTTGGACCGGACTCTGCAGATGCCTGCAAGGTCGCAGTTAACCGGGAGCACTGTCTCCGACAACGGCTCAAAGCGAGTTCGCTTGGCCAACCGAAGCGTCTTCGGCTCGACGCTTGCGTGCACCTCAGCCACGTAAACGTGCCTCCCTTGTAGCGTCAGGTCCCTGACGATCGCCGTATGTCCTCGCTTAGTCCCGTCGGCTTCTTGCAGCTCGACGGTCCTCCGGCCCGGCCGGATTGCATCAACGTGAACGTTGATGAAGGTGCATCCCAATATGCAGGGCACCGATAGGGTCTCACACACCAGGAAGTCGACTTCCGTGGTGAGTTCCCCGATGGTAACCCGCAGCGACATCGCTGCGGTCGTACGAGTAAGGCAACCAGTCGCGTCCTTGATGGTGGGTCCCCGAGTCACCCTGACTCGCGGAAGCCACTTGTCCGGGAGGGTATCCTTCCGGATAAGGTTGGGTCCAGCCCCTGTATCCAGTACAGGGTAGTACGATCGTGTCGACTGGGGGTCAACCCCCAGTGTAGCTGATACCTTGAAGTTCTCCAAGGTGAACAGTACGTGGCCAACACCGATATCCGGTGTAGCTCGGGCATCCTGGACAGGGCCCTTGTCTGGCTCCATGTGACGGGGCTTCCCGTCCTCTCCTGCCATCCTTGGAGGTTGGTCATTAATCCCCTGACGCCGTGTCGTCGGGGCCGGAAGGTGTACCCGGGGGTCGATGCGGCGTCGGCTCAACCGCGCTCTCCGTGGGGCCTTCCCCGCGGTACTCCGGGGTGGCTTGCTTGGGTTACCCCAGCGCCCCCCGGTCATCCTTCCTCTTACTCGTTTCCTGCCCTTGGTAGGGTGCTGTCCGCCGGGCCATCCGGCTGAGGAGGTGCCTCCTCGACGGCCAGTACTCCACCTGGAGCTGGCTGCCTACCCGGTGCGGGTCCGGGTGCTCTGGCGGGATACCCCCCGGTGGATGCCTTGCGTTGCGCCGCTGCCCACCGAGACTCCTCGGGGATGAGTGGGCAGGAAGACACCCATTGCTGGGGATCCCCACACAACATACATCCGGACGTGCCGGTCCCCCCTTGAGTTCGCATCGGGGTAGCCCCGTAGCTGCGGTTGCCTCCCTCGGGCGCCCTAGTGCCTGCTCCCTGGTAGGCCTTGGGTCCTTGGGTCAACCGGAACATGGACTCCCCCAACCGGTTGGGTCGGCCCGCAATCTGCGGAGGTGCCTCCGTGCGCACCGCCCATGTTGGCAAGGGTTGGTGAGGGTTACCCGTCACCGGGGAGTACCCCGTAGTCTGTACGTACGGGACGCGACGTCCCGTGCCCTCGCTGACCTGGAACTGGGTCCCCGCCGGAGCAAGGTACGCTACCGTACCGTGCTCATCAGTCACCGGCGTCGCCGGTAGCAACAGGTGGCCCTGTTGGTCAACTAGAGGTTCATCCTCCCCGGTAGGGGTATGTTCGGTCGCCACCAGTACTGGTGCGGCCTTACGTTTCACCTTCTCTTGCCTCGGTACCGGGGTAAGACTGGGCTTGCCTCCCTCACCCTTGGGCTTCGGGGCCAAGGCACACTCCGGGTGTAGCACCCGGTAGGCGTCCCCTAGGGACTTGCACATATGCATCAGTCGACTGAAGTTCGTCCGTGCCGTGTTGGCTCCCCGTGCGGATATCCGCACGTAGTTGGGTACTCCTGCGAACAGGATGGCCCGTAGCTTCCCTTCTCCGAGGAGCTTTCCCAGCTCGTAGTCGAGCTCTTGGATCCGGCGTCCAAACATCTCCTCATCCTCCCAGCTCTGGGCGGTGGCAGTGCGCAGGGCCCGGTAGTGGTCCTCGCACTTGTCCTCACTGAGGTAACTGCTCAGCAGCTCCTTGAGAATCCCACGGTAATCCATGGGGGTGGCCGCGACCCTCATTCCTGGCATCGGGGATGCCTGGCGAAGGATGCCTCGCTTCCGCTCGTCAACAAAGAACGGGACGAATTCCAGGGCCAGCCCCTCGTTGACGAGGGCCTTGTCCGCGGCTGCCTTGAAGCTAGTCAAGAAGCCAATGACTGCCAACGGGCGTCCGTTGGGGCCCCCGAACATAGGGACTCCCTTCATAAGGGTCTGCATAGAACGGATCGCCCGATGCGACGTATTACGCATCGATTCCGATACGGTGGTAGAGCGGTCCTCCAAACGATAACGTTCGGGAGTCAGTCCCGACCGGAAGACCTCGTTGACAATCTTCGTGTCAGCGTCCTGGATATCCAGTCGCTTAGCCAGTTGATGAGGAAACTCATCGGACTCCATCCACTTCAGTAGGCTCGCAGTTACCTGCGCGGTCATAGCTTCCACCACTGAAGATGGTACTTCAGGCGTCGGCCCCTCGGGAACCCGAGTTGCCTGGCCTCCTTCGTCGTGGAAATACTGTGAGAGGGTCCCCCCTCCCCCAATAACCGACTCTCCACCGGCGTAAGTATCCGCCGGGTCGTGTCCGCGGAGTCCGCTTCGGGTGCTCCGAGCGTATCGCTCCGTGTGACTCCGTTCCAACTCTGCCGACGAGTCGGATCCATACCCCATTGTGTCCGGGGGCTGTCCGGGAGTTGCTGCGCCGGGGTCGACCCCGGTGGACTCCGAAAGTAGTCCGGCCGGTTCAAACCGTACCGGTGTGGGAGGGACACGACGGGGTCCCGTCGTGTGGCGTGTTGACATCAACACTGCCATTGCGTCCTCCGTCCGCTCCGGGCGAGCGTCGAGTCCGGAGAACCGGGCCTCCATGTGGGCCAATGATGCCATCAGGGAGTCCCCTGGAGAAAGAGGCGGCGGCGTGAGGTCGGTCGATGACAGTTGAGGCGGGCCCCCGCCTCCTGCCGTCCGAGCCGTGCCAAACGTCGATCCGGCACCGGAAAGCCTTGGCGTCTCAATGTTGTCTATCGGGTTCCCGATCCCGGTTCCCGTAGTCACCTCCGGGGTCGGCGTCGACGCCGATCCGTCATCTTGAACGTTCCCCGTCTCTTGGGTAGACATAGTCACAATCAGTCAACCGACGTAACAATCACCACGAATAAGAGAGCGAGGGGGTAGATTGGGGAGAGTAACAGTAGATCACAGGTAAAAGCTCAACACAATCGATCAGGTCGCAAGACCACGAGTACAAGAAAAGGACCGGATCCCTATCCGCGTGCCAGGGCCGAAAACAGCGTCCCCACAAGGGTGACGGAAACCCGTCCCCTGCTGCTCCACCACTGTAGCACAATAGGAATCCGTCGCACGTCCACTCTCAGGGAACACTCACCAAGGGGGATCGGCACCAACGTCACTGGGTGGCCAAGGTTGCTGTCCTTGGAGCGCAAGCCACGGGACCAAGATGGGAGCCCAAATGGGAGGGGTTTGTTGTTCTACCTTGGCCGGCGGTGGATTCGCCGCCGGCCCCCTCGTTATAAACCCTCGGAGACACTACTAACTACCCTCCACCCCAAGATGCAAGTCCCTCTGGTCATACGTAACTTATAGATACCGTGACCTGTACGAACTATCAAATTGAAAGTTAAGGGTTAGAAGTAGCCCCCCTAATTATTGGGGTTACAATACGGCCAATCATATTGCTACAGTGTGGCGACGGCCACCACCGGTCGAGACCCACCCTCGCGGCGTGAACGTACTTCGTTCGTAGCCGACTTCTTACTCGCATTCCTAACAAGTTGTTGGATGCGTTTACTCAACTTGAGGCAATCATATGCCCAGTGTCCATCGGAGTTGCAGTTCACACACCGATTGTCAGTTCCCGGAGAGGTCTTCCCGACTGGGGAAGACGAAGAGATACCCTGGGAAGTTCCCACGGCAGCTACCACCCTCTCCTTGCGGAATCGGCGTGCCTCTCTCAACTCTCTGGCCTGGCGCGCCTCCTTGCGTTCCTTGGCCAACTCGGCTTGACGCTCCTGGCGTTGTTCCTCCAGCAACTTTCGGTAGGCCTCGCACCTGCGGTGGGCGAACCTAGCCAACTCGGCCAGGGTCGCCCGGGCAGTGTTATGCTCCCGGGTCTCCATGCGGACTGACGCATGGAGTCCTTCCACAAACCGACTCTTCACCACAGCTTGTGGATGAAGAAACCCACAAAGATTGTTGAGCTTACGGACTCGCTCCGCAAAGGACAACTCGCCCTCCGCCTCTTCCTGATGGGCTTGCGTGAACTCCTCGACTTGAAAAGCCAACGCCGCTTCATCAACCATGGCCCTCAACAACCAGTTGACGAGCTCCAAATAGGACGTCACCTCCCCAGCGCCTCCACTTGAGGAGCTGGGCATGACGGGCATAAGTTCTGTCCGCAGGTCTCCCTTCGTAAACTCCTGCAGCATGTAAAAAGCCATGCCCTCACGTATGGCATTGTCGTCACAGGCTTTGGTGAAACGACGTAGGAACTCAAAGACACGGAGGGGGGGAGTTCCGTCCCACTCCGCTTTGTGCCCAAAAGAATGAAGTGCATTCTTCTTGGCACGGCCCATGGCTCGGGCCTGGTCAGGACCATACGCCATCGACTTGTTGTGGAGGGCGTAGGTCTCACAATCAAATATCCTCTGGTAGACCGGGTTGGCTACCTGGATCTTGGGCGGCACCTCACGTTGAGGGAACAGCCGCTGTGGCACTGGGGTAAGTTGACCCTCAGTGCCCATAGTCTGGCGCGGCGCGCTTGGTGTGCCCGTCGGCACTTCCGGGGGAAACTCCCACATGAAGGGCGTACGCCCCACCGAGTATGGTGTGGCTCCCTCGTTGGGAGTCACAGGTGTCGCCCCCAGTTCGGGGCGACCCGAGATAGGCTTGAGGAGGGATTCCCCCTGCGCCTGCGGGCTCGAAAGCCCCGATCCGGTCTGGACATTAAGGCCATTTGGCAAACTCGCCACAATCTGATTCAGAATAGTATTCGTCATCGTGACCACCAGGTCCGGCAAAGTCTGCCGCAACACATTCGTCGCCTCCCGACGGACAGTTTCCGCGAGGAGTGGATTGACGACTCCAGTTGAGTCTCGGTCCGCCTCCGGGAGTCCACCTGAGGGGTAACCACGTTCCTCAGGGGTCTCAACCGGGGGCATGGGCGCGAGCTCATCGCCGACCAACGGAGGTCCGCCGTCCTCCGAAAGCCTAGTTGGCGACGGCTCCAAGCCAAAGTTGGATCCAACCCGAGTGGAACCCGCGGGGACAGTCCTCACCCCTTGGGACGTTCCCGTTGAGTATACCACGCGGTGGCCAGACTTCGGCCCACCCACATCAGAAGTGTCACCCGAGTGAACTCCCGGCTGAGTCGGGGTGGCCAGTTGCCCGCCCGCACTTCCAGTCCTGCTGGTCGGAGGGACCTCTAGTCCCTCTGCGACCCCAGGTAGACTCACCTGTGTCTCACCAGTATTCAAAGGCACTGAAGTACGTGCGTCACCCGTGTACTCCCCGGACGACGGGGGGTCCGAGCTAGCCATGATGGCTGACGATCCGTATGACACGGTCCAAGTCCACCGTTCCTCTGAGACAGAGGGCCCCCTACACCCGGGTGCACCCGGAGGTAAAGTTTACCTCTGTCCCCTGCTGCTCCACCAAATGTGGCAAAAACCACTTGCACACACGGCACCCAAGTTGGGGCGGTGTACAAAGGCTGCCTCCCGTGTCGCGGGGAACCGGAAGAAGTGCAAGTCGCACACACTCTGTCCCTGTTGTGGGGCAAACCCCCCCCGGACAAACAAGAGGATGGTGTGTGGTCCAACAGTTTCTTGGTCGGGACGCGGACGCAGGGCAAAGCCCCGCTGTCCCTCTTCTTATCCCCCCAGGGTCCCCTCAGAATCTCGCCACTCAGAATCTTCCACCCCAGCACCTGCCCACCGGGCCACACGAAAATTCAAGACGATAAATGCAGAAAACCCTCAAATCCAAGTTGGATTTACTACTAAGCTAACTATCCCAAACTTAGGGAATACGGACCCAAATGCAGGGGGAGGAACTGATCAGGCCTGTGGCCTGCCGCCCCTTGCATGGCACGTGTTGCCCCCGTACCTGGGAATCAATACTGCCACACTCACCTTCGCCCAAGTCCTCCTTCTCCTTAAGGGGACGGAGCTTCGGGAGGCGCTCGACCTCCACTGTTTGGAGCCACCTTGGGCTCACATAGATGATGGGAGCCTGCGCAGTGCTAGAAGGCACTTGAGTGTTATAGGCCGTTGTGAGGAGTGAGACATGACGGTCCCACTCCTTTGGGTGCTCCGCGATGTAAACCCGGAGCTGCCTCATAATAGTCCGATTATATCGCTCCACCTGACCACTTGTTTGGGGGTGGTAAGGCGTCGTATACTTCGCCTCAATCCCTAGGAGTCCTAAGACCCTCTGGAAAAAGACGGAAGCAAACTGCGGACTGTATGCGGTCAGCGTTGAGTCGGGTATGCCATAAGACGCTACCTAGACGTCAATAAAGGCCGAAGCCACTGCCACCGCGGTAATCTGCTTCATGCGGACCGCCCGGGTGAGCGTACTAAAACGGTCCACCATAACAAGTATATACCTGTTACCGTTTTCAGAAGCGGGTAAGGGTCCGAGGATATTCATCGGCAGGCTGGCGCAGGGCTCGTTGGCTTGGAATAGCTTGAGCGTAGACGTATTCCTGCGCTCATCCAGCCTATTCCGAGCACACCATGTGCACTGGGAGACGTGTTTGTACACGTCTACAACCATGGTGGGCCAGTAGACCCCATGCCTCAGCCTGGCGTACATCCGGCGAGCCCCAGGATGGGCCGCCAATGGTAACTCATGGTGGTACGTCATAAGACGTTCCGGTAGAGATGTGGGGATCACCATCTGAGCGGTGTCCAGAAAGAAGGACCTCCGGCATAGTATTCCTGCTTCGTTCTCGAAGAAGAAAGCCTTCCTGGCCCATTTTGGGTCAGGGGGAGGTACCGACTCCCATTCCTTCCGCCGTTTCAGGCAAAAGGTGTCCTCAACCTGGGCTTTTATAAGCTCCTCAACCGTAATTGGCCCCAAAGGGCGATGCGTCTCGCTCCGCCCGGCTAAAGCCTGCGCAGACCGGGTCACCGTGGCGAGGACCGGAAGGTCCTCATCTATAGGAGCCTTGTCAGGCTCATCCGTGGGCAGGCGTGACGAGGCGTCGGCCACCTTATGGTCGGCCCCCGGTTTATACCGGAGTTTGTAGGTAAACTCACACAGCCGAAGCCGCCAACGGTTAATCTGTATGTTTGGGCTTTTTGTAGCCAGCACTGACAAAAGGGCACGGTGATCACATCTTATTACAAGTTCCCCCCCTTCAACGTAGGATCGTATGTGTGTCACGGTACATACGACACCAAGCGCTTCAATATCGGTGACATGATAATTTCTCTCGGCCGGGTTCAACGGCCGGGAGTAATACCCTACAGGGAGGTATTTCCGTCGGGCTGCTGTTGTAATAAACAACAGCCGAGCTTCTCATAACTCGCGTCCACGTCCACTATATAGAGGACGCCCATCCGGAATATTGCTAGCACGGGGGGTGATAGAAGCAGCCCCCGTTGCGTCTCGAAAGCGTTCCTTTCCACCTCTTTTGTGGGAGATAGCTTCGTAGGAAGCTTGGTACTCGTCAGCGCGGTTAGCGGCTTTGCTACTTCGGCGAAGTCCCGTACGAAGCGCCGATAGACGCCGCACATCCCCAGAAAGTTTTACATCTGGGTTTGTGTACGAGGGTATTGCAGCCCTCGTAGCGCTCTCGTATTTTTCTCATTAACGAGAACGCGGCCAGGTCTTATGACATGGCCGAGGTAGTCGACCTTCCCTTGAAAGAGGTGGCACTTTTTGGCCTTGAGGGAAACCCCATGGGCCTTGAGGAGGGAGAGCACCTTCCCAAGGTGCTCCAAAAGATCCTCCGCCGACTTGGGAAGGACAATAGATTCATCCAAGTTGACCAGGCATATCTGGCACTTCACTTTTGCCAGGATCATGTCCATGGCACGCTGAAAGGTGGCCGGCGCGTTGCACAACCGAAAAGGGAGGCGCTTCCACTGCCAAGTGCCAGAGTGGCACGTAAAGGCCGTTAACGGCCGGTCCTCCTTGGCTACCGGTATTTGCCAGTAGCCAGCATTACAATCCAACGTCGAAAACACGTTGGCGTTCCCGAGTGAATCTAAGCACTCGTCCATACGCGGGATAGGACATGCATCCTTCACCGTCATCTCATTGAGACGACGGTAATCGATGCAAAATCGTTTACCGCCCCCAGGCTTGGGGACGATTACCACGGGGCTAGCCTATTCCCCGTGGAAGGGTTCTATGACCCCGAGCGAGTCCAGTAATCGGACTTGCTCCTCTTCCACTAGAGGGGTCCTAGGACCAGACTTATTGGAAGTTGTCCGACGGGGACCGCTCCTGGCCTAAGCCGGATACGGTTTACCGTCTCTTTTATAGTCCCGAGGGTGCCATCCCGCAGAGAATTATATCTCTCTAAAAGCGCCGTGAGCTTCGCTCGTAGGCCCTCTGGCACCGTCCCCAGGTCTATGCCTGTGGCGAGAGAGGATTCTTTTGGAGCCGGTTTCGGCTCCGGATCCTTCAACTCCTCGGTGGAAGCCTCTTGGCTGACGCCATCAAACACAGTAATGTGTCCTATGGCCATGCCGGCACGTAAACGTACCGGCCGCTTGGTCGGATTCATAATCTGTACCGTAGCAGGCTGGCCAGGCTTAAGCGTGGCGGGCCCCTCGGCCAGTTGCGCTCCATGAATGAAGTGCAATGTGCTCTTGCCACGGATGTAGCCGTGGCCTTCAAAGTTGCCACGCACTTGAACGTGTGCAATCGTACCCGGACGCATAAGCGTCTTGTGGGTTAGGACCAGGCGGGCGTTCCCCCCCCGGGGACACGCACACACCGCCTCCCTTTTCGGCTTGCTGCGGGGGTTCTTTTGAACCCCTCGCAGGATGGGGACGGTCACCTCCGATAAGAGGGTGACCGTCTGGTCCTCCGAGTTAATACTCTCATTTTCGTGGTTCACGAATGTGTTCCCCAGGATGACAGGGACGCACATATTCGAAACCACGCCAAAGGATATGTATGAGACTTGTTTTCCCACGCAGACCCCCACGGTGACGCTTTCCATTATGAGGAGCCAACCCCCGATCACATCATAAAACCTTAAGGTTTTCAGGTCTCCCAGGGGTTCCGCGGAGAACCCCCGAGGAAAGGCCTGCTTCCGGACGAGCGAAGGGCCACTCCCGGTATCGAGGATGGCCCTCGTCGCCCATTCATATCCCTGAGTAATAAAAAGCCGTACGGCTAATTGATAAGCCGTGGGTGGTGACACTAATGCCACCATCCGAGCTGCTTGTTTAGCTTCGTCCTTCCCTTTAGGGCGGGTCATCTTACGCTTCACCCCACGAGGTCGGGGTAAGATGCGTTTCAACACGACATCCTCTTCCCCGGGGGGGGAATAATCCTCATCAGGCCTCCCCCTTGATCGTTTTATGAGGAGGGGGTATCCTCAGATGAACAGTCCTCTGCCTCTTCTGTATTCCTCTGGGGGCCAGGCCCCCCTTCAGGGGCGCCAGAAGGCCCCCCCTCAGTGATAACCGCTACGGGCTGTGCCATCCCCGCCGTACCCCGTGAGGTACGGCCCTCAACCCGTGCGCGCTCCGTACGAGCTTTCTCAAATTTGGCCCGCGTCTCGACAATAAGGTCGGGACAGTCGCGCGTAAAACGCTTATGGCTATTACACGCCAAGCAGGGGTAGCGATTTAAACGCTTCCTCCCCGCATCAATGCCAACTTCGGCCGTCATCACGTACAACGAGGGTACGGAGGAGCCGCTGGGGGTAGTAGCCACTCCCGCTGCAATGCCTTCAGAAGCATTGCGCCGAGCCCGACACTCCGCGGCGTGTGCGGACCATTGGGCCCGCAGCTCCTCAATGGGCCGGCGACATATGTCGCCTTTGCGTTGAGTATAGCGTACCAACGCCTCCATGGGCGTGTCTGGTGTATTCAATTCACGGACATCAGTCCGTACCTCCCACCAGACCCCTTGCAGAAAGCGGCCCTTACGCTGGCTCGCAGTATGTATATACCCGCAGAGCGCATTTGCGTCGCGGAAGCGCCGGTAAAAGGCGGTCTCGGTTTCATCCTCCTCTTGGGCAGCGTTATTAAACGCTGCCACTTGGGACGATATAATTTCCTCGTCCGCATTACTGCGGAGGAGCCAGTTTACAAGCTCCCGATACGAAGTGACCTCTCCCGCCTGTCCCCCCGCCTAAGAGGGGATAAGAGAGAGGAGCTTCTTCTTGAGTTCCCTCTTGGTAAGCTCCGGAAGGAGGTGCATAGCCCGACCTTCTGAGAGGTCGTTGTCATCGCTAGCCTTGCGGAAGCGATTCAGGAATTCGAACACCCCTAGAGGGGGGGTCCCGTCCCAGAAGGCGGCACGCCCAAATGTGAGGGATATCTCTTTGCGCTTCCGGCCTAAGCCGTAAGCCATCTCTTCATCATAGCGTATGCTCTTGTTGGCGAGTGCATAAGACTCGCAGTCCAGGATCCCTTTAAAGGGCTTATCATCGGGTATTATCTTGAGCGGGAAAACCCGCTCCAGTTCCCCGTGAAGTCCGGGGAATAGCACACGGGCCACCCGGCGGTGGGTCGAAGCGCATAAGCGCCTCGCCCCACGTCTCTCAGGATTGACATCACTTGCCTCTGAAGAGGAAGATGTCTGCGAATAACCGTGGGATCGGCGGCGAGTCCGCCGATCAGATCGAGAGATTGAACCCTCGACCTTTTCGAGTCGAGCAGAAATTGGTGACACCACCTTAGTCAACATCTGGCGGAAAGCCGCCAGAGGAACAGTTTCTATAGCCGTGGAGGACGACCCCCCCACAGCGGGTACGCTGCCCAAAGGGGCGCCTCTAAAATTATCCGCAGCCATACGGCCCTGGGTGGGCGATGCAAACGTACCCCCAGCCGTGGGTGACGCCCAGGCCCCCCACTTATGGGTGGTAAAGGTAGAGCGGTCGCCGCAGCCGTGGGCTGCCTCCCCATCAGGGGTCGCGCCTGGAGCGGCTTGTGCCAGGTCGGGAGCCCCACGGGCGCCTGGCACTCCACCCGGAGGCAGGTCCAAACGAAATAAACTCGTGCGTTCCCGCTGAGCGGCCGACTCAACACCAGGGTTGGTCCGTGAGGCGCCACCGGGAACTTCGCCGGTGCCAGCTGTCACGTTTGACGTTTCCACAGGTGTAGGACCTCCTCCTTGAGGAGGAGCAGAAGTATCAGACTACATCTTGACCCACCTGTAAAGGCTAGAAAAAATAGGTACCAAAGGTCACAACCCAACCACAGAGCACACGACCATGAAACCACTCACCAAAAGGAGAGGAGACTCCACCAGAAGGCGGAGCGAATCCCCTCCCCTGCTGCTCCACCAAATGTGGTGGGTATCTGGGCGTAAGCCCACACCAACTGGGTACCTTATCCTCCTGAAGGAGATGGTGGGGAACCCTCGATATAAACCCTGGAGTTAGAACCGGCGAAACGTACAGCTCCACGCGAAGGTGGAAGCGTCCGGGACGGGGAACACGAGGGTAACGCAAGGTTGATTTTTTGTGAGGGGGAAGCAACGGGCACAGCCCCACGCGCAGATATCCCTCTTTGGCCCGCCGGTCCAGGGCCCGCATTGGGACCCCGCGGTGCGGGCCAACACTCCCTACACTAAGCACTGTAGTGGTTTTACGTACCTAAGGCGCCTAGCACCCAGAACACACAGCGAAACAACCCACCAAGAACGCGGGGAGACAGGAGAGATACCGAACCGCCGACCGCCTGGCTAGTTCACGCGGGGATCCGCGACCAGGACGACAGTGTTCAAGCAAACGCAAGTCTGATTTTTCCCGAAGGGGGAAGCAACGCGCACCCCCCGGCACACTCCTACCCTCTCTCACCCGCACCCAGCAACCATCCACACTGGGCCACGTGCGGGCCAATCAAAACCCTCCAACATGTCCGGAGGGCCCCCTCCCCCACGGATCATCCCTGCCAGCGGGGCAGGAACCTCCAAGATACGGGGAAAAGGAGCCCCGCCGGACATCAGTGCCAACACTCAGGATCTTCCCAATCTCACAATCACGCAAAAAACACAATCAAAGTCCAAACCCCAAATGCATCCCATCCCGGAAAATTGACCAATGGCCAATTCCGGTCAGGGGAAATTCCCATACACTGGAAACCCCAACATGGGCTCCAGAACCAATGGCGACCCGGTCCCATCTCCATTGGAGGAAGCCAATCGGAAGCCAGTAAAATCCTAAGGGGCCAAATCGGGCCCGTCCTCCTCACTAGGAAAGTGGGCACAGGGGTACGACGCGATCTCCACGAGGTCCCCCCACGTGGAGGGCCCATTGGGTCCCTACAAACACCCAATCAAAACACTCAGAACCCTCCAACACATCTCTCCACGCAAAAAACGCTTAGTGGAAGGATCTCACTAAATCTCGGCCAGATTGGGGCGGAAGTAGCCCGCCCTAGTTATCTTCCCTTCACTGGCCAGAACGCCAATTCTATTCGGGCGGGCATAATCGCTCTTCCCGCAATTACCCCATCTCCCCCCCCCCATTCATGGGGGGGATCCAGCGAGGATGACGTGGCATGCCCCTCCCGAGGGAGGAGCGACCCCCTCCTGCCCCCGATTGGTCAGGGGCGAAGGTCGCTACGATCCGCCTCCCCCTAAAGGGGGATACCCCTAGCCCGAGGGGTGCGGTAAATCTCCACACCCATGCGCCCTTGTACCGCACAGCGTAGACAAGAAGGTCTGTCTTGCGGCCGTAATTCCCGACCTTGTAGGCACGACGGTCGTCGTCGTCCTCATCGTCCGCCCAATCATCGTCGTCGTCGGGGACCGCACGTCCGCTCAAGCTTGGGTATAGTTCAAACAAGGTCTCCAGACTGCTAACGGCGGTGTCAGAAGAAACTTCGCCGTACGCCTGCCGGAGAGCCGCCGCGTGTTGACAGGAGCTTTCCTTTTCAATGGCAAGAAGCAGCTCTGGATGCTCCACCTCAACCCCAGGCGCAGGTGCTCCGCGTCCAAGAGCCCCGCTGCATGAGCACAGCACGATAACGTGCCTGTTGACGACCGATTCCCACGTAACAATGTACTTACCTGCCT
This sequence comes from Pyropia yezoensis, assembly GCA_009829735.1. Lineage (NCBI taxonomy): Eukaryota > Rhodophyta > Bangiophyceae > Bangiales > Bangiaceae > Pyropia > Pyropia yezoensis. Next base: position 5,702,623 of record CM020620.1, read on the forward strand.
CAATAGTGACGAAGGCCCCACCGCCGCTGACATCTGCTCCTTGGATTCTGCTTTCCAACACGTTCCGAGCAACGCGAGCCTCAACTTCCTACAGTACGCAAAGCTCAAAGGCAAACCACTCCATGAGCTCTACCGGAGTAAATGGCGACCGCCGAGGTCGCTGAATGCGACGGAGGCGCCTCCGGCGCGGCGGCGCGTCCGGTCCGCCGGCGACTGCGTTCCCTTCGTCAGACCCGCCCGCGCCACCGGAATTTTCTCCACCAGCTACTCCTTGACCTCCTAGGCCTCCAACTTCGTCTTTGCCACTCTCTGCTCCAAGTGTCCCGTCATCGTCGCCCGCATTGGATCCCCCGCCCGCGCCGTCGTCTCCATCGTCCGCTCCTTCCTGGCCGTCTGTTTCAGGTGCTCCAATGACACTGACCCCTGGTCCGTCCACACCGCCGGCGTTGGCGTGGTCTTGGGAGTCCTCCTAAACCTCCTCCAGGCGCAGCCCCGCCCTGTTCATCTACTTCATCGCCAGCGGCTCCGTTTGCACCATCCTCGACTACTGGGTCAGCTGCACCATCTGCCGCCTCGTCGGGCGCGGGACCAGCGGCTCCGTCTGCCGCATCACCGCGCGCAGGTCCAGCAGCTCCTTCTGCTGCATCACCACGCTCACCGCCTTCCCCACCTCCTCCACCCAAATGATCAGCTCCGTCCTCGGACGCATCGGAAGATGACTGATTCATGTCAGCATCCACAAAAGTGTCCGACCGCCCGGCTGCCGAAACGAAGATGTCTTTCGGGTCATCAGAGATAGCGGGGGCGTCGTGAAGGAAAGAAGGGCGAAAAGGCCGCCCTCTCCGTGGTTCATCAGCCATGCGAAATGTGCGGGGTCGACGCGCGCCCCACGCACCAGAGTACAGGGGCTTCGTCGGGCAAGCCGCGAAAAAGACCGTCGTCAGGCACGGCGCTCCCGTGCTTGCAGGTGGCCTACGCGGCAAGCTGAAGATGAAGAGATGACTGGACAAAGCCGGCGTCACGGCGCACGCCAAAAGACCCCTGCGCCAAGCGCAAAGGGCGCACCAGGAGTGCCCGCGTGGAAACGGTCGTTACCACACCGCGGCAATCCACGCACTGCGCAACAGGAGCCTTCGTGCCGAGGTCTGGTATTACGCCGAAGACGTGCTTTCGGCGCTTTCCCGAGAGTCGCATTTTGTGCCGAAATATTGTGTTGTGCCGCGAGGCTGGTTCGTGCCGAGCTGTTATGTGCCGAACCTCTCCCTGATGCCAGATGCCTAATAAGAGACCCAGCGCCAAGTCCTCTTTCACATGACAAACTCCCGCACCTGAACACTCAGGCATGGAGCTCATCTCGGGCTAGTCGCCTTTCGAAGCATTCTCGGATGCCACCCAGTGTGATGCAGGTAAGGTTGCACTGTGCGTTTCAGCACAGGCTGGGATGGTCATGGGAAGTGAGTCTGTTCAAGAAGAATTTAGGGACATGTGACATTTCCTGGGAGGAGGATGAAGAACAAAGAAGACCAGTATATTCTTCGGAAGGCGCACTTTGATACGAAGCGCCGACCAGACCATGGCCAATATGGACGTCTTCATACAAAACATACAAAACAACGAGGTAAGCAATTCAACGAAGACAATAAAAAACGGGTAAGTTGCCGATGGCGACGACCGCCGCCATCATGGCGATGACTGCTGCCGCCCTGTGAAATCTTGCACAGGCGTGGGCAGTGGAGATGCAGCCCAGGAGATCGGCACCAGAAGTCACAGGGTGGATGGAGGGAGCGAAGAGCTGTTGAGAGCCAGTCGCCACCACACGATCCCCAGGGACTGTTAGCCCCCACTAGCGTTGGCACCGTTCTGTCTGATCACGGCGTAAGATGGGGGGAAGCCAGCTCGGAGAGCATCAACAGCTGCAGTCCACCCGGCGGAAGGCAAATGAGATAGCTCATAAGGAGCTGCCGACTGGTCCAGGAACGGACCGGCCTTGCTGTTGAAAATGTAGCGGCAGTGGCGCGTGGTGAGCATGAGCTGCCGTCGCTCGTGGCTCTCTTGTGTGAAGTTGAGAGCACGAAAACTTTTGGAGCACCCGGCAATGCTGGGTCGGGCGCCCCCGCCGGGTATTGCGGCCATAGTGACCGCCGACTTGGCCGCGGGCGTGCCCATCGCGCGGATCCCGCGGCCGTTGCCGCCGCTGCCGTGCGTAGGTACCGCAGATACCGCTGCCACCACCGCAAAGGAGACCACCTCACAGGTGTGGGCGCGCATCGCCTCGGGCCAGACAGCACTGCGCGACCCGCCGCCTCCGCGAAGCTATGCTACGAGGTCAACCGGGACCTGCTCAATGGACATCTGCAGCACAGCCGCGCCGCCTTCTTTCACGATCGGGTGATGGCCGCCGTGTCGATACCGGGGCTCAAGCCGCCGCCGCCGCCGCCGCGGTGAGCGGGTCCGCATGCAGCTGCCGCCAACGAGGCTGCCCCAGTAGCGTAGGCGGGCATCGCTGCTGATAACTGCAGCAAGGAGCTTCCCGTCGCCGCCTCACCCGAGGCTCAGCTGGCCTCCGAGCCGCCGTCTGCTGTAGTCGTGGTGCCGCTCCTGTGCCAGCGGCGAGGGCAGGGGCGAATATGGCGCCGGCCAGGACATTGGTTGAGGTCATTCTCGCCACCGCGACGGCTGTGCCATGCCTGACACGCCTCGATCTCCCATCGGTGGCCGACTGCTGCGGGCTTCCTGCTACGATGTACCCCTGCAGCGATGGTGGGCGCAACCACCAGAAGATCTGTCGGTAGTCCATGACGCGGCGGCGGCGATGGCAGCGGAGACAGCGACAGACGCGGAGGCCACCGAGGTAGCCGCTGCCGAGGTGGCGGTGCCACGCAAAGGCGCCGCCGGGGCCGGCGCGCCGCCGGTCGAAACTCCGAGATTCGGCGACGCTGCGGTTAAGCCCGCTGGCGTAGCAAAGTACGTCGCATCGCCTGCCAGGCTCGTTTCTTGAGTGTTGCGACTTCGCCCGCGCCGTGGAGACACGCTGCGTGAGGTGCCTTCTGGGCCATCCGCGGAACAGTGCGAGTGTTGGCAAGGCCTGCCGGTTGCTTGAGAGTTGTGTGTCATCGTGCCGAAATGAGGGACGACACCAACATCACATCGCGCCGACGCCAATCACGCTCTTGCGCGAAAACGCGAATGCCCACAAAGTTCAGGGAAGTGCTGAGCACAAGATCTCTGAGTGAGCGTTCAAACTTCACACAGGGTTCGTGAATATGAGTACTGCATGAGCAAGAATCGGCTCGGCGAGTCTGTCCAGAAGGACTCCGTCCGGTGCCTTACGCAGCTTCTTGCCAACGCCGAGGTTTGTGCCGACGGCCAGGTTTGAGGCGGTACGTGATCGCGCCGCGCGCCCGACGGCGAGGCCGACAACACTGGGCCCTTTCGGCATTTCAGGGGGGGGGGGGGTCTGAGGATCCTAACCTTCCCTGCCTGTGAACACTATGACCTCTCCCCGACGCCTTCCGCCCCTCCCCAAATGCCCGACATGCTCCCTGCGCCGCCTCTTTCTCCGACTCCCCGTCCACCCCCGCCAACAGGCGCGGCCTCCCCCACCCGCCTAACGCAGATGCGCGCACCCCCGCCGCGCCCACCAAACCCCCCCCCCAACCCTCTGCCGCGGCCTCCTGCACCCTGCCCACTTACCCGCCACCAGAACCGTCGGAGCTCTGTGGCCTGTTGCTTAAATCGCCGCACGACACGCACTCGGCGACTCTCTCGTCGCGGTCGGCCATGGTCACCGGCAGAAGGGTCGCTGCCCGCGCCGCTCGCGGAACTACGGCCACTCCTTGCGCCGGCGGTACTCGCAGGCGCCCGCCGAAGGCGCTGCTGGCGCCGGGACGAACGCGGCGCGCTGCCGCCGCCTCCGTTGGCTTCTTGAGAGTATTTTCAGCAGAGACCAGGCGTTGGAGCCCGCCCGCAGGGGCTGTGCCCCCCATCGGCCCTCCGCCTGACGAGGGGGACTTGGTGACGGTCGTGCCGGCCGCCAGAGCCATCATAGCGCGAAAGCGCGTTTTGGGAGGCGGCGCAAGTGGTCGTTGCGTGCACGAGGTACCGCAGGACGGCGGGAAGAGGCGATAGAGTAGGCATCAACCCCGACGCTGCTGCTTCCAGCTCATCAACGGCACAGACCCTGCCGCCGCACCCGCAGCCCCGAGAAGTCGCTGTCGCAGCACTTCCCTTTCTTCCCGCCAGCACCCCCAAGGGACCACCCCAGCGCCTGCAAGCAGCCCCCGCGGAGCTCACCCGGACGCACGTAGCTCCCGCGCCACACTTCAGACTCCAACCCGCTCCTTAATCGCGCCCAAAGCCAGCGCTTTTTCCTGTCTGGGGCAGGGCGGCGTCGCCAGCCACCCCCCTCCTTCCCAGTACTGGTTTGATTCCAATGGCGCTTCGGCGAGGGGCGCCCGAAGCGGGCGCCGTTCCCCCTGCCCGTCGCGACAGTTGATCAGTGGCGGGAGCCGTCCGGCGGCGGCAGCCCGGCGGCAGCGCGGTACTGGCGCCCCACGCCTCCCCATCCACATGGCAGCTCCGGGCCCCCCCCAGGCGTGCCTTGCTCACATGTGCAAAATGCACGCGGCTTTGTACAAAATACGGCGTGCATAACCCGAGCAGTCTTAGTGGTCACAATAGCCACCTTACATAGAAAATGGCCCAACCGACTGGCTCCCTCACTGCGCCGGTGTCCATCTCTCGCCACACAACGCGGTCAATCTGCGTGAAAAGAGCCCCGCGACCAGGTCTCGCGTAGCGAGGTCTGGAAAGGCCGTACGGGGGCCTTCGGCACGGATTCCGTGCCGATCTAGCGTGCCGAAGGGCCTCTATGGCCTGGATTGGCCGCCATTCCAGGCCGTAGCACGTGCTGGCGGAATGTTGACCAATACGTCACCTGCCGTCGTCGACCTTGTCGCCGTGAGGGTCAAAAAACACCTTAAAAACGCTCTCGCTGTGAGCAGCACAACGCATACTTTTTTTCTCGGTGTTCCTGCTCTGGCCGAGACGCATGCATGAGAAGGTGCTGAGTGTGAAAGCGGCAATGTTGACCAGTTGTACGCCAATGACATGGGAGTATTCCGGCGCAGCACCAATCATACGCGGAGGAGAAAGTATTGGAAATACACTTCTCATCGTTGGGTGACTGGGGGACCTTCTCAGCCTCTGAAAAAGCAGACTTGTGGTCGTAAAACAGACACGGAAGGCAAGAAGCACACGCTTGCAGGCCACAGGCCACAGTTTTTTGTACACGAGGTGAAGACTCTGTTCTTCGCCGTCTGTGAGAAGCAGATGGTTGTAGCATAGATAGTGCGTGTGTTGCACTACGTGGAAGAAAGCAAGGAGAACGCTGTGTCAAAGACAATCGGCCTCCACGGGGTCACCGTGCGCAATCCGGGCCCAGTCAACATTGAAAGCATTGGTTCACATTCCACCACCACGTGCTATGGGCACTTCATGGTTATGTGCCGGCGAATGGTCACGGTTTCTTTACGCGCGTTCGCACACGAGAGAAACACACAAGGGTTGCCTGGTCCCATGGCACTGTGTTCCGACCGAGCTCTCAGTGTCCAATTCATGGGCGTGGCCCTTGTGTAAAAACAAGCACTATGTTCGCTATGCGCGGATGGCGCTTTGTGTCCAGCGAAATAGTCAGTTGCGGGTTTTGGAGACGATGCACGGAGCGATTGATCTGCCTCGTACGGGTCTCACGAGCTTGGTCCTTGCAACACCGAAAGAAGACGCTCTCTCGCCAGCAGGATCAGCTCTCCTGCGCCTTGAGCATGGGGCAGAAACGTCAACCCATCCTTGGAGTGCCCTTGCCCCTGGCCGCAAGCGCTCTGGCCAGGCGACCATCCGCCCGATCCTTTCCACCGGACCCTCTCCCGCGTCGCGCGTTGGTGTGTTCGCTCCTACGTCTGAGCGACAAGCCTCACCGTCTGTCCGACCTTGCGTGCCTTCCCAATCCCCCCTTTGAACGCGATCCCCTTGCCCCCTATTTTTCCTGAGGATGCCTCCCCGTCGCCGCTCGCCGCTCGGTCGAGAGGATGCAGACCAACGGCGGTCCCAGGCATATCGGTAATCTTCGCGTCTCCGCCGTCGAGAGCGCGTTCAAGAGCTGCCGTTAGCCGCACAGGCGGCGTCCACGCCTCCAACCGTTACTCGTTCGTCGCGTCGTGGGTCAAGGAGCTCTCCGACCGTCCGACGATGGGCAGCGGCAGGGGTATCTTTCGTCGGGGCGGCAAGTACCGTGGCGGCAGCCGGGCAAGTGAAAGAGCGTACGGACCCCGATGGTGTGGCTGCTCCTGTCTTGTTTACATTCATTGCGACCGTGCCGCTAGGGAGGACGAGCGCTGGCCCCCGCGTCCCATATCTAGATGACGACCACGTCATTCCCCCCTGGGAACCGGGCATTCTCGCGGCCGCCGTCTCCGGTGCTATGGCAGCCACGTCAGACCCGGATGCGGTGGCCTTCCGTCCGTAGCTTTCTTCAGCCACTGCTGCTCTTGATGCCCGTCGTGTCTGGCACCGGGCTCAGCATGCGGCCCAGGGCGAAGTAGCTTCCCCTTTTTCTTCTCTTTCGACGGCGCCTGGCCGTTTGCAGGTGGACGGGGCAGGCACGGCCTCGTACTCACGCCTACAGATTGAGGTCATACACGACGATGGGTCCATGCCGCTTTGGGCGCGGGGGCTGGATCCGGCCGTTGCCCTCGCAGAAAGGGCGGTTGCACATGGCGACCATGAGACGCTCCGCCCTGTCCACAGGGCTGCGGCTGCTTTGGTGAGGACAGGCGGTAACCAGTCTGTCACGCTGGGGATGCGAGCGGGAGGTGAAAAAGACGAGGATGGCAATCAGCAGCATATGCCTGGGCAGGGTCTGCAGCGGTTTCCTCGGTTTCCATTCACCCCTTGGGATGTGGTGGACGTGTGCACCATTTGTTTGCAAGAGGTGGGTGTGGGGGAGGAAGTGGTTCGCCTGCCCTGTCTAGGCGTGTTTCACACTGAAGAGATAGAGGTGTGGTTGTCTGATCATGCAACTTGCCCTACGCACGTGACGGCAAACGTTGATTAGTACCTTGGCGTTAGCAAGGGCCGTGTCAGCAAACCCTATATGAGTCATCTTGTGACGATGCCCCCGATAATGTCTCTTTCAACAATGTCGATCCTGTAGTCACTGATGAACTTTGTACATAACGCCCCCTAGCCGACCACCCAACCTCGATTTTCGCCCGCGAGGCCTGACACTGCCGCCACCTCCAGCTAGGCTCGCTGGCGGGCCCTTAAGCAGTCAGCGTGCGGCCCAGAACATCACCAGGTTGCTGAGGCTCCCCCAGGCAGAACAACATTATTGACGACGCGAAACCGCCGGTACGGCCGGCGCCCGCCACCGCCACCGCGGCCGCGGTCCGGCGTCGACACGCCGCCGCCCCAGGAATGGGGGCCGTCAGCGACGCCGGCCCGGCAACGGCGTGGACAATGACGCAGTGGTGGAGGAGGGAGGCCAGCACCCAACAGCCGCTGCCGCTGCCGCCGCCGCCGCCCCTTCAAGCGACGGTGGCCACGGCCGCCAGAGAAGGAGCGGCGGCGGCAGGCCGGACCCCAACAAGTAGGCCAGCGTGTGGACAGGAGACTCGCGGCGCCCCACCTCCAGCGGCTGGCGCTACCCCCTTCCAAGCGACTGGGAGCGCCCTAGCCGCCACCATTGGCCGACCGCCGAGGCTGTGGAATGAGGCCTACATTCAACAGCCGCTGTCGCATCCGCGGTGGCGGCGGCCTGCCGTCGCAGCGGCGGTCCACCGCTGACCAATGCCGCCCAGGCAGCCGGCGCCATCAGAGAAGCCGACCCCCCAACGACGTGGAAGATGGCGCCGTGGTGGAGGAGGGAGGCAAGAGCCCAACAGCCGCCGCCGCTGCCGCGGTCAGCGGCCGCAACCGCGGCTGCGGTCCGGCGTCGACACGCCGCCGCCTCTGCAATTGGCGCCGTCAGCGACGCCGACCCCCAAACGGCGTGGACGATGGCGCAGAGGCGGAGGAGGGAGGCCAGCACCCAAGATTCGCAGCCGCCGCCGCTAATAGCGACGGTGGCTTCTGCCGGCGGAGAAGGGGCGGCGACGGCAGGCCCGACTTTAAGTAGTAACTCAGCGTGTTGACAGGAGACCGGCGGCGCCCCACCTCCAGCGGTTGACGCTACCCCCTTTCAACCGACGAGGAGCGCCCTAGCCGCCACCATTGGCGGACGCAATGCGACTCCTTGCCTCCCTCCCGTCTTCCTGGGTGAGTGTGTGTGGGTTTGATGCGGTTACCTTTACTGGCACGAGCTCACCGCCGCTGTGGTACGAGGGTGCGGGAGGCTCCTCCCACACCTAGCCCATTGCAGTTGCCGCTTGGCGGCCAACCGTCGCGGGGGGGGGGGGCGCCTGGCGGCGGGCGGCAAGGCGGCAACCTGTCCTTGCCGGCGGCCGCCGCCATCGCTGCCTACACCGTGTTGATGGTCGGGTCTGTGGGAAGCCGTCTGCCGCGTAATCGTTCCCAAAACGCCCCAGCCGCCACCTCACAGGTGAAGCCCAAAGGTGTGGCCATTCACTGGGCAAGCGGCAGGTGGCAAGCGGGTGGGGTGTGGAAGGAGCGCTTCCGAAACGAGGCGTGAGGGGAGGGGCGCTGCGTTGGCGACGCGCGCCGTCTTTGCAGAGTGGCGGGTGTTCTGGCAGCGGCCAGCGAAAGGAGCTGCAGCGGGGTTGGCGGCCCGCGGGGGTCCCTGTCCTTCTGGCTGGCGTTTTTCCCTTCCAGAGTGGTTCTCTTTGGAGGGTGCGTGCTGGGCGTTGATAAGTACACATCATGGAAGAATGGTGCGCATGCCACGGCAGCGTGCAGGGAATGGGGGAGCGAAGAGCCGGGAGGGGATGAGGTTGGGAAGGAGGAGATGAGGGGTGGATGGCCCACCGGGGATTCCCCTCCAGCGGCAGCGCGCCGCGGCCAGCTCCAGCCGCGCAGACCTCAAACGACGGCAGCCTGCCGCCCAGGGGCGCATGCCACTGCATGCCGAGGCGGCTGCCGC
>CM020620.1:5712092-5782092 GCA_009829735.1 Pyropia yezoensis
GCCGCGTGCCCATGATGGATATGCATGGTGCTCTTTTCACAAGTGCTTCTCAATGACTTGACATCGTGTACTCAAAGTTCCTTCTGCTTCGGAGTGCACCGGGCCGTCTCCCGTGTTCTCCCGCATCCTCCCGCGTACCCCGCGCCCACCCGAAGCAAGCTCCCGCTCCGTCCTACTCTCGCTTCTGCTCGCCAATACACCACGACCTCCACCCCTTGCAAGACCATCGACACCATCAGTACCCAGCAGTAGCAACAATCAAGATGAAAAAACACAAGCCCTGGGACAGATGAGCAAGTCATGGCGAAGCGTCGCAGCAGAGCTGGCACATCAGTCCAATGCCTCGCACGCGACCCACCCAAGAAGCGCCCGCCACGAGCCCCTCAACACACATGTATAAAAATGTTGACACGCACCAGGCAGGACATCTTAGACGGTCATCGCACCGTAGCCGTAGCATGAGCGTCGGGGCCCAGAGTAGTACCAATAAGGTTGTGGTGAGTGCGCCATGCAGCCGATGCGACCATGCCGCGCGTAAGTTCTGATGGAGTTGCGCTCACTGGGTAAGCATGGGGGGAGCGTGCGACAAGCACTGTTGGGGAAGTGAGTGGGGACGCGCTGCCACCATTGGTCGCACGAAAGCTGGACAGAGTGCGAGGCAGTGTAAGCAGAAGGATGGACACCAATGGCTGCCAGAGTCCTCATATACATCGTCTAGGGCCCGCAGCGCTTGATCGCATACCACACCTCCCCAGTCCCCCCCAGTCCCAAGCGTCGAAACGTACCTTGCCCGTGCGCTGCAGGGTATCGGAGGAAGGCGAAACGAAACGAGAACAGTGCCGGGGACAGAGATTAGGGGGGCGGGGCGGTGAGGGAAACCATGTGTGCCATCGAGGCATGGGGGGGGGCATTGGGGAAGGCGACAGTGCGGCAGAGAGGATAGCCTTGGCACATGTCAGGCGCACTGCCGTCAGCCACGGGGCACGCGTCGATGCCACAGTGACGCGGTGCTGCGCAACGGGACAGTTCCGGGTGAAGAGGCGGCCAGCAACCAGTGGGACCAGTGTCAGTGGGACAACGTGACAGCAATTGGCTGGACGGCATGGAAGCACGCGCACCACACACGCGTGGCTGCCACGTTCAGCTCAGAGTTCATCCGACGTCCTGGGAAAAACCTGCCAGATACCTTTCCAGGACAACGTCTTGTCGGTTAGGGCACAGAGAGGTGACTCATAAATACATATTGTAGCCCCAAAGTGTCATAGGACGTTTCGGATCTGGGGACCTTATCCTGATGTCGTTTTTCCGGTCCTCGGAGGTGCGACAGTCTGCAGGTCGAATATAAGGTAACCAGAGGGTTTGGCGGCTTGAGTGCGGCGATCATCGTCAGCAGACGCTTTTCGCCGCCCAGGCCCGTATCAACTTCCTTGATTGCGGATCCCCGCTCAGAAGTGGAGTTTGACACGACACTTGATGCGCATCGCCTGTCGCTCAAAATCGATCGGTTGAGCGAGAGACCCCAGTCGCGAGTGCGATCTGACCGGCGCGATTTCATTGGGTGGAGCGCTTGCTGACGGCGCAACAGGCTTGGGGCTGCCAGTAATCGCCGCGTTCACGGGCGGTCTAAGACATGGTACACGATGTGGCGCCGAGTTTGTGGCACGCCGTGGCATGCCCTCATTGGCTGCATAGGCCACGTGTTTGTGCTTGCAGTGCCACAAACTCGGACGGTACCGCCACATGGCTCGAGCCAAAGCCATGTGGCGTTCCACCTCGCACACAGCGCCACATCACTTATGGATATCAGACTCTTGACTTTGTATGGGAATTGCGTTGGCCTCCGGGACTGCCTTGGTTTGAACCTTCTCGTCCGACCGCCGACCGCGAGCGCGCGCGCGCTGCTGCGTCGCACCTCGACGCTTCGGTCTGCGGCCGCTTCTCACCCCTCGCTCGGGCAGCTTCGGCGTGCTGCCTGCCGATCGCTCCCGCCACCTCCGACGCGCAGATTTGTACGTGTTGCAGCACGTGTTCCCGCCAACCTATGGGGGAAGGGGGCGCGAGAGGGTGGAGCTGGGCGGCGATGAGTGTGGGGGGGGAGTGGTGGGGGCGACTGGTGGGAGGGAGGAGGGGTGTGATCGCTGTCTGACACCCCACCGGATGGGTTGCGCTTTTCTCTTTTTCCCTGCTTTGCGTCTGTGTTTGTTTATCTCTGCCATCAGGAACGCGACGACAAGCCAGGCGTGGGGAGGTGAATTGTGTGGGGGTGGGGCCTACTGGCGGGAGGTCCGTTCGAGGGAGAGCGGGAGCTCACGCCTGATGGTTTGTTGAGGTATCAGTGGGGCGAACGGGCGTGGGGTAGGGCGAGGGCGAGGGGCGGGGCTGGGCGTGTTGGGGAGAGGCCAGGGTTGACTCGGCCCGGGTCGTGAGCGCGCGGCGGCGGGCGCCGCCAGGTGCCGCAAGTTGTTCCATCTGGATACATAAGCCGCTCTCTGTGGCGTCAACCCTCATTCGCTTCTCTTCCGCATGCGTAGCTCTCTGTGCGTTCTGCTTTCAACAGAATCTCAGTCTGTCAAATATGAAATTGTCATGAAGTCCAGTGCCACATCGCCACATGTCTTAGACAGCTTTTTCGGATGTGGCAAAGGTACCGCGGCGCCACACTCCCAGCGTCACGCGGTTGTGGCATGTCTTAGACCGGGGGTCAGACACTCCCGAGGGGACTGTCTCGTAGTCCCCCTCCTCAGGCAGCCTGGGGCAGCCTGGGGGACTGCGAGACAGTCGCTTTGACGTGCGCGAAAGAGTGGGTGTGCCAGGGCAGCACTGTGGGCTGTGCTGCAGCCCAAGCAGCAGTGCAGGCGCTGACGCACAGCAGTCTGCCGCCCCTCCTCCTCCTCTGCCACCACTTGCACCGCCACCGCCACTGCCGCCAACCTCACCGCGCCACCGCTACCACAACCGCCGCCACCGCCGCCACAGTCACCGCTGCCACCTCCGCAACCGCCACCGCCACCACCGTCATCGCTGTCGTCGCTGCGTAGGTCATCGCCGGCCTTCACCACTTCTGGCGCCGACTGTCGGCGGCGCCCCACTGTCGGCTGCTGACCCTCGGCTGGCGGAACGCTACACGACGGATGTGCGCTGGGCGGTGACTGCGGGGAGCGGGAGCTGGCGAATTCCCTACTGCTGGCGGAGGAGCCGCGTGGGGAGTGGGCAGTGTTCGTTGGGGAGAGGCGTGAGGGGATGCAGGGAGATGGAGGGGGATAGCACGGGAGGGATGGGTGAGCGGACGTGGGGGTGGCTGGAAGGGGGAGTGGGGAGGGGTGGGGTAGGGTGGGGGGGGTGTTGGTCAGGAGGGGATGGCCGACCGGCGTCACCAACGCCGATCCGTCGAGGCGGTGGTGCCCCTCGCTTTTTCTTTTGCCTAGCGTGGCGCGTATACGCGCGTGGCGTGTTTTCCCTGTGCAGTGTGTTATGTTTTTTTTCCTGTGGCTTTCGTATCTCTTCCTTTTTCATATTTTCTTCTCTGTGTGTGCCGGGAGGGGCACCCGTGCTCACGTTAGAGCTGCGCTGCTGGCTGTCTGGGGGTGCCGCGTTTCCGGAGGGGGCGGGGGTGTCACGCTGTGGGTCGAGAGTGGCTGTGGCGGTTTCGTGCTGCTGGGCGGGGCGGGAGGGCGGCCCTGCGGGGGGGGGGCGGGTTTGTCGCCCTGCCCGCGTGGGCGGAGGTGCCGCGCTGCCGGCGGGGACATGCGTGGTCGCGTCGCGCTGCCGGCCACTGTGGTGCGCAGCGCCGCGCCGCCGGCCGAGGTGGTACTTGGCGTCGGCAGCGTGGGGGGCTGGCGCCGCGCTCCCGGCGGTGGGGTGGGCCGGTGGTGGCCGCACGCGGCGTCGGGCTGCCAGTGGTGGTGGTGCGCGGTGCCGCGCTGTCGGTGGTGGTGGTGCACGGGCCCACGCTTCCGGTGGTGTTGGTGCGCGGCGCTGGTAGCGTGGGAGGCTCGCGCTACGCGGCCGGCAGTAGCGCGGGGTCGGGGAGTAGCGGGGGGGACGGCCGCGCAGTGGCCGTCCACCCCAGTTTGACCGCTGCTGGGACGTGTGTTCCTCTCATGAAATACTGCTTTTTCATTGGTGTAGGCGCCGTCAATCACACTCCAATCACCTGATGTCGCATCCAGGGGCGTATCGGCTGATCCCCTATCAACCACATGTCAACTTCAGCTCAAGACCTCGTATCTTGATAGGATCAACTGCGCTCAAAATCCCGGCTTTGAGCGAGGAAAGTCGGCTGGTGACGATCGTGACGGGTGGGCCACGAGCTCAGCCGGCGCCCTCGCGACTCCTGCTACTGCTGACGAGGACGCAATCCGGTGGGGCGGCCGCCCGCGGCCCGCCGCCGGGGCTGCCGCCGTCCGCGTCCACCCGGCGTCCGTGCCTTGCAGGCACCGCATGGTTGACGTCGGGCCATCCTCCCCCCCTTTCCTCTCCCCACACGACAGGTGGGGGCATCTGCCGCCGGGTCTGGTGCGCCTGTGGAGCACTCCTCCGAGGCTGGCGGGTGGGAGGCGAGCGGGGGGGGGGGGGGGGGGGGGGGTGGGCCGCCCCCGCCCTGGGGCCGGGGGGGGCCTTCCCAGCCACCCCTGCCGCCAGTCTGGCACTCGTGTCTATCTCCATGGCCCACCGTCAGCCTCCCCGCCACTCTCTCGCAATGAGGGTGGGTTGTACTGGCAGTGGGACGGCCTGCGCGCCCCCACCGCCCACGCTGCTCGGCGCACCCACCCGACGCGCTGCTGCGCGCGCCTGGCCTCAACCACCGACGCCCCTCCGCCGCCTCCGCCACGCCGGCTTATATACCAGGGCAACCACCACCACCCCACATCCGACCTTCCACCTCTCTCTCCCCTCATCATCCCTCCCGCTCACCCCCGTCCCCATCCACGGCCCTGCCAGTTTGAGTACGTATTGTCGGGGCACCGCCCGTCCAGCCGCTGCGGCAGGGGGGCCCAACCATGGGGCACCCCGACCGGTCGTGGGCGCCTGCGTTGAAGGAGTGCTTCCGCCCCGGCCGCCGGCCACACCACGCGGGGAGGGAGCCAAGCTCGGCGGCACAGCCGGCGGCCGGGAATGGGGGCGCCCCGTCGGCCACGCCGGCACCGTCGGCCGCGCCCACGCTGCCAGTGACGGCGCCCCTGTCGACGCCTGTTGTGGGGGCGGCGGCGGTGACGGCGCTGCCGCCAACGACAGTGTCCGCGTCGGCTCCGCTGCCGCCACCACCGACGGCGCCTGTGTCGCCGCCGCAGCAGCAGCAGCCGCCGCCGGGGTCTGTCGCCGCGCCGAGCACGGGCGGCGACCCTGGGGGGGGTGATGCGGCGGCCGTGACGGCCGCAGGAGCGGCGACGACCGCAGGAGCGGCGACGACCGCAGTAGCGGCGACAGCCGCGGGAGCGCCAGCGACAGCGGTAGCGACAGCACCTGCGGCGACTGTGGCGACGGCAACTGCGGCGACGGCGGCAATGGCGGAGGGTGGCCATTCTGGGGGCGACTCGGGCAACAGCCAGACGGGAGCTGGGGGCGCCCACGTCGGCGGAGGGGGCACCCACGCTGGGGATGAGGCATCAGGGCCCGCGGCGGGCGGCGGTCCTGGGAGCGACGGCGAAGGGGACCCGGAGCGGGGCTTCCCGATGGCCACCTTTACGGTGCTGGGCTGTGTGCCGAAGAGCCGGCGACAGCGAAAAGAGACCACGATCCACGCGTGCCTCGGTCGCAACTTGTACCTGTTGTGGGGGGGCGCGATGGGGCCGTCTACGGTGGATGAATTTCGGCACCGGCGCCCGACCTGTGTGCGGCTGGCCCGCGGGGAGGGCGATCGGCAGGATAGCCATCTGCGGGCCGCGACACAGGAGGACTTGGTGGCGGTGGGGGCGCCGGCCGCAGCCAGCGCTACCAGCCGACTGCTGTGTGTGGAGGGGATGGAGCTCAAGTCATTCCCGGCTGGCCGAGAGTTGGGCAGGCTGATGATGGTTATCGGCCCGCAGCCGCATCGGCGCGGTCTCGTGGAAGCGTGGACGGCGGCGGCAGCCGCCCTCGTTACCCCTTGGGGCACGTTGCTGGATGCTGGGCGGCGCCACGGAGGGCTGGCTTCCTCCATTGAGGGCATCATGTCGCAGATCACGCCTCGGCTTCTGCCGCCTGCTCAGGTAGAGGATGGGAGGGGATCCCGCTCGCGACGGTGCTTGCTCCTCGCCCACTCGTGGGTGGCGGCCCCGTCGTATGCGGCAGCGGCCGGCGGAGCGGTCGCCCAAGCTGCAATTGGCGTTGCAGACCAATTCATGGGTGTGCCCGTCGGGGGGCTCCTCGTGCGCCTCGGGCTGTTGGCCCTCAACGCGGGCGCCGTGCGGGCAGTGGCCGAAACGTACCCGATCACGGAGCGCGACTTGGACTTGTGCTTGAGGGCGGTACACCGCCTGCTGGACATGGTGCACGCGAGGCTGCCGTTAGACGACGCAGCGTTGACAAGCTTTGGGGTACACGGCCTGCTGATCCAGCTCGACGACGCCGAGCGCCTCCTCGCCTCGGCAGAAGGCACTTACTTTGCCGGACGTCACCAAGTCCTGGGTGATCAGCAAGTTCGTAGGTGGCACAGTGAGGTGCAGACCCTGTGGGGTGGCGCACAAAGCGCGATCATTCTCACAGAGGTGGAGCGGAACGGACGAGTTGGGGTGCAGACCCAAGGAGGGGTGGACCAGCTCAACCTCATGGTGGACGTGATTCGAGCTCAACTGGATGAGCAGTCTGAGATACTGCGCCAGCAGTTTGACGTCAAGCTCACGGAGGTCGCGGTTCATGAGGCAGACACAAGTGAAAGCGCCCCTATTGCTGAAGCAGAAAGGCAGGAGAGCACCTCGGCTATCAGCCTACCCGATACTGTTGTTCTGGAGTTTGGGCGCTACTGCTTCACGTTGTCGGCTTCTGGGCCTGCTGCCTCCGCGGCACCGTTGGGACGGCTTTCCGTCTTCCACTCGCCCGTTTTCACTTCGATGCTCAAGTCATTTTCCGCCCGACAGGCTGCAGCGGGGCTAGCCGGCTACCTGCGTGCCCGCTCCACCCATGACAAGCGGTCCATAGTGGCCGTGCATCCGACCGTTGCGGTGGTGCCAAGCAGCGCCGTCGGATGCCCGTGGGTGGTTGCCTGGTACCAGTGGGACCACGTGGAGGCGCACGGGTTTGATGCCAGGTCACACGCCATCGAGGCGTTCCGCTCGTTCCACGGTGGCACTGCTGTGCTGTACAACACCTCCACGCGCGAGGACGTCGACAGCACTGGGGACGGTTGGTACATTCGAGAGTGCCTCCAGTGGGTGATTGCCGCCACGGACCCTCCATCCCTCTCGTCCATGTGCTTTCCCATCCGCAACAGCTGCAGCATGTTGGCGTGGCATGTGGTCGACCACACACGGGTGGTGGTCTTTCAACACCCGGAAGACGCTGCCGCTGCCTACACGGCGCTGGGCAACGGGTGCACGAAAGTGCTCTACAACACGGCGACCAACAGCCCTCTTCGCACGTACGAATGGCAGCAGAAGGTGGAAGTGGTCAGTGCGGCGGTCTCCCCTTCCACCGCAGCCACCCCGCTGCCTCTGACCACCGCCACAGCCTTTTGCGTCGGCTGGTTGGACCCCGATGGCGACGTGCTGTTGGTGGTGGCCTTCCACGCGGGCGTCGAGGCCATTGAGGCGTACCACACCGTCTCCGGGGCGGAGGCCAATGTGCTGGTGGCCATGCCGGCCAAGGTAAAGGTGCTGGAGCGCGGGCGTAGCGACCTCGTGCGGAGGCTCGTGTCCCACATTTGCAGCCTCTTTGAATAGTACGGGGGGGTTGGGGAGAGGCGCTTGGGAGAGTTGAAGGGAGGGGGGAGGGATGGGGCGAGGCGGCGGGGGGGTGCTGGGGAAGGGGAAGGGTGACAGATCACATCGAACAGGCTCTTTGGTTTGTTCTTCATTTTCTTTTTTGCCGCATGAACCTCCTGGGTCGTAACAGAGCTATGTCCACGACGCGACGGCACCGGGTGGCCGCGGCCGCGGCCGCGCCCACCAGCGGGGCCGACCGCCCAAACCCCCCCGTGCACCCGTGCGTGCCGCTGCCGCTGCTGCCCGCACGCCATGCCGTGGCGGCCCGCCGCCGCCCGCCGCCGCGGCCTGCCGCTTCCCCATCCGCGCGAGGCCACCACCATCCCCCCCCCCCGCCGCCACGGCCGGCCGCCGCCACCCCCGTCACCACCACCGCCGCCGACGCACTGCCCGCCACAAAGACGGCGGGCGGACTGGTGACTGCCGCCGCGGGCGGGCCCGTGCCGGATGGGAGGCGGGAGGCGGGGGGCGGGGGGCGGGGGGCGGAGAGGGGGGAGGCGGCTTACCGGGCACGGCGCCCCTCACTGACCGCGATGGTGAACCCCGTGGCGGTGGGCGACAGCGATGGCGGCGGTGGCGGCGACGGAGACGACGGCAACGGCAACGGCGACGGCAACGGCGACGGCGACGACGACAGGGGCGGCGGCGGCAACGGCAACGGCAACGGCAACGGCAACGGCAACGGCGGCGGCGACGGCGGCGGCGGCGGCGCCCGCCCGCGTCGGGCTGGCGGGCGGCAGCGGCGGCACAGGCGGCGGCGGCTGCGACCGCCGACGCCGCCGCCGCCCGCAGCCCATCACCCCCCCCCCCCCCCGCCGTCGCGGTGGGGGGTGTTTGGACCGCTGCATCAAAGACGGTGCGCGCGGCGGCAGCGGCGGCCGCCGGCGGGGGAGCGCGCGCGCGGGCGCACCACCACAGGGTGGGGGTGGGGTGGGGGGGCGGCTGGCCGAGGCGGCCGCCGCCCGCCGCGCCGCTCCCCCGTAGTCCCGCTGGCCCGCGACGCGCGGCGGCGGCGGCGGTGGCGACGGCGGCGGCGGCGGACGCGGTGGCGGCGGCGGCGGCGGCGGCGGTGGCGGCAGCGGCGGCGGCGGCAGCGACGACGGCCGGGCCTCCCTCACTGACACCACCAACGTGGAGGTCGTGCCGCCGCCGCCGCCGCAAACGCCGCCGACGCGGCCGTCGGTGGAGACGGCAGCGGGAGGTTGGGGGGGGGGGGGGGGAGGGGGGGGGGGAGGGCGGTATGGGGAGAGGGCCCCCCCTCCCCCCCCCCCCCCCCCTGCGGTGGGTGGTCTGGCAGAGGGCAGCGGCGGCCGTCCCCCACCTGTTCCCCCGCTCACGCCCCTCCGCCGGCGTCTGCCTCAACAGGGGCAGCGGCGCGGGGCGGGTGGGGCGGGCGCGCCCGCGCCGCAGACGCCGCCGCCCCCGCCGCCGACCCGCCCCGCCGCCGCCGCCCCTGCCGACGTGCCGGCCGCCACGCAGGGGCGGCGGCGTTCTGGGAGGGGTGCGGCCGTGGCGCGCGCGTCCCAGATGGGGGGGGGGGAGGGGGAGGGGCGAGAAGGGGGTGGCGCGCGGCGCACCCGTCCCCACCGCCCGCCCTGGTGGGCACCGTCGCCGTCGGCGGCGGCGGGTCGCGGCCACCGCCCGGCGGTAGGGCGGCGCCCCGCGACGGCCGACGGCGGCGGCGGCCGCCACCGCGGCGGCCGCCGCGCGGCCGCCCGCCGCCGCCGCGCGCGTCGGGGCGGCGGCCGTGCCCACCCCGCCGCCCCCTGCCGTCGGGGTGGCGCCGCCGCGTCGTACCGCACGGCAGCCGCGCGCGCCCGCCGCCGCCGCCGCCACCGCCACCGCCATCACCACCGCCACCGCCGCCGTCGCCGCCGCACCCACCCGTGCAAGCTGTTCCCCCCCAGGCGCGGCGCCACAGCCTGTGATGCGGCGACCCACACCCGGCTGTGCCGCTGGGGGCAGCGGCCGCCGGGTTGTGGCAGCGACGGCCACTGGCGCGGCCGCGGCGCCGTGCAGCCGCCGCTCGCGCTCCCCCCCCACCCCCCCCACCCCGCTTCCCCCCCCGGCCGCTCTGCTCATTCCTCCCCCCCCTCGGTGTTGTCGCCAGCCAGACCGCCGACCAGTCCCCATTGGGCAGTTTCTCCGCCGGTGGGGGCCGCTCACGGCGGGTCAGGCTGGTCTTTGTCCCTGGGCGTCGGTCTCGTCCCTGGGAGTGGTCTGTGGCTTGTTGGATGAGGCCGGAGGGGCCCCTGTGCGATGGGTCAGGGGCCCTTTTCCCTAAAGCTTAGTCCGACGACCCTGACGTGCGTTGCCCTCTGCTGCAAAGGGGTGTCCTCCGCCAGGGTCCTCACCGTGAAAAAGAACCACAAAAAAAGAAAGACACGATGGTCATGCGAGGTGGCCGTCGCAGACGTGCAGCGGGTGCGTGGCGCGTGCCCCTGCCAGCAAGCAGTGCGGGAGGGGCCACAAGAATAGAGCACCTACAAACGACACCGTCAAGGACGCCGCGCGGGCACCGCACGCCGCGCCGCCGCCGCCGCCGCCACGGCCGCCGTCGGTCCGTGGCCACCGCCGCCGCCGCCGCCTCCGCTGCCGCCGTGGGCGCCGCTGGGGGAGGGGGGGCGGGGGGGCGGGGGGGCAGCGAGGGCAAGCCGCCGCCCCCTCTTGCGGGGGAGGGCGGCCCACCCCCGGGGCGGCTGAGGGCGGGCAGTCCCCCCAAAACCCATGCCAGTTCGAGTCCCGCGTGCCCCTCGTCGACGAGCAAGACACGAGAGACCTTGCAAAAAAGGAAAAAAAAAAAAAACAGGTTTAACTGCCGCTACAGCACCCAAAACGGGAAAAATCCAGAGCAAGAAAAACAAAACATCGAGACACGCAAGCCCCCCACCGTCCCCCACCCCCCCCCCCCCCCCCCCCGCCGCCCGGCCCGCACAGCCTATTTAGATGGACGAGTGGGTGGCAAACTGCGAGTCCAGCAGTGTTGAGGAAGCGTGTGTGTGTGTAGGGTGTGCGTGGTCGTGAAGACGGTGGTTCGGTGCGAAGAGGATGTTCTTGTCTGCCTCTATTCCGATTCCCCTCACTCGGCACTACTTGCCAGAGTATATGTAGGTTCCACTTCCCCTCTCTCCCCCTCTCTTCCTATCTCCATATGCGGGCCCCCCCTTGTAGTACGCACTGCGCCTTGCTCGCAGTGTCCTCAGGTCCCCCCGGTTGTCCGCCTCTCCCGGGTTGACTCCTTGTCCCTGTCGTGGTGCCCGCACAGGCACCGACGTACGTTGTCCGCTCCCGCGCCCCCTTGCGCCCTCCCCGGTCCCGCTGCCAACAAACGAGCAGCAACGAGCCAACTCACCGTCCGGTCCCCCGCCTCACCCGTCTTCCGAATTGGGTGCTGTGGCAAAAAACACTTACACACACGGCACCCAAGTTGGGGCGGTGTACAAGGGCTGCTTCCAGTGTCGGGGGAATCGGAAGAAGTGCAAGTCGCACACACTCTGTCCCTGTTGTGGGGCAATCCCCCCACTGACGAACAAGAGGATGGTGTGTGGTCCAACAGTTTCTTGGTCGGGACGGGGACGCAGGGCCAAGCCCCGCTGTCCCTCCCCTTATCCCCCCAGGGTCCCCTCAGAATCTCGCCACTCAGAATCTCCCACCCCAGCACATGCCCACCGGGCCACACGAAAATTCAAGACGATAAATGCAGAAAACCCTCAAATCCAAGTTGGATTTACTACTAAGCTAACTATCCCAAACTTAGGGAATATTGACCCAAATGCAGGGCGAGGAACGGATCAGGCTAGTGGCCTGCCGCCCCTTGCATGGCACGTGTTGCCCCCCTACCAGGGGGTCAATACTGCCACACTCCCCTCTCCTCAGTTCCGACCGACCCGGTCGGCCCTGTGAGGGGGTGCGTAAACGCACGTCTCGGCGTTGGGGGCGCGACTTGCTGTCCCCCCTTGAGTACGTAACGCGGATGTGGAGGCGGTCACGTTGACCGCCCCTCTCCTCAAGCTTGCCCACTCGGCAGCTTGCTCTCCCCGGTTCACACTTCACCTTCACCACCACCTCCGTTTCACCTTCCACGGGGCCGCCCCACGCTGGGGAGGCCACCCGTCTACCCATGATCCGAGCCCCCCTCAACTCGAGGCGGGTCTCGTGCCGCTGTAGCTAGGGCGTCTATCCCTAACTTGGGGAGAGCCATGGCGACCCCGGGGGTGGAGACGGACTCTCTCGACGAAGGTATGGAGGACACCTCCTACGGTGCAGCGCCCGCTGGGACTTCCGGCGGGGGCTCCGCGATCGCTCCGGGGGATGGGACTCCCGCGTCACCCGGCTTTGGGTTGACGGCGGGATCTCCCCCGGAGGCGGGACAAGTTGTCCCGCGTGAGGCCTTGGGGCGGTGGTTTTACCCCGCTTGGCCTCTATATGAGGAGGGGTTGACTGTTCTTCGCTGTAGCCGACTTGGCGCAGCGATGGGTCGGGCATGGGACCGTCTACGGGAGAAGTATCCCCGTAGGGTCGGGTTCCCTGCCGGCTTCAGGACGGACCAGTTTGCCTTCCTGGACGACGAGGAGGTCGAAGACATACAGCGGGCCAAGGCCATGGTGGACCGCGGGGGAACTATCCCGGGTCCCGGCGACTTGCCGACCTTTACTTGGGACGCGGTGGCAACTCGCCCCCCGTACCTTCACGAGGCCGATCCGCACACACATCACTTTGATGTGCGGATGGTGAAGGACTTCCGGCGAGGTCCCTACTTGGTGACCTCGGCTCAACTTGAGTTCCCTCAGCAGTCTGCTGCCAGTAAGGAGCAGTACTATCCGAAGAAGCCCGAGTGGTGGCCTCAAGTTGAGGTCCCCTACGGGTTCCCTGCGTTGCTGCCACGGTTGCTCGACTTCTTCGGCGCCGTCATGTTGACGGCTGGCCCTGATCACCTGGTGTGGGCCATGTTGGCCACCCAGTGGCTCCTCGAGGTCATGTCGACCTGGGTGTCTTGTGTTCAGCGGCGGGGGATGCTCTGGCATCTCCCCCTCCGGCTTATCCAAGGTTTGGAACAGCTCACCCCTCAGCTAGTTGCTGAGGGGTGCTCATCAGGACAACTCACTCTACTTGAGGAGATGCTCCGACTCCACAAGTTTATCGAGTGGGAGAGCATTGAGCACAAGTTGCGCCGCCCCACTCGTGGGCCCAAGGACGATGGCGCACTTCGCCAGTTCGTATGGGTCGCTAGTGAACTTCACGACGGCCGTGTGGTCCTATGAGAGGGGTTGGAGAGTCTAGCATGCATGCCTAGTTGGCAGCTGCCTTTGTTGTGAGAGTGTGAGGGTTAGGGCTGTAGTTAAAAGCCACTCTGCGTACCACTTCGACTTGAAGCACTCTCTTGGCACTGTTACTCGGCCTTCCCTCACGTTGAGGGAGGGCTGTTAGGGTCTATCTCGTTCCGGGCACAGTATGCCCGGACCTTCTCAGCGGGAAGGTCCTCCACATACTCCCACGTATCATCCTTGGCTTTGTAGCCAAACCAATGCACCCTCAACATGAGGCGGTCAGTGTCCTCATCCCAGCCGTGGTCGATGAACTTATCGAACACGTACTCCTGCGGGCCCTGTTTGGCCGCAGGCAGTGAGGGGAGGCGCCACGCTTCCAACGCACGCGCCCAAGCTGGGTCGCCTGCAGGCGGTGGTGCAACTTTGACCACGTCCTGCCCGTTCACTGTGCGGACTCCATCGTCACTTTCGATGGTAAAGCGCCGCCCATCAGTACGAAGGACCGGGTACGGCCCCTTCGTCTGGAATACCAACTTACCCCCAGTTGGGGTGTGTGAGTGGACCAATACCCAGTCACCCTGCTCGGGGACATGCTTGGCGTTGCGCACCTTTTCGTCAAAGGTACGCTTGTAGCGCTTTTGTGCTCTGTCCATCTCAGCCCTGACTTCAGGGATGAGCTTTTCAAGCCTAGCAGTGAACTCCGCCTTACTCTCAGTAGGAGTAGGCGTACTGCCACCATCCTCCCTAGTTGGGAGCGGCCGCCGCACGGCAATAGACCGCACGCGACGGGGGGTCACAAAAGCGAGGGGTACTTCCCCGGTAGATGAGTGAACCTGCGAATTGTAGGCAGTCGTAAGAATAGAAATGTATTGGTCCCACGTTTTCACATGCTCACTCACATAGTGGCGCAGCTGCCGAACAATAGTTTTGTTGAAGCGCTCCACCTGCCCATTAGTTTGTGGGTGGTAGGGGGTGGCATAGTTTGCCCGCACCCCCAACATATCCAGCACTCCCTGAAACAGTACAGACGCAAATTGCGGTCCATTGTCCGATAGTGTACTATCCGGAATGCCATTCGCGGCAACCCAGTGATCTAGGAAGGCTGACACGACCGACATGGCCGTGATCTCTGCCAGTGGGACCGCTCGCGTAAGTTTCGTGAAGCGGTCACAGATGACCAGGAGGTACTGGTTGCCCTCCTCGGTCACTGGCAGTGGCCCAAGGATGTCCATTGCCAACGCGGCAAAGGGCTCCTTGGCCGGGAACAATAGCATAGCCGTAGTAGGCCGCCGTTCCATCAGACGGTTCTGTGCACAACTTGTGCACGCAGCCACCCAACTGTAGATGTCCACCACCATGGACGGCCAGTAGTACCTGGTCCTCAGGGTCTGGTACAGTTTACTAGACCCCAGGTGTCCACCTGTGGGAGCGTTATGCTCCCTCTCAAGGATACTGTCCTTGAGGGATGCGGGGACGACAAGTTGTTCGGTCCTCTGGAATACCCCCCTCCTCATGAGGAGGCCGTCGTCTCCGAGAAAGAACCGCGTCTCCGCCACTGTATCCAGTGTTTCCCTCTGCGACTTGCAGAAGGGATCCTCGGCCTGGGCCTTCACCACCTCGTCCAGGGACAGGGGCAAGAACTTCTTGTTCCCTGGCGCCTCAGGGTCCAACGCCTGACCCGAGCGCGTGACTACCCCCACGATGGGGATGTCGTCATCGACTGGGTTAGTGTCCAGCCCTCGGTAGGTACCCGAGAAAGGCCGTCGGCAAGGGCATGTTGCCTGCCAGGTCGGTACTCAATATCAAAGTTGAAGGGTGCCAGTCGCACCCTCCACCGGTTGAGACGAGTGTTCGTACAGTCCGTCTTAAAGATGAACTGCAACGCGCAGTGGTCACAGCGGATGAGAAACTTCTCACCCTCTAGGTAGTGACGAAGTGACGTCACCGCCCACACCACTGCGAGTCCTTCCAACTCGGTGACTCCGTAGTTCTTCTCAGCCGAGTTCAGCCCCTTTCTGAAGTATCCTAACGGCAAGTACTCCTTGTCCGGATGCTGCTGAAGCAACACACAACCAAGTTGGTCGTAGCTAGCGTCCACATCCAGGATGTAGTGGCCTCCCAACCTGGGAATAGCCAGGATAGGGGGCTTCAGCAGAAGGTCCCGAAGAGTCTCAAAGGATTCCTGCTCCACCCGACTTGGGGGAGGCAGGTTCTTCGGTAGCGTTGAGCTCACTAGCTCATTCAGCGGCTTTGCAACCTTGGCGAAGCCCTTGGTGAAACGTCGGTACACGTTACACATCCCGAGGAAGCTCCTCATCTGTGTCAGGGTCCGGGGGTACTGAGCCTTACGGATGGCCCTCAAGTTCTTCTCGTTGACACTGAGGCGCCCCGGACGGACAACATGTCCCAAGTATTCCACCTCCTGAGTGAAGAGGTGGCACTTACTCGCCTTCAGTGATACACCGGCGTCAGCAAGTAGCTTGAACACCTGGCCAAGATGGCCAATGTGTTCCTCCGGACTTCGGGAGAACACAATGATATCGTCTAGGTACACGAGACAGATCTGCCAGCGTACTCCGGCCAGAATCATGTCCATAGCGCGCTGGAAAGTTGCCGGCGCGTTACACAGGCCAAACGGTAGGCGCTTGCACTGGTAGGTACCACAGTGACAGGTAAAGGTAGTTTTATGCCTGTCCTCCGGGGCAATGGGATTTTGCCAGTATCCCGCGTTACAGTCCAGGGTAAAGAACACGTTCGCCTCCCCCAGAGAGTCCAGACAGTCGTCCAACCTAGGTAGGGGATGACTATCCTTCACCGTGCTGTCGTTGAGCTTACGGTAGTCGATACAGAACCGGGGGGTCCCATCAACTTTGGGGACGATAACCACCGGACTCGCCCACTCGGCGTTACTGGCCTCGATCACATCGAGGGCCTCCATGCGAGCAACTTGCTCCTTAACGAGGGCCCTTGAACGGGGTCCTCCCCTATACGGTTGTTGGCGTATAGGGGGTGCACCGGGCTTCAACTCGATCCGGTGTTGGGTAGCTCTCATGAGTCCCAATTGACCATCCCACAACTTGTGATATTGGTCCAAGAGGCGTTTAACTTGAACCCTCAACCCGGATGAAACACCCTCCATGTTCACATGGGGCCGAGGAGAGGCGGCCGACTTGGCTTGATGCTTCTCCTTTCCGGACTTCGGGTCGCTATTTGCGCCCGCATTGAGAGTGACCGCTACTACCGGTCCCTCGTGTTGGTCGATAAAGCCGAACTTGGCTCCCGACTTGAAGTGCTTGGGCGACGAGCTCAGGTTCATCACCTGGATCCTCCACGGGACTCCGGCTTTGGAGTCCATCGTGCCAAGGGCAACATGCACTTGGTGCTTGCGAGCAAGACGGGGGTAAGGGTGCACCAACCCGTTCCCCGTATAATCAGTTACAACGTCAACGTCCGCCACCGAGTTTGGGGGCAACTTGACTTCACGGGCTAAGCGCAGGGTAGCAGTAAACCCTTCACTCACAGAGCAAACAGGCTTGGACTGTGAGACTGTCACAGGAGCCACAGACTTTCCCTTACCAAGGATGGGGATAGTCTCCCCATTCATCAACTTGACCCAGTACTCAGGGCCACTAATCAGAGGCACTTGTGTTACGACATAAGGGGTACCCAGAAGCAGGGGTACCGATATATTCTCGACTACTCCATAGGTCACGTCGACCTCATGGGTCCCCAACCTAGTTGGTAGGGTCACGGCATCAACGATGGGAAGTACCCCACCATTGATATCGATCAGATGGTCAGCTTTAGACTTCCAGCGTTGGAGCTTCATCTCCTTTGGTAATAGCGACTTGCGTATCAAGGAGGCTCCTGAACCGGTATCAAGTACGATACGGGCACAACAGGCGCGGCCGGGGGCAAGTTGCACCCGTCCAGCCACCTGGAAGTTCTCACCCGTCAGCACCGCGATGACCCGACGTGGGTTTACGTTCTTGGGGAGTCCTACCCGAGGTGGGCGGACTCCCTTAGGTCGCGGCAGTATCCGGCACGGTTGATTCGTCCTCTTGACCCACTTGGCCGAGGCTGCCGTTGTGAGCTTCGGACGACCAGCTCTAACGGTCATTCGTTTCCCGCCGACTTGGCGTCCGAATCTGAGGACGAAGGGGAAAACGACGAGTCCGAGGACGACTTGTCCGCCCCTTCCGCCGAGGGTGTGGTGACCGCCACTACCGGTTGAGATCCACCCTCGCGGCGTGAACGTACTTCGTTCGTAGCCGTCTTCTTACTCGCATTCTTAACGAGTTGTCAAATGCGTTTACTCAACATAGGGCAATCATATGCCCAGTGTCCATCGGAGTTGCAGTTCCAACACCGATGGTCAGTTCCCGGAGGGGTCTTACCGACTTGGGAAGCCGATGGGGTACCTTGGGAAGTTCCCACGGCAGCTAATACATTATCCTTGCGGAGTCCGCGTGCCTCTCTCAACTCTCTGGCCCGGCGCGCCTCCTCCCGTTCCTTGGCTAACTCGGCCTGACGCTCCTGGCGTTGTTCCTCCCGCAACTTGCGGTAGGCCTCGCCTCTGCGGTAGGCGAACCTAGCCAACTCGGCCAGGGTCGCCCGGGCAGTGTTATGCTCCCGGGTCTCCATCCGGACTGACCAATGGAGTCCCTCCACAAACCGACTCTTCACCACAGCTTGTGGATGAAGAAACCCACAAAGGTTGTTGAGCTTACGGACTCGCTCCGCAAAGAACAACTCGCCCTCAGTCTCTTCCTGATGGGCTTGCGTAAACTCCTCGACTTGAGAAGCCAGCGCCGCTTCATCAACCATGGCTCTCAACAACCAGTTGACGAGCTCCAAATAGGACGTCACCTCCCCAGCGCCTCCACTTGAGGAGCTGGGCATGACGGACAAGAGTTCTGTCCGCAGGTCTCTCTTCGTAAGCTCCTGTAGCATGTAGAAAGCCATGCCCTCACTTATGGCATTGTCGTCACAGGCTTTTGTGAAACGACGTAGAAACTGAAAGACACGGAGGGGGGGAGTTCCATCCCGCTGCGCGTTGTGCCCAAAAGAGTGAAGTGCATTCTTCTTGGCACGACCCATGGCTTGGGCCTGGTCAGGACCATACGCCACCGACCTATTGGGGAGGGCGTAGGTCTCACAATCGAAGATCCTCTCGTAGTTCGGGTTGGCTACCTGGATCTTGGGCGGCACCTCACGTTGAGGGAACAGCCGCTGTGGCACTGGGGCAAGTTCACCCTCAGTGCCCATAGTCTGGCGCGGCGCGCTTGGTGTAGCCGCCGGCGTTTCCGGGGGGAACTCCCCCATGAAGGGCGTACGCCCCACCGAGTATGGTGTGGCTCCCTCGTTGGGAGTCACAGGGGTCGCCCCCTGTTCGGGGCGACCCGAAATAGGCGTGAGGAGGGATTCCCCCTGCGTCTGAGGGCTCGAAAGCCCCGATCCGGTCTGGACATTAAGGCCATCTGGCAAACTCGCCACAATCTGACTCAGAATAGTATTCGTCATCGTGACCACCAGGTCCGGCAAAGTCTGCCGCAACACATTGGTCGCCTCCCGACGGAGAGTTTCCGCGAGGAGTGGATTATCGACTCCAATTGAGTCTCGGTCCGCCTCCGGGAGTCTACCTGAGGGGTAACCACGACCCTCAGGAGTCTCGACCGGGGGCATGGGCGCGAGCCCATCGCCAACCAACGGAGGTCCGCCGTCCTCCGAAAGCCAAGTTGGCGACGGCTCCAAGCCAAAGTTGGCTCCAACCCGAGCGGAACCCGCGGGGACAGTCCCCTCACCTTGGGACGTTCCCGTTGAGTGTACCACACCGTGGCCGGACTTTAGCCCACCCACATCAGAAGTGTCACCCGAATGAACTCCCGACTGAGTCGGGGTGGCCAGTTGCCCGCCCGTACTCCTAGTCCTTCTGGCTTGAGGGACCTCTAGTCCCTCTGCCACCCCAGGTACACGTACCTGTGTCTCACCAGTATTCGAAGGCGCTGAAGTACGTGCGTCACCCGTGTACTCCCCGGACGACGGGGGGTCCGAACTAGCCATGTTGGCTGACGATCCTTATGACACGGTCCAAGTCCACCGTACCTCTGAGACAGAGGGCCCCCTACACCCGGGTGCACCCGGAGGTAAAGTTTACCTCTGTCCCCTGCTGCTCCACCAAATGTGGCAAAAACTACTTACACACACGGCACCCAAGTTGGGGCGGTGTACAAGGGCTGCCTCCAGTGTCGGGGGAACCGGAAGAAGTGCAAGTCGCACACACTCTGTCCCTGTTGTGGGGCAATCCCCCCACTGACAAACAAGAAGATGGTGTGTGGGCCAACAGTTTCTTGGTCGGGACGGGGACGCAGGGCCAAGCCCCGCTGTCCCTCCCCTTATCCCCCCAGGGTCCCCTCAGAATCTCGCCACTCAGAATCTCCCACCCCAGCACCTGCCCACCGGGCCACACGAGAATTCAAGACGATAAATGCAGAAAACCCTCAAATCCAAGTTGGAGTTACTACTAAGCTAACTATCCCAAACTTAGGGAATATTGACCCAAATGCAGGGGGAGGAACGGATCAGGCTCGTGGCCTGCCGCCCCTTGCATGGCACGTGTTGCCCCCCTACCTGGGGGTCAATACTGCCACAGGTGCCGAGCGGCCGGGTCGCCCGGAACGGTCGCGGGCCCTAAATCATTGGGGAGTCCAGTTCGGGGTCCCGAGAGGAAAGAGGTGCGTCCAGATGCATCTCCCTTTACCAACACTCTCACGCGGGCGTCCGCCGCACAGGCAGACGGGAAGAGGTCCCGTAGCCCCAGTCCGAAGGAGCAGGCTGCCAAAGCCGTGGTAGCCAGCGGCTTGGTCAGGATGTCGGACACCATCGCCGATATGCCTGTGAATGCAAGCGTTACCTCACCACGGGCAACACGATCCCGCACAAAGTGGTGGACGACGTCGATGTGCTTGCTCCGCGCCGTGCCCCCTGCGCTCTGTGCCAGCCGGATCGCACCCTGGTTGTCGCACATCAGTTGCGGCGGTCCAGTGGCCTGGTGCAGGTCGTCCAACAGCTTCCGCAGCCAGAGCGCCTCGCGTGTAGCCGCGGCGGCCGCGATGTACTTGGCCACCATCGTTGAGGTGGCCACCGTGGCCTGCACCTTGCTGGTCCACGGAGCTGCCGCGCCGTTGCAGAGGAAGGCGAATCCACTCGTCGAGCGTCTGGTGTCGAGGTCCCCAGCGAAGTCGGCATCGGTGTACCCCAGCAGCTCTACCCCTCCGCCGTACGTAATGCCCCGGTACGCGGTGCCTTTCAGAAAGCGCAGCACAGTCATAGTCACCTTTGCATGCTCTTCCGTGGGTGCGGCCGAGAAACGTGCCAGCTTACCGACGGCGTTAGAGATGTCGGGCCATGTGAACGTCGCCACGTGCAGCAGGTCGCCAAGCAGCTCCTGGTAGCTCTTGACGCCACGGGGGTCGAGGGGTGCACCCGCGCCCCGCAGCGGTGCGCCGACGGCCATGGGGAGGAGCACGCGATTGGCGTCTGCTTGCCCGTGCCGCGTCACGAGGTCCTTGACAAACTGCTGCTGGCTTAGTGAGAGCCCTCTGCTCTGCCTGTCACGGCTGAGGTGTAAGCCGAGGAAGTACGTCGGCTCGCGAATGTCCCGTGACGCAAAAGTCCTCATAATCCGCCCCTTCAGCTCCAGGGTCTCGTGGGGGTTGACTCCCAAGATGAGCAGGTCATCCACTTAGACCAGCATAGCCAGGCGGAGACGTCCATTCCACGTGTGTACGTACAAGCAGGGGTGTGCTTCACAGCGCTCAAGCCCCATCCCTGACAGTGCCTGGTGAAGCAGGTCATACCACGCGCGTGCGGCCGGCTTGAAGCCGCAGGCCTTCCGCAGGCGGCAAACCATGGCAGGGTCCCCGCGATCGTAGCCTCGAGGCTGCTCGACGTAGAGCTCCTCGCCGACTGGTCCATTGAGGAAGGCCGTCGCCACATCGACCTGGTGCATGACCATGTCGTCCTTCGCCACCAGCGCTAGCAGCGTGCGTAGCGTGGTGTGATGGGCGACTGGCGCCCACGTCTCGGTGTAGTCGCGCCCAGCCATCTGCCAGTTGCCGCAAACCACAAACCGTCCATTGTGCCTGGTCACCTCTCCATCCGCTCCACGCTTCCTCTTGTTGAGCATCTGCGTCGGGAGAATGGTTGCCCCAGGCGGGCACATCGCCAGCTCCCACGTCCCGTTCCGCCACAGGAAGTCGACTGCCTTCATGTTCGCGCGGTGGAAGTCGGGCCAGTCGGGCTCTTTCTTGGCCCTTGCCATGGTCATCCTGTCGGGGTTTCTTGCGCTATGCGCGGCCTTTGCCGCCCCACAGCCCTGGTCGGCTTCCTCCGGCGCGTCTTCCCCCCCGAGTCGCTGTGGGGGGTTCCTGGTACGGCTTGGGTACCTGGACGACCCGCCAGGCGCAACCCCTGGAGGTGCGACTGAGCCAGCTCACACGGGCGGCGCAGCAACATTGATGTTGTCACTCGCGGTGGTGCCGCCGGCGGACGCCACGACGTCGGTGTTGCCAGCGTCGGTTGCCGGTGCCTGTCCCGTGAGCACCCGCGCCGCCGCGATGGCCTGCTGAAGCGAGGCGGGGAGGGTCGCTTCCGCTGCGTCGTCGGCCGGGCTGGCCCCGCTTGCAGCTGGCATGTCCGGTGCAGTGGGCTCATGGTATGCCAAGGTCGACGCCAGCCTCGCGTCAGTCGTCATCACGGCAGGCGTCGTGTCTGTATCCATGCGCCGCGCGGGGAAAGCGGTGGCTGCTCCTACGGGAGGCGGGGCGCGTGCCGTCTCGTCAAAGATGACATCGCGACTGATCTTGAGTGACCCGTTCACGGACACGCGGTACGCCTTGCTGTTCTCAGCGTAGCCGAGGAAGATGCCTCGCTCGCTCTGCGGGACCAGCTTGCGGCGGAGCTCGTGTGGAACCATGACGTAGGCGGGGCAGCCCAACACGCGCAGGTGGGACACGTTCGGCCGATGGCCATAGAACGCCTGGTAGAGCGTCATCGACGCTCCGCCTTGGGGGCTGCGGTTCAGCACGTAGTTGGCGGCCATGACGGCCTCCCCCCAGTACAGCTTGTGAAAGCCGGCATCGGCGAGCATGGTGACGACGCCCTCCATCAGCGTGCGGTTGTACCGCTCGGCTACCCCGTTCTGCTGAGGAGTGTAGGGCGTCGTCAGCTGGTGCTGAATGCCCTTGGCACGCAGCCACGTCTTGAAGTCGTCGGAGAGAAACTCCTTCCCGTTGTCGCTGCGGATGGCCTTCACCATCCGTCCCTGTCGGGTCTCCCACTCCTGGAGCACGTTCATCAGCACCTGTGCGGCGTCCGACTTGCGTATGATGGGCAGGGCGCTTTTCCACCCAGTCTTGTCGTCAATGGTGGTAACGAAGAAACGCGCCCCGCTGATGGACGCATCCGTCATGGGGCCACACACATTAGTGTGGATCTAGTCCAGCGCCCACTTGGTCCCGCTGCGCGACGTCGGGAACAGGGCCCGTGCCTGCTTTCCGCGCGCGCATCGGTCACACATCTCCGACTGCGTAGGGGGGGGACCGCCCTCCATATCCCCGACCATACGACGCACTTGCTGCAGAGACTTTTTATTGATGTGGTTGAAGCGCCGGTGCCACGTGCCGGTAGCGATGACATCAGCCGCCATTGCCGTCGTCCCAGTGGGCACGGTGAGCAGCACGAGCACTTCCCCATGCGACAGGCCAGAGAAGATGTCCCGACCCTTGTGGGTGACGGCCACAGTGCCGCGCCCGAAGTTGACCTCGAACCCGTGCTGCATCATCGCGGCAATGGAGAAGAGGTTGACCGACAGAGCGCCGACCAGCAAGACGTTTCGGGGAATGAAGGAGATGACACCCCCTCCCGCACACACGATGACGATGGTTACGGTGCCGGCCGTGGTGGCGACGCAGTCCTCTCCGTTCATCATCGTAATGTTAACCGGCTCGACGTCCTGGGCGTCCGACAGCAGACGGGCCTTGCCTGTGATGTGGTGTGACGCCCCGCTGTCAATGATCCACCCATCCTTGAGCGGCATGGACGTTCCGGCCATCAGAGCCAGGCCGCCGCTCGGCGGCGAGCCAGGGCCACGGTCGTTGTTGCCGCGGCTGGCAGGTCCGTTGACCTGGCGGTGCGCAGGCTGTGGCGCTCCGCCACGGCTCCCACGGGAGCGGTAGCCCGCTCCGTGCTGCTGCTGAGGGCGGTTCACAGGGCTGTACGTGACCGCCGTCTGTGGCTGGTGGCCGCGCGCCAGTCGGCGGCACTCCCAGCGCCCGCGACCCGGACATCGGCAGTACGTGCATGTCTCCGCCTCTCGCCGGTTGACACCGTAAGCAGGCGCCGACGCTGACGGCATCGCGCCAAAGGCCACCGCTTGGTCAGATCCGGTGCCGTGCACCGCCTTGTGCCGTACCTCCGCATCCATCAGGCGGTCCGTCACCTTGGCAATCGTCAGGGTCTCCTGGCCGGACAGCAGCATCACGGTCGTGTCGTACGCTGCCGGCAGCCAGACGGGGATGGCGGCCACCAGGTCTCCTTCGGGGGGACCCTGCTCAAGCTGCCCCAGCTCATACTGCAGGAGCGTTCCACGGTTGATATACTCCAGCATGGGCTCCCCAGCCTTCATGTGGATGCCAGTAAGCTGGCGACGCATCTCTAGGGCCACTGCCAAGCTCTCGGAGTCGAAGGCCACCAGCAGCTTGCCCCATGCCTCGCGCGCCGTCGTGCAGACGCGAAAGGTAACGTGGTAAACTGGCTCGACGCGAATGTGCATCGTGGCCATCGCCACTTCGTCCATGCGCTGCCAGTCGAGGGTGGCCAGCTGCGCCCGCGCCTTAGTCTTTGCCGCCTCCCCTGCCTCCGTTGTGGGGTTCCCCGCAATGAAGGCCTCCCGCTCAGCCTGCGACGGGATGCGCTCCTCCTCCTGCATGATGCGCACCACACGAGGGGGCGCGTCCTCGTCCACGGCCGCCCAGCAGTTCTTGAGCTTCAGCATGTGCTTCATGTTCGCGAACCACGCCAAGTGGCTTCCGGCGTTCAGCTTCTCGACCTTGGGGAGGGGCTCGGCCCCGCTGTGGGTCGGCATAATGGTGTGGGTCCGCGCGATGCAGCGGAGCCGGCAGTCGCCGGGCGGCGCGTGGCCAACGGCACCCGGAAGGAAGATTGCGCTCAGTAGCAGCCCGGGCCCATAACCTGTTAAGGGAGCGTGTGTGTGTGTGTAGGGTGTGCGTGGTCGTGACGACGGTGGTTCGGTGCGAAGAGGATGTTCTTGTCTGCCTCTATTCCGATTCCCCTCACTCGGCACTACTTGCCAGAGTATATGTAGGTTCCACTTCCCCTCTCTCCCCCTCTCTCCCTCTCTCCACATGCGGGCCCCCCCTCGTAGTACGCAATGCGCCTTGCTCGCAGTGTCCTCAGGTCCCCCCGGTTGTCCGCCTCTCCCGGGTTGACTCCTTGTCCCTGTCGTGGTGCCCGCACAGGCACCGACGTACGTTGTCCGCTCCCGCGCCCCCTTGCGCCCTCCCCGGTCCCGCTGCCAACAAACGAGCAGCAACGAGCCAACTCACCGTCCGGTCCCCCGCCTCACCCGTCTTCCGAATTGGGTGCTGTGGCAAAAAACACTTACACACACGGCACCCAAGTTGGGGCGGTGTACAAGGGCTGCTTCCAGTGTCGGGGGAATCGGAAGAAGTGCAAGTCGCACACACTCTGTCCCTGTTGTGGGGCAATCCCCCCACTGACGAACAAGAGGATGGTGTGTGGTCCAACAGTTTCTTGGTCGGGACGGGGACGCAGGGCCAAGCCCCGCTGTCCCTCCCCTTATCCCCCCAGGGTCCCCTCAGAATCTCGCCACTCAGAATCTCCCACCCCAGCACATGCCCACCGGGCCACACGAAAATTCAAGACGATAAATGCAGAAAACCCTCAAATCCAAGTTGGATTTACTACTAAGCTAACTATCCCAAACTTAGGGAATATTGACCCAAATGCAGGGCGAGGAACGGATCAGGCTAGTGGCCTGCCGCCCCTTGCATGGCACGTGTTGCCCCCCTACCTGGGGGTCAATACTGCCACACTCCCCTCTCCTCAGTTCCGACCGACCCGGTCGGCCCTGTGAGGGGGTGCGTAAACGCACGTCTCGGCGTTGGGGGCGCGACTTGCTGTCCCCCCTTGAGTACGTAACGCGGATGTGGAGGCGGTCACGTTGACCGCCCCTCTCCTCAAGCTTGCCCACTCGGCAGCTTGCTCTCCCCGGTTCACACTTCACCTTCACCACCACCTCCGTTTCACCTTCCACGGGGCCGCCCCACGCTGGGGAGGCCACCCGTCTACCCATGATCCGAGCCCCCCTCAACTCGAGGCGGGTCTCGTGCCGCTGTAGCCAGGGCGTCTATCCCTAACTTGGGGAGAGCCATGGCGACCCCGGGGGTGGAGACGGACTCTCTCGACGAAGGTATGGAGGACACCTCCTACGGTGCAGCGCCCGCTGGGACTTCCGGCGGGGGCTCCGCGATCGCTCCGGGGGATGGGACTCCCGCGTCACCCGGCTTTGGGTTGACGGCGGGATCTCCCCCGGAGGCGGGACAAGTTGTCCCGCGTGAGGCCTTGGGGCGGTGGTTTTACCCCGCTTGGCCTCTATATGAGGAGGGGTTGACTGTTCTTCGCTGTAGCCGACTTGGCGCAGCGATGGGTCGGGCATGGGACCGTCTACGGGAGAAGTATCCCCGTAGGGTCGGGTTCCCTGCCGGCTTCAGGACGGACCAGTTTGCCTTCCTGGACGACGAGGAGGTCGAAGACATACAGCGGGCCAAGGCCATGGTGGACCGCGGGGGAACTATCCCGGGTCCCGGCGACTTGCCGACCTTTACTTGGGACGCGGTGGCAACTCGCCCCCCGTACCTTCACGAGGCCGATCCGCACACACATCACTTTGATGTGCGGATGGTGAAGGACTTCCGGCGAGGTCCCTACTTGGTGACCTCGGCTCAACTTGAGTTCCCTCAGCAGTCTGCTGCCAGTAAGGAGCAGTACTATCCGAAGAAGCCCGAGTGGTGGCCTCAAGTTGAGGTCCCCTACGGGTTCCCTGCGTTGCTGCCACGGTTGCTCGACTTCTTCGGCGCCGTCATGTTGACGGCTGGCCCTGATCACCTGGTGTGGGCCATGTTGGCCACCCAGTGGCTCCTCGAGGTCATGTCGACCTGGGTGTCTTGTGTTCAGCGGCGGGGGATGCTCTGGCATCTCCCCCTCCGGCTTATCCAAGGTTTGGAACAGCTCACCCCTCAGCTAGTTGCTGAGGGGTGCTCATCAGGACAACTCACTCTACTTGAGGAGATGCTCCGACTCCACAAGTTTATCGAGTGGGAGAGCATTGAGCACAAGTTGCGCCGCCCCACTCGTGGGCCCAAGGACGATGGCGCACTTCGCCAGTTCGTATGGGTCGCTAGTGAACTTCACGACGGCCGTGTGGTCCTATGAGAGGGGTTGGAGAGTCTAGCATGCATGCCTAGTTGGCAGCTGCCTTTGTTGTGAGAGTGTGAGGGTTAGGGCTGTAGTTAAAAGCCACTCTGCGTACCACTTCGACTTGAAGCACTCTCTTGGCACTGTTACTCGGCCTTCCCTCACGTTGAGGGAGGGCTGTTAGGGTCTATCTCGTTCCGGGCACAGTATGCCCGGACCTTCTCAGCGGGAAGGTCCTCCACATACTCCCACGTATCATCCTTGGCTTTGTAGCCAAACCAATGCACCCTCAACATGAGGCGGTCAGTGTCCTCATCCCAGCCGTGGTCGATGAACTTATCGAACACGTACTCCTGCGGGCCCTGTTTGGCCGCAGGCAGTGAGGGGAGGCGCCACGCTTCCAACGCACGCGCCCAAGCTGGGTCGCCTGCAGGCGGTGGTGCAACTTTGACCACGTCCTGCCCGTTCACTGTGCGGACTCCATCGTCACTTTCGATGGTAAAGCGCCGCCCATCAGTACGAAGGACCGGGTACGGCCCCTTCGTCTGGAATACCAACTTACCCCCAGTTGGGGTGTGTGAGTGGACCAATACCCAGTCACCCTGCTCGGGGACATGCTTGGCGTTGCGCACCTTTTCGTCAAAGGTACGCTTGTAGCGCTTTTGTGCTCTGTCCATCTCAGCCCTGACTTCAGGGATGAGCTTTTCAAGCCTAGCAGTGAACTCCGCCTTACTCTCAGTAGGAGTAGGCGTACTGCCACCATCCTCCCTAGTTGGGAGCGGCCGCCGCACGGCAATAGACCGCACGCGACGGGGGGTCACAAAAGCGAGGGGTACTTCCCCGGTAGATGAGTGAACCTGCGAATTGTAGGCAGTCGTAAGAATAGAAATGTATTGGTCCCACGTTTTCACATGCTCACTCACATAGTGGCGCAGCTGCCGAACAATAGTTTTGTTGAAGCGCTCCACCTGCCCATTAGTTTGTGGGTGGTAGGGGGTGGCATAGTTTGCCCGCACCCCCAACATATCCAGCACTCCCTGAAACAGTACAGACGCAAATTGCGGTCCATTGTCCGATAGTGTACTATCCGGAATGCCATTCGCGGCATCCCAGTGATCTAGGAAGGCTGACACGACCGACATGGCCGTGATCTCTGCCAGTGGGACCGCTCGCGTAAGTTTCGTGAAGCGGTCACAGATGACCAGGAGGTACTGGTTGCCCTCCTCGGTCACTGGCAGTGGCCCAAGGATGTCCATTGCCAACGCGGCAAAGGGCTCCTTGGCCGGGAACAATAGCATAGCCGTAGTAGGCCGCCGTTCCATCAGACGGTTCTGTGCACAACTTGTGCACGCAGCCACCCAACTGTAGATGTCCACCACCATGGACGGCCAGTAGTACCTGGTCCTCAGGGTCTGGTACAGTTTACTAGACCCCAGGTGTCCACCTGTGGGAGCGTTATGCTCCCTCTCAAGGATACTGTCCTTGAGGGATGCGGGGACGACAAGTTGTTCGGTCCTCTGGAATACCCCCCTCCTCATGAGGAGGCCGTCGTCTCCGAGAAAGAACCGCGTCTCCGCCACTGTATCCAGTGTTTCCCTCTGCGACTTGCAGAAGGGATCCTCGGCCTGGGCCTTCACCACCTCGTCCAGGGACAGGGGCAAGTACTTCTTGTTCCCTGGCGCCTCAGGGTCCAACGCCTGACCCGAGCGCGTGACTACCCCCACGATGGGGATGTCGTCATCGACTGGGTTAGTGTCCAGCCCTCGGTAGGTACCCGAGAAAGGCCGTCGGCAAGGGCATGTTGCCTGCCAGGTCGGTACTCAATATCAAAGTTGAAGGGTGCCAGTCGCACCCTCCACCGGTTGAGACGAGTGTTCGTACAGTCCGTCTTAAAGATGAACTGCAACGCGCAGTGGTCACAGCGGATGAGAAACTTCTCACCCTCTAGGTAGTGACGAAGTGACGTCACCGCCCACACCACTGCGAGTCCTTCCAACTCGGTGACTCCGTAGTTCTTCTCAGCCGAGTTCAGCCCCTTGCTGAAGTATCCTAACGGCAAGTACTCCTTGTCCGGATGCTGCTGAAGCAACACACAACCAAGTTGGTCGTAGCAAGCGTCCACATCCAGGATGTAGTGGCCTCCCAACCTGGGAATAGCCAGGATAGGGGGCTTCAGCAGAAGGTCCCGAAGAGTCTCAAAGGATTCCTGCTCCACCCGACTTGGGGGAGGCAGGTTCTTCGGTAGCGTTGAGCTCACTAGCTCATTCAGCGGCTTTGCAACCTTGGCGAAGCCCTTGGTGAAACGTCGGTACACGTTACACATCCCGAGGAAGCTCCTCATCTGTGTCAGGGTCCGGGGGTACTGAGCCTTACGGATGGCCCTCAAGTTCTTCTCGTTGACACTGAGGCGCCCCGGACGGACAACATGTCCCAAGTATTCCACCTCCTGAGTGAAGAGGTGGCACTTACTCGCCTTCAGTGATACACCGGCGTCAGCAAGTAGCTTGAACACCTGGCCAAGATGGCCAATGTGTTCCTCCGGACTTCGGGAGAACACAATGATATCGTCTAGGTACACGAGACAGATCTGCCAGCGTACTCCGGCCAGAATCATGTCCATAGCGCGCTGGAAAGTTGCCGGCGCGTTACACAGGCCAAACGGTAGGCGCTTGCACTGGTAGGTACCACAGTGACAGGTAAAGGTAGTTTTATGCCTGTCCTCCGGGGCAATGGGATTTTGCCAGTATCCCGCGTTACAGTCCAGGGTAAAGAACACGTTCGCCTCCCCCAGAGAGTCCAGACAGTCGTCCAACCTAGGTAGGGGATGACTATCCTTCACCGTGCTGTCGTTGAGCTTACGGTAGTCGATACAGAACCGGGGGGTCCCATCAACTTTGGGGACGATAACCACCGGACTCGCCCACTCGGCGTTACTGGCCTCGATCACATCGAGGGCCTCCATGCGAGCAACTTGCTCCTTAACGAGGGCCCTTGAACAGGGTCCTCCCCTATACGGTTGTTGGCGTATAGGGGGTGCACCGGGCTTCAACTCGATCCGGTGTTGGGTAGCTCTCATGAGTCCCAATTGACCATCCCACAACTTGTGATATTGGTCCAAGAGGCGTTTAACTTGAACCCTCAACCCGGATGAAACACCCTCCATGTTCACATGGGGCCGAGGAGAGGCGGCCGACTTGGCTTGATGCTTCTCCTTTCCGGACTTCGGGTCGCTATTTGCGCCCGCATTGAGAGTGACCGCTACTACCGGTCCCTCGTGTTGGTCGATAAAGCCGAACTTGGCTCCCGACTTGAAGTGCTTGGGCGACGAGCTCAGGTTCATCACCTGGATCCTCCACGGGACCCCGGCTTTGGAGTCCATCGTGCCAAGGGCAACATGCACTTGGTGCTTGCGAGCAAGACGGGGGTAAGGGTGCACCAACCCGTTCCCCGTATAATCAGTTACAACGTCAACGTCCGCCACCGAGTTTGGGGGCAACTTGACTTCACGGGCTAAGCGCAGGGTAGCAGTAAACCCTTCACTCACAGAGCAAACAGGCTTGGACTGTGAGACTGTCACAGGAGCCACAGACTTTCCCTTACCAAGGATGGGGATAGTCTCCCCATTCATCAACTTGACCCAGTACTCAGGGCCACTAATCAGAGGCACTTGTGTTACGACATAAGGGGTACCCAGAAGCAGGGGTACCGATATATTCTCGACTACTCCATAGGTCACGTCGACCTCATGGGTCCCCAACCTAGTTGGTAGGGTCACGGCACCAACGATGGGAAGTACCCCACCATTGATATCGATCAGATGGTCAGCTTTAGACTTCCAGCGTTGGAGCTTCATCTCCTTTGGTAATAGCGACTTGCGTATCAAGGAGGCTCCTGAACCGGTATCAAGTACGATACGGGCACAACAGGCGCGGCCGGGGGCAAGTTGCACCCGTCCAGCCACCTGGAAGTTCTCACCCGTCAGCACCGCGATGACCCGACGTGGGTTTACGTTCTTGGGGAGTCCTACCCGAGGTGGGCGGACTCCCTTAGGTCGCGGCAGTATCCGGCACGGTTGATTCGTCCTCTTGACCCACTTGGCCGAGGCTGCCGTTGTGAGCTTCGGACGACCAGCTCTAACGGTCATTCGTTTCCCGCCGACTTGGCGTCCGAATCTGAGGACGAAGGGGAAAACGACGAGTCCGAGGACGACTTGTCCGCCCCTTCCGCCGAGGGTGTGGTGACCGCCACTACCGGTTGAGATCCACCCTCGCGGCGTGAACGTACTTCGTTCGTAGCCGTCTTCTTACTCGCATTCTTAACGAGTTGTCAAATGCGTTTACTCAACATAGGGCAATCATATGCCCAGTGTCCATCGGAGTTGCAGTTCCAACACCGATGGTCAGTTCCCGGAGGGGTCTTACCGACTTGGGAAGCCGATGGGGTACCTTGGGAAGTTCCCACGGCAGCTAATACATTATCCTTGCGGAGTCCGCGTGCCTCTCTCAACTCTCTGGCCTGGCGCGCCTCCTCCCGTTCCTTGGCTAACTCGGCCTGACGCTCCTGGCGTTGTTCCTCCCGCAACTTGCGGTAGGCCTCGCCTCTGCGGTAGGCGAACCTAGCCAACTCGGCCAGGGTCGCCCGGGCAGTGTTATGCTCCCGGGTCTCCATCCGGACTGACCAATGGAGTCCCTCCACAAACCGACTCTTCACCACAGCTTGTGGATGAAGAAACCCACAAAGGTTGTTGAGCTTACGGACTCGCTCCGCAAAGAACAACTCGTCCTCCGCCTCTTCCTGATGGGCTTGCGTAAACTCCTCGACTTGAGAAGCCAGCGCCGCTTCATCAACCATGGCTCTCAACAACCAGTTGACGAGCTCCAAGTAGGACGTCACTTCACCAGCGCCTCCACTTGAGGAGCTGGGCATGACGGACAAGAGTTCTGTCCGCAGGTCTCTCTTCGTAAGCTCCTGTAGCATGTAGAAAGCCATGCCCTCACTTATGGCATTGTCGTCACAGGCTTTTGTGAAACGACGTAGAAACTGAAAGACACGGAGGGGGGGAGTTCCATCCCGCTGCGCGTTGTGCCCAAAAGAGTGAAGTGCATTCTTCTTGGCACGACCCATGGCTTGGGCCTGGTCAGGACCATACGCCACCGACCTATTGGGGAGGGCGTAGGTCTCACAATCGAAGATCCTCTCGTAGTTCGGGTTGGCTACCTGGATCTTGGGCGGCACCTCACGTTGAGGGAACAGCCGCTGTGGCACTGGGGCAAGTTCACCCTCAGTGCCCATAGTCTGGCGCGGCGCGCTTGGTGTAGCCGCCGGCGTTTCCGGGGGGAACTCCCCCATGAAGGGCGTACGCCCCACCGAGTATGGTGTGGCTCCCTCGTTGGGAGTCACAGGGGTCGCCCCCTGTTCGGGGCGACCCGAAATAGGCGTGAGGAGGGATTCCCCCTGCGTCTGAGGGCTCGAAAGCCCCGATCCGGTCTGGACATTAAGGCCATCTGGCAAACTCGCCACAATCTGACTCAGAATAGTATTCGTCATCGTGACCACCAGGTCCGGCAAAGTCTGCCGCAACACATTGGTCGCCTCCCGACGGAGAGTTTCCGCGAGGAGTGGATTATCGACTCCAATTGAGTCTCGGTCCGCCTCCGGGAGTCTACCTGAGGGGTAACCACGACCCTCAGGAGTCTCGACCGGGGGCATGGGCGCGAGCCCATCGCCAACCAACGGAGGTCCGCCGTCCTCCGAAAGCCAAGTTGGCGACGGCTCCAAGCCAAAGTTGGCTCCAACCCGAGCGGAACCCGCGGGGACAGTCCTCTCACCTTGGGACGTTCCCGTTGAGTGTACCACACCGTGGCCGGACTTTAGCCCACCCACATCAGAAGTGTCACCCGAATGAACTCCCGACTGAGTCGGGGTGGCCAGTTGCCCGCCCGTACTCCTAGTCCTTCTGGCTTGAGGGACCTCTAGTCCCTCTGCCACCCCAGGTACACGTACCTGTGTCTCACCAGTATTCGAAGGCGCTGAAGTACGTGCGTCACCCGTGTACTCCCCGGACGACGGGGGGTCCGAACTAGCCATGTTGGCTGACGATCCTTATGACACGGTCCAAGTCCACCGTACCTCTGAGACAGAGGGCCCCCTACACCCGGGTGCACCCGGAGGTAAAGTTTACCTCTGTCCCCTGCTGCTCCACCAAATGTGGCAAAAACTACTTACACACACGGCACCCAAGTTGGGGCGGTGTACAAGGGCTGCCTCCAGTGTCGGGGGAACCGGAAGAAGTGCAAGTCGCACACACTCTGTCCCTGTTGTGGGGCAATCCCCCCACTGACAAACAAGAAGATGGTGTGTGGGCCAACAGTTTCTTGGTCGGGACGGGGACGCAGGGCCAAGCCCCGCTGTCCCTCCCCTTATCCCCCCAGGGTCCCCTCAGAATCTCGCCACTCAGAATCTCCCACCCCAGCACCTGCCCACCGGGCCACACGAGAATTCAAGACGATAAATGCAGAAAACCCTCAAATCCAAGTTGGATTTACTACTAAGCTAACTATCCAAAACGTAGGGAATATGGACCGAAATGCAGGGGGAGGAACGGGTCAGGCTAGTGGCCTGCCGCCCCTTGCATGGCACGTGTTGCCCCCCTACCTGGGGGTCAATACTGCCACAGGTGGACGGCATGCCGGTCTTGCTGATCAACGCTGACGACGTCAAGTGCACGCACGGCGCGACAGTGTCGGACCTTGACGAGGACAAGCTGTTTTACTGTCAAAGCCGGGGGGTCAGCGCCGCATATGCGCGGTTTCTGCTCGTCAAGGGCTTTGCGGGGGAACCTCCAATGATTTAGGGGCCGCGACCGTTCCGGGCGACCCGGCCGCTCGGCACCCAATTTGGAAGACGGGTGAGGCGCGGGACCGGACGGTTGTAGCAATATGGTTGTCCGTATTGTGACCCTAATATTAGGGGGGCTACTTCTAATCCTTAACTTTCAATTTGAGAGTCCGTACTGGTCACGGTATCTATAAGTTACGTATGACCAGAAGGACTTGCATCTTGGGGTGGAGGGTAGTAAGTAATGTCTCCGAGGGTTTATAACGAGGGGGCCGGCGGCGAATCCACCGCCGGCCAAGGTAGAACAACAAACCCCTTCCGTTTGGGCTCCCATCTTGGTCCCGTGGCTTGCGCTCCAAGGACAGCAACCTTGGCCTCCCGGTGACGTTGGTGCCGATCCCCCTTGGTGAGTGTTCCCTGAGAGTGGACGTGCGACGGATCCCTATTGTGCTACATTGGTGGAGCAGCAGGGGACGGGTTTCCGTCACCCTTGTGGTGACGCCGTCTTCGGCCCTGGCACACGGATAGGGATCCGGTCCTTTTCTTGTACTCGTGGTCTTGCGACCTGTTCGAT
The DNA here is from genome assembly GCA_009829735.1 of Pyropia yezoensis. Lineage (NCBI taxonomy): Eukaryota > Rhodophyta > Bangiophyceae > Bangiales > Bangiaceae > Pyropia > Pyropia yezoensis. The sequence continues at coordinate 5,746,187 of CM020620.1, forward strand.
TGTGTTGAGTTTTTACCTTTGACTGTGATCTACTGTTACTCTCCCCAATCTACCCCCTCGCTCTCTTATTCGTGGTGATTGTTACGTCGGTTGACTGATTGTGACTATGTCTACCCAAGAGACGGGGAACGTTCAAGATGACGGATCGGCGTCGACGCCGACCCCGGAGGTGACTACGGGAACCGGGATCGGGAACCCGATAGACAACATTGAGACGCCAAGGCTTTCCGGTGCCGGATCGACGTTTGGCACGGCTCGGACGGCAGGAGGCGGGGGCCCGCCTCAACTGTCATCGACCGACCTCACGCCGCCGCCTCCTTCTCCAGGGGACTCCCTGATGGCATCATTGGCCCACATGGAGGCCCGGTTCTCCGGACTCGACGCTCGCCCGGAGCGGACGGAGGACGCAATGGCAGTGTTGATGTCAACACGCCACACGACGGGACCCCGTCGTGTTCCTCCCACACCGGTACGGTTCGAACCGGCCGGACTACTTTCGGAGTCCACCAGGGTCAACCCCGGTGTTGCTACTCCCGGACAACCCCCGGACACAATGGGGTATGGATTCGACTCGTCGGCAGAGTTGGAACGGAGTCACACGGAGCGACACGCTCGGAGCACCCGAAGCGGACTCCGCGGACACGACCCGGCGGATACTCACGCCGGTGGAGAGTCGGTTATTGGGGGAGGGGGTACCCTCTCACAGTACCCCCACGACGAAGGAGGCCAGGCAACTCGGGTTCCCGAGGTGCCGACGCCTGAAGTGCCATCTTCAGTGGTGGAAGCTATGACCGCGCAGGTAACTGCGAGCCTACTGAAGCGGTTGGAGTCCGAAGAGTTCACTCATCAACTGGCGAAGCGACTGGATATCCAGGACGCGGACACGAAGATTGTCCACGAAGTCTTCAGGTCGGTACTGACTCCCGAACGTTATCGTTTGGAGGACCGATCTACCACCGTATCGGAATCGATGCGTAATACGTCTCATCGGGCGATCCGTTCTATGCAGACCCTTATGAAGGGAGTCCCTATGTTCGGGGGCCCCAACGGACGCCCGTTGGCAGTCATTGGCTTCTTGACTAGCTTCAAGGCAGCCGCGGACAAGGCCCTCGTCAACGAGGGGCTGGCCCTGGAATTCGTCCCGTTCTTTGTTGACGAGCGGAAGCGAGGCATCCTTCGCCAGGCATCCCCGATGCCGGGAATGAGGGTCGCGGCCACCCCCATGGATTACCGTGGGATATTGAAGGAGCTGCTGAGCAGCTACCTCAGTGAGGACAAGTGCGAGGACCACTACCGGGCCCTGCGCACTGCCACCGCCCAGAGCTGGGAGGATGAGGAGATGTTTGGACGCCGTATCCAAGAGCTCGACTACGAGCTGGGGAAGCTCCTCGGAGAAGGGGAACTACGGGCCATCCTGTTCGCAGGAGTACCCAACTACGTGCGGATATCCGCACGGGGAGCCAATACGGCCCGGACGAACTTCAGTCGACTGATGCATATGTGCAAGTCCCTAGGGGACGCCTACCGGGTGCTACACCCGGAATGTGCCTTGGCCCCGAAGCCCAAGGGTGAGGGAGGCAAGCGCAGTCTTACCCCGGTACCGAGACAAGAGAAGGTGGAACGTAAGGCCGCACCAGTACTGGTGGCGACCGAACATACCCCTATTGGTGAGGATGAACCTCTAGTCGACCAACAGGGCCACCTGTTGCTACCGGCGACGCCGGTGATTGATGAACATGGTACGGTAGCGTACATCGCCCCGGCTGGGACCCAGGTCCACGTCAACGAAGGAACGGGACAGCACGTCCCGTATGTGCGGACTACGGGGTACTCCCCGGTGACGGGTAACCCTAACCAACCCTTGCCAACATGGGCAGTGCGCACGGAGGCACCTCCGCAGATTGCGGGCCGACCCAACCGGTTGGGGGAGTCCATGTTCCGGTTGACCCAACTACCCAAGGCCTACCAGGGAGCAGGCACTCGGGCGCCCGAGGGAGGCAACCGCAGCTACGGGGCTACCCCGATGCGAACTCAAGGGGGGACCGGCACGTCCGGATGTATGTTGTGCGGGGATCCCCAGCACTGGGTGTCTTCCTGCCCACTTATCCCCGAGGAGTCGTGGAGGGCAGCGGCGCAACGCAAGGCATCCACAGGGGGGTATCCCGCCAGAGCACCCGGACCCGCACCGGGTAGGCAGCCAGCTCCAGGTGGAGTACTGGCCGTCGAGGAGGCACCTCCTCAGCCGGATGGCCCGGCGGACAGCACCCTACTAAGGGCGGGAAACGAGTAAGAGGAAGGATGACCGGGGGGCGCTGGGGTAACCCAAGCAAGCCACCCCGGAGTACCGCGGGGAAAGCCCCACGGAGAGCACGGTTGAGCCGACGCCGCATCAAGCCCCGGGTACACCTTCCGGCCCCGACGACACGGCGTCAGGGGATTGATGACCAACCACCAAGGTTGGGAGGAGAGGACCGGATGCCCCGTCAAGTTGAACCAGCCAAGGGCCCTGTCCAGGATGCCCGAGCTACACCGGATATCGGGGTAGGCCACGTACTGTTCACCTTGGAGAACTTCAAGGTATCAGCCACTCTGGGGGTTGACCCCCAGTCGACACGATCGTACTACCCTGTACTGGATACAGGGGCTGGACCCAACCTTATCCGGAAGGATACCCTCCCGGACAAGTGGCTTCCGCGAGTCAGAGTGACTCGGGGACCCACCATCAAGGACGCGAATGGTCGCCTCATTCGTACGACCGCAGCGATGTCGCTGCGGGTTACCATCGGGGAACTTACTACGGAAGTTGACTTCCTGGTATGTGAGACGCTATCTGTGCCCTGCATACTGGGGTGCACCTTCATCAACGTTCACGTTGATGCAATCCGGCCAGGCCGGAGGACCGTCGAGCTTCAAGAAGCCGACGGGACGAAGCGAGGACAGACGGCAATCGTCAGGGACCTGACGCTACAAGGGGGCCACGTTTACGTGGCTGAGGTGTACGCAAGCGTCGAGCCGAAGACACTTCGGTTGGCCAAGCGAACTCGCTTTGAGCCGTTGTCGAAGACAGTCCTCCCGGTTAACTGTGACCTCGCAGGCATCTGCATAGTCAAGTCCAACCTGCGGACGTACAAGCAAAATGGGTTGACCATGGCCAACGGTCTCATAGACCTCCCAGCAGGAGGGTCGTCCCTCCTAGTGATGGCGAATTATCGCCGTAAGGCAGTCACCCTCCCGAAGGGAACTATCCTCGGGGTTGCCGAACTCTACGAAGGAGATATCCCTACCCCTGACAAGGAAGGTCAAGTGGAACCACTTGAGGTGCTGGCGGTCGCCGAGACCACCGAGCGACAGCAACCCGATGACGGGAAGCCTAACCCATCGGCGGCTCCGGCGGACCGGCCGCCAAAGGACCAAGAGGCCTTGAAGGCACTGGCCGAGGCTGACCTCGACCACCTTCCCCCTTCGGTAGCCGAAGGGGTACGACGGATGCTAAGAAAGCATGACGTCATGTGGACAGGCGGGGCCTTGGGTACCGTTGGGGCAACCCAACATCGTATAGACCTGGTACCAGGCGCACGACCCGCCCGGTCACAACCGCACCGAGCGGGACCTTTGCAACGAGAGATCGTTGATGGAGAAGTGAAGAGGATGCGTGAAGCTAAGGTGATCCGACCTTCGATGTCGGAGTGGGGTGCCCCAGTCGTTATTGTACCGAAGAAGGATCAAACCCCTCGGCTTTGCATCGATTATCGACGCCTCAACTTGGTTACCAAGAAGGACTCATACCCTTTACCAAGGATGGATGAATGCATCGACTCCCTGGGGGAGGCTACGGTGTTTACCACTATCGACTGCAATGCCGGGTACTGGCAGATCCCAGTGGCGGAAGAGGATATCCCCAAGACGGCGTTCGTCTGTCACAGTGGAGTGTACGAGTTCCTAAGGATGCCCTTCGGATTGTCCAACGCCCCCGCTACATTCCAGCGGGTATCGACATTATACTGTCGGGGGTGAAGTGGCGTAACTGCCTAGTGTTCCTCGATGACGTCATCGTCTTCTCGCGTAACATGGATGACCATGTGCAACATGTTGACGAGGTACTGACCCTCTTGAGGAACGCCGGGGTAACCCTGCGTCTGAAGAAGTGCGCCTTCTTCCAACATACGGTCGAGTGTCTGGGCCACCAGATAACCCCTGGTAAACTAGGGGTACTCGAAACCAATACCCGGGCACTCCGGGATGCTCGGTTCCCTAACACCCAGACGCAGCTCAAGAGCTTCCTGGGAATGTGCAATGTATACCGACGGTTCGTCAAGGACTTCGCTCGGATAGCTAAACCGTTAACGGTTCTTACGAGCAGTACCTTACCCAAGGTACTCCAACCCCCTTCGCCTAGCGAAGAGGAGGCATTCGAGTCGCTGAAGCGAGCCCTACTATCCCCACCCGTCCTTGCGTTACCGCACAGACGGGGTACCTTCGTCATCGATGTCGATGCGTGCGATACCCAGGTAGGATGCACCCTGTTACAGGGGGAGACGTCGATCGGTTCCGAAAACGATATCCCAGACCTACGTCCGGTAGGGTACTTCAGCCGGACACTCAACCCGGCTGAGCGTAACTATAGTGCCACCGAGCGTGAATGCCTCGGAGTTATATGGGCAGTGCAACTGCTCCGTCCATACCTGGAGGGCTCCAGGTTCATCGTGAGGTCCGACCACGAACCCCTACGATGGCTCTCCAACCTTGGTGACAAGGATTCCGATAGCCATGGGAGGCTAGCCCGATGAAGGCTGAAGATGGCCGAGCACGACTATCGTACCGTGTATAAGGCTGGGTCAACCCACCATCTCGGAGACGCATTGTCTCGACTCGACACCCCGAGCGGGGTTACCCGCCCGGTGGACGAGGACATCCCGGTGGTACCGGCCTGCATGGTGGGTAGCGCTACCCAGGGTATGGTTGACCATACCATGGCACACCTTGCGGGCGCATTGACCCTCGCGGACTTCCGCGAGGCACAGGCCAATGACGATGACTGTAGACGTCATCGTGCTAACCTCCTGGCCGGTACGGCCGGCATCTTCTCCGAGAACGAAGACGGACTCATATACCGGCGGGCACCCGCGGATGGACGACATCAAGTCGTGGTTCCCGTGTCCTTACGGCAAGCCGTCATGGAACGAGAGCACGAGAACCCCACAGCCGGACACCCGGGGGGTTCACGTATGTTCGCAGCAATGCGAAGGTTTTTCTACTGGCCAGCAATGGCCGTCGACGTGGTCGACCACGTAAGGGGATGCCACCCCTGTGCACGTAACTGTATGAATCTGCATAGGCAGGCGTCTGCCATGAAGCTATTCTTACCCGATGGGCCCAACGAGCAGGTCGCTATCGACATACTCGGGCCACTTCCGATAACGGAAGAAGGGAACAGGTACATCCTGGTCATGTCTGACCGGTTCACTAAGCTGTCACGAGCGGCAGCCATCCCGAATGATACGGCATACACCATCATGAACGCAGTGGTTGACCACTGGATCAGTGCATACGGAGTCATGAGGCAACTCCTCTCCGATAACGGAGCAAACCTTACGTCGGCATTCTGCACTAAGGTCCTGGGCATGTTCGGTATCGAACCACGTCGGGCATCCGACTACCACCCGCAAACCAACGGACAGGTGGAGCGGTTCAACCGCACCATCGTCAAGATGCTACAGTGCTACGTGGCCGAGCACACGAACACTTGGGACAGGCTTCTGTCCGTACTCACCCTGGCATACAATGCCAGGCCACATCGGAGCACAAACATCGCTCCGCTGGAGTGGGTCATGCCATTAGGCGTCGGTAACCTGACGCTGCCGCCAGGCAGGTGCACTCGGTATGATACACCGAAGGGCCGACCGGCCGAACGTATCCACCTAGCTTGGTTGGCCAAGCTATCGTGGATGATACCGAAGCTCAAGGGTGCCCTTGACAGAACACAACTTCGATACAAGAAGAACTTTGACGCCCGACTACGGGTGCGCAACGCAACCCTGGTAACAGGTGACTGGGTTTACATCAGACACCAGAAGTTCCGGGGCAATAAGCTCATGCAACCGGTCAAGGGACCGTACCGGATTCTCCACAGAGATGACCACTCTGTCATCTTACACTCCGATACGGAGATCCAACGCATCAGTATGAATGATGTGACACCTGCTCCGAAGCCGGAACAGCCTCAGCCGGTACCGGCTGGGTTGCTACATGAAGCTCTTACAACCCACCGGTCAGATGACCCGGTGGGACCGGATGGGATTCCATACCAAGTAGAGAGCGTGGTCGGACACACCGACCCGGACCTACCAGGACCCTGGTACGTCAAGGTTATGTGGGTCGGTTACGACTCACCCACCTGGGAACAGGCGGCGAATATACCCCGCCAACTCCTCATGCCTTACATGAGGCGACGACGCCTACTGTAACAACCCAACCGACACCGACTTCGGCTGTTGGGGGGTGAGGCTTATACCTACTAAGTAGGGTGTCACATGGACTCGTCAAGACTGAGGTTCACTAAGTTGGAGCGGACGTAGGCAACCTAAGTAAGCTACTGACTTTTACAAGTTTACTTGAAGGAGATGACTAACTCCGATAATCTCAAAGTAACCTAAGGTTTACACCAAGGTAAACCTTCAGCCAGGAGGCAAGTGACGGACCAAGAAGGTTGACCTTCATGAGTATTAACCAACCAGGATGGGTTGGGGGAGGCGGGAAAGAACCAAGGCAAGCCACGACTAAGTTATACGGGGTACTCCCCAATGGCAGGCATTGGTATCATGCAAACGCCCCAGCGGGGGATGAGTTTATACTCACTACTACCCAGACACCATAAGGGTCACCGGGGCCCTCTCCCTCACGAACAATAGCACTCCTCAGTGGGTAGACCCACTGCCCGAGGGAGGCCACTCACGCGTAAGCGCGTATACCTCCGTGCTCCACCGGTCGTCAATGTCACGACGGTCGATCACCCGAATTACCTCGGTGCATAGCTGGACGAGGGTGCTGCGGCCAGCCTCCACGTCCTCCAGAGCTTTCTGGAGGCGGTCAAGCACGCCACCGAAGCAACGCGCTGACCCAACCAGCGCAGCACCTGGGGGGATATCCCCCCAGCTAACAGAGAGACCCTCCCGCATTGCGCGGGCAACAAGGGCGTCAACGCCCTCATACCAGAGACGGGGACCCCCGTCACGCATGAAAGGGGCGGGAGGTGACACTGGCGCAGCCAGAGGAGCCACAGGAGCCGACACGGCAACTACCGGAGCCGGTGGCACCTGATACGAGGCCCGGTAGGACCCTACTGAAGGGGCCCCACCGTAAACCCGGCGGGGCTCCGCCCGACGACGGGACACCTCACGCTCCCCACCCGCAGAGCCCCACTCTCGGGGACGACGGCCAACCGCCGCCGGTATCGGGTTACCGAACCACGGGGCAAGGACCTGAAGAAAGTCATGGATAACCATGGGAATACCCAGGTCAGCAACAGCCTCGGTGGACGCCCACCCATGGCAATTGGGCTCACCCGGCTGAGTACGCCGGATACGCAACAAGTGACGAGGCAAGGGGGAAGCCCCAGCCTGCGGGTCCCGGTACGGGGGAAGGGCCAACACCCCAGCCCAGTTCACGGCATCGTGAACAGCCAGCAGGGCTTCGAACTCCCGGGCCAACCTGGTCTTGGCGGCTATCATGTCCACGCCCAACTGCGCGATGTGCCGACGGACACCCGTCGGAAGATGAAACAGGCGCCCCTGCCGGCGGACGGACAGCAAGAAGGAGGAAGCCTGCCCGAGGGTAACCTCAAGGGTGAAGGTACCCTGCAACGGGTGGACCGGCCGGGAGGCCAATACACTTCCGAAGTATCGGAGGCAGGAGCCGGTGTCAAACCGGAAATCAGGAGTGGGTTCCCACCCCTCCTGCCAAAGAGGCGGGCGCACGGCAGTGTACACCGGCGCGCGACCGTTACCGGTCTGCAACGCACACGTTATATCGGTGCGGAACGCATCCGCCATGACACCATGGTTGCGTCGCCAGCTCGACGCTGACTTCAACCCCGCCATAGGCGGGTACAAAGCCGACAACGTCAGGTACGGGGATACCCCCGGGAAGTACTCGAACCCGGGATACCGGCCGGTATCACCCACCGTCTCCCCAAACGCAACCGGCTCCGCCGCCGCCGCAATCCCCCGAGCACTAGCCGGGTAGTCAACCTCCCGCGGCAACGCGGGGGCAATCAAGTCGCATATCCCGAAGGCGGAGTCGAGGTAGACCTCACCCCGCCCAATCCGGGTGCGCCAGAGCTGCGCATGCCGGTCGTCCGGCTGGCGCAGGATCCAATGATGCTCCACTCGGACCGCGTTCGGCTGGTTGACCAGCCGCACCAACTCCCGCTCCCAACTCGGGTCCACATTGACGCGCCGGGAGGTCTCTCCAGGGAGACGCGGCTGGTGGAAGTCCTCCCGCATCCGCCCAGCGGACTCCATCGACTCTTGCACAGTCATGCCTCGAACCCGAGCCACCAAATCGGACATCGACATGGCGGGCTGACCCGCCGCCACGGCGACGCCGCCACCCAACGGGGCAACCCGGGCAGGACCAGGAAGAATCGGGGGCGCCGGGGTATGCCCCACCGGCAGATGGGCCGGTGCCGGAGGTGCACGGGGCCGAGGAGGAAGAAGAAGGGCGGGCGCCCGCCCGGAGTAGCTCCCGGAGTCCACTGCCATCGGGGTAGACATTTCTTGACCACCAAGCGTCCGCGGCACCGCGGGCAGAGCATCGCCGCCACCCGGGCCCGACGTGGGCACCACGGGGGCGGCAGGGGTAAACCCGTTACCCGCCGACGCGGACACGCCCACCGGGCGGGCACCCGCGCCGTCTTGACCCGCCGACTCGGCTGGGGTGCGGCCACGACCATCCGCCACGCCGGCGACGCCGTCTTGAGGTAGAGTCGCGCCGGCACCGGCGACAGAAGCCATCCTGGCCGCCGGAGGAGTAGCGGTAAAGGCCACCGCTGCACGCGGTGGTCCGCCCCCCGACGGAGCCGTCGTGCCGCTGCACACGGACGACAATCCGCCCGGCGCTCCTTCCGGGGCCACATGAACGGTCACCCGGTCGTCCTCGTCCTCCAACGAGCTCGCCAAGAAGCACTCGGCAGCGGTGGCGGAGACGGGAACGTCGTCCTGCATCACCTCCTCCTCCTCCTCACGCAGGAGGTCGTCCTCGCCCCCGGGTACCTGGGGGTCCAACATGGTGAAACCGGGGTAGCAGGGGCGTCCCGTGCCAGAAAGCCGCAACTGGCTCGACCCGGTACGAGGAACGCTCGCGCGGACGAGTCAGGGAAGCGCGGGCACCCGCGCTTGTAACCACACAGCTCATCACGAGCGATACGGCAGCGCGGGACGACCCACGCCAGCCGAGCTACGAGGGCGCTCCACCCAGGCACCTGGACCGGAGCCACGCCCCCCCCACACGGGGCAATCAAGGGGGGTCACCCCCAACCGCCCCAACTCAATCGTCCACACGAGAGGGGCCCCCCTACCACCAGACACCTGGTGGCGGATCCGCTTGCACCACCCCTCGGAAAGGGGGGTCGTGAACAGAAACCCGCATCGGGAATTTAACGGTCCGGAAAACGGATCGTGTGTGTACCACACAAAGGGGGGCACCCCCCTCAGACAACCTCGAAAAGGGGTGTCTGTCGCGACAGGGCGCAAAGCCCCACCCGACTGGTAAACGGTCACGCGACCCACTTACATTCGGTAACCCGAATGCAACTCGACCCGAGGACGGGCCGAATCTAAGGGGGGGATATGTAGCAATATGGTCGGCCGTATTGTGACCCTAATATTAGGGGGGCTACGTCTAATCCTTGGCTTTCAATTTGAGAGTCCGTACTGGTCACGGTATCTATAAGTTACGTATGACCAGAGGGACTTGCATCTTGGGGTGGAGGGTAGTTAGTAGTGTCTCCGAGGGTTTATAACGAGGGGGCCGGCGGCGAATCCACCGCCGGCCAAGGTAGAACAACAAACCCCTCCCATTTGGGCTCCCATCTTGGTCCCGTGGCTTGCGCTCCAAGGACAGCAACCTTGGCCTCCCGGTGACGTTGGTGCCGATCCCCCGTGGTGAGTGTTCCCTGAGAGTGGACGTGTAACGGATACCCTATTGTGCTACACCCAGTCGATGACGACATCCCCATCGTGGGGGTAGTCACGCGCTCGGGTCAGGCGTTGGACCCTGAGGCGCCAGGGAACAAGAAGTACATGCCCCTGTCCCTGGACGAGGTGGTGAAGGCTCAGGCCGAGGACTCCTTCTGCAAGTCGCAGAGGGATACGCTGGATATGGTGGCGGAGACGCAGTTCTTCATCGGAGACGATGGCCTCCTCTTGAGGATGGGGGTAATTCAGGGGACCGAACAACTTGTCGTCCCCGCATCCCTCAAGGACAGTATCCTTGAGAGGGAGCATAACGCTCCCACAGGTGGACACCTGGGGTCTAGTAAACTGTACCAGACCCTGAGGACCAGGTACTACTGGCCGTCCATGGTGGTGGACATCTACAGTTGGGTGGCTGCCTGCACAAGTTGTGCGCAGAACCGTCTGATGGAACGGCGGCCCACTACGGCTCTGTTCCTGTTCCCGGCCAAGGAGCCCTTTGCCGCGTTGGCAATGGTCATCCTGGGGCCCCTGCCAATGACCGAGGATGGTAACCAATACCTCCTGGTCATCTGCGATCGCTTCACGAAACTTACGCGAGCGATCCCTCCAGCAGAGATCGCGGCCATGTCGGTCGTGTCAGCCTTCCTCGATCACTGGGTTGCCGCGTATGGCATCCCGGACAGTACACTGTCAGACATTGAACCGCAATTGGCGTCCGTACTGTTTCAGGGAGTGCTGGATATGTTAGGGGTTCAGGCAAACTATGCCACCCCCTACCACCCACAAACTAATGGGCAGGTGGAGCGCTTCAACAAAACTATTGTTCGGCAGCTGCGCCACTATGTGAGTGAGCACGTGAAAACGTGGGACCAATACATTTCTATTCTTATGACCGCCAACAATTTGCAGGTGCACTCATCTACCGGGGAAGTACCACTCGCTTTTGCGACCCCCCGTCGCGTCGGTCTATTGCCGTACGGCGGCCGCTCCCAACTAAGGAGGCCAATGGCAGTACACCTACTCCCACTGAGAGCAAGGCGGAGTTCTCTGCTAGGCTTGAAAAGCACATCCCGAAAGTCAGGGCTGAGATGGACAAAGCCCAAAAGCGCTATAAGCGTATTTTTCACAAAAAGGTGCGCAACGCCAAGCATGTCCCCGAGCAGGGTGACTGGGTATTGGTCCACTCACACACCCCAACTGGGGGTAAGTTGGTGTTCCAGACGAAGGGGCCATACCAGGTCCTTCGTACAGATGGACGGCGGTTCATTATCGAAAGTGACCTGCAGGCAACCCGGCTTTGGCACGTGCGCCGAAAGCGTGGCGCCTGCCTTCCCTACCTGCGGCCAAACAGGGCCCGCAGGAGTACGTGTTCGATAAGTTCATCGACCACGGGTGGGATGCGGACACTAACCGCCTCATGTTGAGGGTGCGTTGGTTCGGCTATAAGGCGAAGGATGATACGTGGGCACACGTGGAGGACCGTCCTGCTGAGAAGGTCCGGGCATACTGCGCCCGGAATCATATCGACCGTAACTGCCCTCCCTCAACGTGGGGGACGGCCAAGTCACAGTGCGAAGGGAGTGCTTCAAGTCGAAGTGGTACGCAGATTGGCTTTTAACTACAGCCCTAACCCACACACTCTCACAACAAAGGCAGCTGCCAACTAGGCACGCATGCTAGACTCCCCAACGCCACGGCCCTCGCCCTCACGTGGAGGCTAGCGGCGAGACCCACGCCGATAACGTTACCCACTCGTCGGCGGCGGCGGCGGCTCCAAGTTGGAACCGTCGCGCCCGTCACGGTCGCGCAAGTGGCGACGACCGCGGCTACTCTTCTGCTTGGTATTTCGCGCAAGTTGGCGACGCAGACGCCGGACAGACTCCGTCTCCGACGAGGTAGAGGACTCCGAGACGGAGTAAGACAACTCGTCTTCCGACACGGAGGGAGACCGCCGCGAGTGACGGCGACGACGGCGAGGAGGTGAGTATGCCCGGCTTTCCCGACGCTTGCCGCGCCCAAGTGGGGCTGGCTGGGGCACTATCGACCCAATACGAGCCAACTCGGTCGTCATGAACCCCGCTACCGACTCGCAGCTCGCGGTCGCCACAACAGTACGAACGCGCTCCTCAAGTTGAGGAGCCTCGGAAACTTGAAGGGTTGCAGCCGACGCGGCCAACCAAGAAGTGGTGCGCACCAAGTGATCATCATCTCGGAGGTCAAGGGCGTGGCCGGCAGTACCAACTTGGGATAGACCGTCAGGAGGGTGGCCCCCAAGTTGGGGGACACCGGGGTGGACGACTCAACAGCAACGCTTATCGGGATGTCCCCGTGCGGCTTGAAAGGGACAGGAGGAAGCGGAGGGGCTCGCCGAGTAGGCGGAGCCCGAGAGTAGCTGCGACCCCTACTCGAGGCCCCCGTAGTAGGTTGAGTCACATAGCCATCGTGGGAGGGCACGGCCACCACGATTGCCTTGTCCGGGGGAGGCGCAGTGTGGCGTTCCACCCCCGGGGCATATGGGTAGTCCCCGATGCCCAGCCCCTCTTGGAGTACCACACGGCCGTCGTGAAGTTCACGACCGACCCAGACGAACTGGCGAAGTGTGCCATCGTCCTTGGGCCCGCAGGAGGATCGGCGCGACTTGTGCTCGATGCTCTCCCACTCGATGAGCTTATGGAGGCGCAGCATCTCCTCAAGTAGAGTGAGCTGTCCTGATGAGCACCCCTCAGCAACTAGCTGAGAGGTGAGCTGTTCCTAAACTTGGATAAGCCGGGGGGAGAGATGCCAGAGCATCCCCCGCCGCTGGACACATGACACCCAGGTCGACATGACCTCGAGGAGCCACTGGGTTGCCAACATGGCGAACACCACGTGGTCCGGGCTAGCCGCCAACATGGCGGAGCCGAAGTGATCGAGCAACCGTGGAAGTATCGCCGGAAACCCGTAGGGGACCGCGACTTGAGGCCACCACTCGGGCTTCGTGGGGTAGTACTGCTCCTTGCTAGCAGGTGACTGCTGCGGAATCTCGAGTTGAGCCGAGGTCACTAAGTAGGGACCTCGCCGGAAGTCCTTCTCCATCCGTACATCAAAGTGATGAGTGTGCGGATCGACGTCGCGAAGGTACGGGGGGCGAGTTGCCACCGCGTCCCAAGTGAAGGTTGGCACGTCGCCAGTGCCCGGGATAGTACCCCCGCGGTCCACCATGGCCTTGGCCCGCTGCACGTCTTCGACCTCGTCATCCAGGAAGGCGAACTGGTCCGTCCTGAAGTCGGGAGGAAACTCGATCCTACGGGGGAACTTCTTCCGTAGGCGGTCCCATACGCGACTCATCGCTGTGACAAGTCGGCCTCAGCGGAGAACCGTCAACCCCTCCTCATACAGAGGCCAAGCGGGGTGAAACCACCGCCCCAAGGCCTCCCGTGGAACAACGCGTCCCGTCTCCGGGGGAGATCCTGCCGCCAACCCAAAGCCAGGTGACGCGGGCGTCCCATCCCCCGGAGCGATCGCGGAGCCCCCGCCGAAAGTCCCGGCGGGCGCTGAATCTTAGGACTTGTCCTCCATACGCTCGTCCAAGGAGTCAGTCTCCATCCCCCGGGGTCACCATGGCTCTCCCCAAGTTAGGGAGAGACGACCTGGTTGCAGTTGCACGAGACCCACCTCGAGTTGAGGGGGGCTCGGATCGCGGGTAGATGGGTGGCCTCCCCAGCGTGGGGCGGCCCAGGGTAAGGTGAAAAGAATGTGTTGGTGGTGGTGAGGTGCGTACCGATAAGAGCAAGCTGCCCAGTGGGCAAGCTTGAGAAGAGGGGCGGTCAACCTGACCACCTCCACGTCCACGTGACGTACCGGGGGGACAGCAAGTCGCGCCCCCAACGCCGCGATGTGCGTTTCTACGCCCCCTCGCAGGGCCGACCGGGTCGGTCGGAACTGAAGAGAGGGGAGTGTAGCAGTATTGACCCCCAGGTAGGGGGGGGCAACACGTGACATGCAAGGGGCGGCAGGCCACTAGCCTGACCCGTTCCTCCCCCTGCATTTCGGTCCATATTCCCTAAGTTTTGGATAGTTAGCTTCGTAGTAAATCCAACGTGGATTTGAGGGTTTTCTGCATTTATCGTCTTGAATTTTCGTGCGGCCCGGTGGGCAGGTGCTGGGATGGAGATTCTGACTGGCGAGATTCTGAGGGGACCCTGGGGGGATAAGGGGAGGGACAGCGGGGCTTGGCCTTGCTTCCCCGTCCCGACCAAGAAACTGTTGGCCCACACACCATCTTCTTGTTTGTCAGTGGGGGGATTGCCCCACAACAGGGACAGAGTGTGTGCGACTTGCACTTCTTCCGGTTCCCCCGACACAGGAGGCAGCCCTTGCGCACCGCCCCAACTCGGGTGTCGCGTTTGCGGGTGGTTTTTGCCACACTGATTCCAGTTCCGTCCCCCCACAAATGGCTCTCGTGGGCGGTGATGGGGCGATGGATACCCCGGTGGCGCCCGTGGCCCCGGGATTTGTTCGAACCCCGACCACGGCTTATGGTCAGGGGAGGGGGCGTGGATATCAGTCGTGGGCCGCGCGGAGGGGTCAGCGGTGGGCCCGGACGGCTTCCGAGCCCCTGCCGACGACCAAACTCTTGTCGTGCCGGCGACAACAGGCGCGGACGAGCACGGCCGCCGCCGTTGCCCTGCAGGTTTACGGGGGGCGGGACACGCGTCCGGCGTGGAACGAGCGCACCCTGCCCGTGCCGCGTCGAGGAGCGACGGCGCCGCCGGCGACGCGGTCGACCGTCGTCCTCCACTTCTGAGTAGCAGGGTGAGGGAGGGGGGGGGGTCGTGGGTGCCGATGAGGATGAAGGAGAGGAGCGCCGGCGTCGCCGCCCCATTTCACCCTCTAAAATAGTCGTTCGGGAGGGGGGGTTGCGGAAGGCTGCCTCGACGCCGCAGCCGCCATGACGATAGCGCAGGCAGCAGGGTAAAACTGCCCCAACAGGTCCGATTGGGGGTCCCACGGCCCGTGTACGTTCTGGGGAGCGGTGAGGAAGGTGTAGCACGGTGGATGGACCCGCGTGGGGAGGCGCGGGGGGTCCCACAGCGCAAACCACGCACACAGGGCCAGGCGCGGCGGCAGCGCGCTCGTTGTGGGTGAAAGGAATCGGCAGCGGGTGGCTTGGAGGAGCTTGGAGCGGGGGGGGCGGGGGGCCGGGGGGGGGTAACCACGAGAGTGACGGCGGAGGGGATCGTGGGGAAGAGGGCGAGGGTTGGACCTCCCGCACCCCAGTGGTTGGCACCTAGAAAACGGGTCACGACACTGTAGCAGCGGCTGCAGGGTGCAACATGTATCCCCCGATAGCTCACACCCCCGCGACGTTGGTGGACAGCACGGGCCAACCACCTATTGGCGGCTCGAGCGCCAGAGACATCGCGCCGCGCTTTTCTGCGCCGGCTGCGCAAACGCTCGTACCCCCCCGTCCTCGACACCTCCCCCGCCCACTCACGCTCAAAACTGATGGATAGGCCTGGGCGCCCACGTGGCAGCGGCCCCACGGCACGCGGGGCGAGAAAGTCGCTCCCCCGCCTCACCACCCTTCTCTGCTCCCCCGACCTCGACTCCTCCCCCGCCCACTCACGTTCAAAACTGATGGATAGGCCTGGGCGCCCACGTGGCGGCGGCCCCACGGCGCGCGGCGCGAGAACGTCGCTTCCCCGCGTCACCACCCTTCTCTGCTCGCCCGCGACGGTGACCGGTTTTGGCCACCTTGCTGACCGCGCCCTCGCCGCCGCTCAGCTCCCCGCGCGAGGCCCAGCTCCAATTTCCACTAGAAGACGTTGGTGGACGGTGCCCCCCACCCACCGCCCCGCTGGCCACAGTCGCTCCCGCCCCCACCGGCCCTCCCATGCATCCTGGGTAGTGCCCCCGCGCCCGCCCCGCACACACCCCCCTCACGACAGCGGACGTCGCGGGGCACCCACTTGTCAGCGCCTCGCAGGCGCTCTGCGCGTGCGTTATTTTGGGGCGCCTGAGGCGCAGCACTCTGCGCATGCGCTATTTGGGGTGCCTGGGAGGCGCCTGGCCTGAGACAGCCGGCGCGCCCGATGCCTCCCGCCCCCTTTCCCCCTCAGTGGGCCAGTGGACCGCCCCCCACTGTACAGCAGAAAACCCGTCGAGCTCACCGACACTGATCAGAGGACCCCCCTGAAGGATCGGTCCTGATTTTTGCCCCGCAAAGAATCTCCCGGCGAGGAAGGAAGGATCTGCCACCCGATGCGCCACACGTTGCAGTCGTTGCCAACGGTGCTCCTCTGTGATTGGACAGGTACCCCCTATCTACACCTTCCTCAGTCAGGATAGCATGGGGGCCTTATTTCTATGCATCGTCATGCGCAGGGAGGTGCAACGAACCGTACGTGGGCGCTGTGGGAGTGGACATCACCGCCTGCGTTGACGCTGCCGCTGATTGCTCGTGCTGCGAGTCTGTGTTGGCCAAACTCTCGCGCCAGTCCACGGTGTCTCTCCGGACAGCTGAGGGGCTCACAAGCAAAACGCAGGTGGCAGATGGCAAGCTGTGGTTGCGCAAGGCGACGCGCTGTAGACCACGCGTTCCTTCCACGGGAATCCGTGTCGAAGCCGCACAGGCAAGAGATGTAAAACTTTGGGGTCAGCGAGGGCGGCTCGTCTGGCGCTACACCGCAAAATTCAGCGTGAAGTCCAGTCCAAAATAATATCTGTGGCGGATGATGTCTCAACCGGCACAGAGGTCCTCCAGCCGCCGCTGGTCGCACCGAAACAGAAACGTTGTCATTGACCGACTAGAAATCACATTTGGCGATCCTCCGGAGCTGCTGGATTCCTCCGGCAGAGCCGTGCATGGCGGTGACGTGTGCTCCCACGCCAGAGAGCGCCCGTCCGCCTCGGTCGCGGACCACCGCACAAGCTTCGGGGATCTCGCGCCCGCTACGAGCACATTCTGTCGCCAAGTGTACAGCGAGTGATTGCCCGCCACGTTTCCGTAACCGGGCACCCTTAATCCATAGTTCACTGCTGAGCCCATCGTAATCATGCAACGTGTCCGCACAATATGCAAACATTCTAACGGATGTGGGTAGTATCGCAGCATTCTAGACGAAACCAGTTACATTTGGGCACACTTTGGTGTACTTCGGTGCTGTCCGTGGTTCAACGTTGGAACTGTGGACGACGAGCACCAACGGCCGTCGCGGCCGCGAGAACACACGAGACCGCCAAAACCAGCCACCAATATGTCCAGATGAACCTGTTTCGAGCATGTAGCCCCTGTCCCCGCATTAAGTACAATCGTCGCTCTTTTTGCGTATGGCTCACGGATGGCTCGACCCTGTCCGCCAACCGCAGGCGGCCACGTTGTCCTACGTGGCATTCTGAAATGGCCATTTCAGAGCTCTGGGGCGACGTCGCTAGACGTGCTCTTAATACACGCCCTGTGAATTTGAGGAGAATAGCAACGGGGCTGATGAAATGCACGACAATACGAAGTCAGGTGCGCATTCTCAAAATGAAATCCCACTCCCTGAAAGTACCACGTGTCACTCTCTCGTCCAGCGCGCGGCGCTTCTTTTTTCTTGACGTGACGTCACGAGACCGTGTTGCGAGGGTGACACCCCACCCTCTTTTCGAGTGGAAATGAATCGGTTGCATGCATAGTGGCTTCAACGGTGGACGACGACCCGGCTGGGCCGCGCATTTCGTCCGTTGACGTGCAGTGGGACGGGCGCTTTGCTCGAGCCTCATTGTGGTGTGCCGCGCCCCAGGCCAGGAGCGGTGCGCCCGCGCTTAGTGAGCAAATGGGCGGGGGGGCGCTGGTAGGCTGCAATTCTCGGTCGTTTAACCCGACGCTGCTGACCCGCCCGCCCGTCGACCCGCTCCCCGGCGGTGTGCGACACTCTTTTCTCCGCTTTGACTCGACTTTCGATCCTTCTAGTCCACCCTTCTTCCCCTCCCCCCCCTCCGCCACCCCATCCTCACCCTACCCCACACCCATCACCCCGCCATGGCTGAAGCTATCCGCAGTGCAACCGTCGGCGTTGTCGACACCATCGCCGCCGTCACCACTGGCATTGCGGACAAGCTGGGCGGCACCACCCCCTCTTCACAGACGTCCCTCGTGCCCCCCCCCCCGGCGGCTACCGCGGAGCACACCAACCCGCCTCGACCGGAACACCTGCCGCCCGGTGGCGCCCTGCCCGTCGCCCACCCGCCGCCGCTGTCACCGGGGGCGCAGGCAACGGTCGCGGGGGGCACGGTCACCACCCCCGTCGGCGCGGGCGCGGCGGTGGCGCAGCCGGTGGCCTCTGTGTCTGTGGAGGACGGGGCGGCCGCCGCCGCCTCTGATCCCACCGCACCCGCGTCGGCGCCACTGCCGACGACGGTGGCGTCGGCGGTGGCGACCGATGGGCGGCGAATGGTCCGCTTTCGGTGGGTGATGGCCACCACCTCGTCGGTGGTGGTCAAGGGCAGCTGGGATGGCTGGACAGGGGAGGTGGGTTGCGCAGGGGAGGGTGGGGAGGTGGCCCTCTTGCCAGGCACCTACACATGGAAGTACATTATCGACGGTGAGTATGTGTGTGGCAAGGGGTCAGACGTGGTAGTGGACGCGGAGGGCAATAGCAACCACGTGCTGACCGTGGAGTGAGAGTGAATGGGGGGCAGTAAGGGTAGTTGATGCATGCCTGGCCAGATACGTCCCTGCGTTTGATGAGTATGAGAGGAGCCCACGTCGGATAGGGCAGGGACAGCATCTCACCAAGCAGTGGGGAGGGAGCGGATGGGGATGACCCTCTGGGCGGGTACGAAACGACACGGTGGGCGGGTGCGCCGCGCTGCCCGCCGTGCTGCCCGCCGCCTACAGGGGAAGCAGGTGGTGGTGTCGTCAAGCTCGTGCAGCAGGGCGGGGGGGGGAGTCAGCCGCGACGCAGCCGCGACGGTCGCCGAAGCGAGAGAGTTCAGGTCGGGCGGCGGCGGGCGGGCGGTCCATGCCTGGCGTACGTGCACTCAGCCCGTCGCGTCCGTCGCCAAGCACATCAGCTCCACTCGCAGAAGCTTGAAATACGTAGCAACAACACAAAGGTTCGGAGAGCAGAGTCTGCTGCCCCCCACACACTGCACCACTGTACAAAGATAGCAGCCCCTTGGCTGATCCTGGAACAATATTAGTCGTATTCCAAATCCTGGGGGGACTACCCAATTCGTGGGCGTACCAGGGGGCCCCCCCCTAGAGATGCAATCCTGGGGGGTCGCGGTCCCCCCAGGCCGAGGGGGCCCCCCCTAGAGAAGCAATCCTGGGGGGTCGCGGTACACTCACGCCGAATGAGGGAAGATTGTTTACGTTAGCACTTTAATGCAATTGCTTGGTAGTTGCGGCCGACGTTCGACGCGGGTTGGCCTCGGCAGGTCAGAGGTCTGCGCGCAGGTGTGCGTGCCGCGCTTGCCCCCGCACGGCCGCGGATGGCCGAGGCGGCGGCCCCTGTCCCTGGCGCCGGCGCCGAGGTCAGGTAAGTTGCGACGAGGACCGTCGTCGCGGGGGGGAAGGCGCGTTTTTCTGTCCATGGACTAGATGGGTACGGCTGGCAGCGTCGTTGAGTGGGCACGTGGGCGGCGTGTCTGGGTAGCGGCGTGTTGGCGTCCAGGGGGAGGGGTCTGGTAGGTTTGGCCAACTGGTTCTGATGGTGGGCGCGGGGTTGTGCACGTGCTAACACAGCTGCGTTCTGTTTGTTGTTTGCTCTGGTATGGGTGGCACCGCTGGTGTCGGCGCCCCGTTCATTGGGCTGTGCTTGGCGGTGCGACAGTCTTCGGATAGCGACGTTTGTCCAGGGAAACCAGAAGAAGAAAGTGGCTCTGCTGCCGTCTGCCTTGGTGTGAGGCATATGGCGGGAAGCAGGTATGTTTTGGGGTTTTTGGTCAGAGCAGTGGGGAGGACTGTGTTCACGTGGCCGCTCGATGAGCAAGTCGGTTACGATGAAACACTTTTTGGTGACTAACGCGTCGTTTGCATTCATTTTTGGTGCTTTTTCTTATCTCTGCCTCGTTCCCTTCTCCCACGACTGACTTCATGTTGTTGTTCTGATGTCCAGGCTCGCTTCGGAACCTGTTGTACCTGAGCTGCCTGCTGAAGGCCTTGAGTTGTCCTGCGGCCCAGGGTTGGACTTTGGCGACTGCTATGCATCTGTTGCTGTCTGCCGCCGTGTCTCTGTCCGTAACCTGTCGCAGGAACGGGTGGATGTGCAGCTGTCCTCGGATAAGCCGGGCCAGGTGGTGTATGAGCTGTTGTCAGATTGGAGCGCGGAGCCCACAGCCGCGTCGCATGGCTCGGGCGCTTCCGACTCGGCGTCGGCCAGCGACGCGGACAGTGACGGGGATGGCGGGCATCATGACTCGTCCAACGCGCCACGTGACCGCTTTCACAGCCCCTTCCCAACAAGGACACCCTCGCAGTTGCGTCTTTCCGGTCCCGCGTCGACCGGACGGGTCAGTCCAGCGCCTGTCGTCCTTCCTGCTGGGGGCTCTGCGCTCCCCGCACTGCTTTCCCCCGTGACTCTACACGCCAACGTGGCCAACGTGGTGTCCCGTGCGGCAGAGCTGGGTGTGGGGGAGGGATCGTCTGCTGTGGGTCGCGTACAGGCACCCGCTGGGAGCGCATCTTTGGGGCTTCCCCTGCCTGGCCCCGAGCCCCGTACGGCACCGACGGCGGGCCTCAAGCCCCCTCTGGCGGTCCCTCCGCTCCTCCTTCCCAAGCCGCAGTCGTCTCTTCGCGACGCCACGGCTGACACGACCGGTGGTGCCGGGGACCTCAACCTCTCTGCCATCGACGCTGCCACTGCCCCGATTGTTCGCGCGAGCGGCGGGGAGCGGAAGAACTGCGTGGAGGAGGTTTCCCTTAACCCAGGGCAGCGTCGGTTCCTGCACGTCTGGATTACGCCAGCGACCAGCCGCAAACGCGGCGTGCCGGGGGGGTCCTCGGGGGGGGGAGGGACGTCGCTGGATGGGGCATTAGGGGGGGGCAATGCCACCACTGTGGCTGGAGGTGACACCAGCGCCAGCAGCGCGCCTAGCGGCGACGAAGCCACCGGAGACAGCGAGGTTAAGTCGGATGGTGGCTCTGGCGTGGGAGGCGACGACGCAGACGGCTCGTTGTCCGTTGGCGAAGGCTCCCTGCTTCCCACGTCCTTCCACCTTCTCTTCCAGTCCAAGGCGCATGGCGTTAAGGCGGTTGTCGCTCGCGCGCGCGTCTGCCAGTCAATAGTACTCGTGGAGCCCCTTCACGTGCACCTGGGCGACTGCTCCATCCCGACAGTCTACTCCACGGTTGTGCACTTGCTGAACGGGTCGGACATGCCCGCTCGGCTGGCCGTGCGCTACTCTTCTCAGTGCGTTGTTGCTGCTACGCACGACCTTGTCATCCCCCCTCGCGAGTCGCACGACCTCAAGTTGGAGTTCACTGCTCGAAACATCAACCCCGAGTACCGCAAGCAGGTGACCGTGGTGAATCTGTGCAACCCAGCAAATGACAACATCTTCACTCTCCGAGCGAACGTCATTGACCGCAATCGCGTGACACTGCACGCGCTCTTTTACAAGGTGCTGGCACCCAAGGTAACCAACGAGATTGACTTTGGCACGACTGTCGAGCACCAGGCGTCCATTCGAGTGTTTCGTATCAAGAACATCACCAACTCCTCGCTGCGTCTGCTGCTTGACGCGGGGTGCGATGTGACCTTCTACGTGCCCAAGGCGATTGCTGACGTGTCGGCGTTGACGCCTACCATTGGCGGCGCGGCCGACTTGGTACCCGGGGCCGATACTGTGAGCACTGCCCCAGG
This sequence comes from Pyropia yezoensis, assembly GCA_009829735.1. Classification (NCBI taxonomy): domain Eukaryota; phylum Rhodophyta; class Bangiophyceae; order Bangiales; family Bangiaceae; genus Pyropia; species Pyropia yezoensis. The sequence continues at coordinate 5,768,211 of CM020620.1, forward strand.
CACCGGGAGGCCAGGTGGTTCGCGCGGCCGCCGCGGCCTTGACTGTCTTCCCTGTGTTGCCGAAGATTCTTTTCTCAAGCTCCCGAGCGAGCCATCTCTGCCCCCCGGTGCCGGTTTAGGGCACTCTGCTCGGTCATCCGCGCCGCCCGGCGATGCTCTTACTTTGGCGCGGATGAGCTCCCACACATCGCTGCCCCGTCGCAACCCTCGCGAAGGCGGTGGGCTTGGCGGTGGTATGCGCACTAGTACCAGCATGTCGTCAGACTTGCGTGCGGACATGCACTCTAGCAAGTCTGCGCTCGACGACGCCCCAAGCGACGGAGACACGTCGCTCATCATCAAAGCGCTGCTAGAGCGCAAGTTGTTTGAGAACGTCGCCATCCGTCCGTCTTCCACGTCGTCTGGCGTGAACTCTGCCTCGATCATCCCTTCTCGTCCGGCCACACGTGTGGCTCCGTCAGAGGACCCCTCGGCGACGAGCACAATGTCCCTGCCAACGACGATGAGTCCTTCAATGGAATGGCAACAAGAGGTGCCGGCGGCGGGTGAATCGGGCGGCGGCTTGCACCGTCACCGTTCCCCATCGCCACGGCCAGATGCGCGTCCGCCGCAGGGCGTTCAGCACCCCGCTACGGTTAGCCAGGCAGATATTGATGAGCGGCTGCGTAAGCTGGAGAAAATCCTCACGCCCCCTGAGGCGGCGATGCCCACCTTTTTCTTGGATACTGCCGCCGAGACTGCCTACGTCGAGGCGCAGCTGCGGCCTGCCCAGGAGCTCACCGCGGCCGTGCGCGACGGTCTGCTGGTGCATTCGAACCGTCTCGCGTTGCCTGGCGGTACTGAAGGATTTGTCGTTGCTGCATTTGCACCCACGTCTGCGGGCATCGGACGGACGTTGCGGTCCAAGGTGCGCGCCTGCGAGACGCGGCTCTTGGTTTCGCTCCTGGAGTTTGACCGCCCAAAACTTGCAGTTTACAAAGACCGAGAATCAGTACCTGACGCCAATACTGCTACAGACGTCAACCAGACCGAGCTATCCGTCCCCCCCCGCGCGGTTGCTCTGACAGTCCGCGTGTGCCGCTCTGAGATGGAGGTGGCCCAGCAGTTTCTCAACTTCGGGCCGCTGTGGGTGGGCGAGCGCCGAGCCAAGACCCTGGTACTGTTCAACAAGTCGGAAGCGCCGCTTGTGTACGCCATCCGCAAGTCAGGCTCGGTCGCGTCGGGGGACGTACGCCTTGACTTTGGTGGCGGTCGCCTGGGCGTGGTTCGACCATACCTCTCCAAGGAGATCCCGTTTGTGTTTGCGCCGTCGCTAGCAGGCGTCTTTCGGGAGCGTATTCGCATTGAGAACTTGCAGGACGCAACGGCCAACACCGAGGTCAGCATTAAGGCGGTTGTGCACCGGCGGCCCAAGTTTCGCGTCGCCTACACACCGTCGGCTACCAATCTGGGGGTGGCCTCCGTTGGCATTGAGTCACCAGGCCGTTTTCAACTGCGCATCTCGAACGACTCGGAGAAGGCGCGCCGATTCACTGCAGTTGCAACCGTTGAGGAGGGCCTCAAGGCGACCCTGGATGCCGTGGTGCTGTTGCGAGCCGTGGGTGACGCCGGGGGGGAGGGTGGCAGCGGCGGCGGTGGTGGCGGCGATAGTGGGCCTAGCTCTCGTGGAGGCTCGGGCTCGGGGCCTGGCCACAGTTCCGGTAGTCACGGCGGTGGCAATGGCGGCCTGCTGACGCAGTCTCAGTCTCACGGTCAGGATGACGGTGACTTGGACCTGGTGGGGGACCTGGACACCATGGAACAAAAGCTCAAGATTTACAAGCGCAAGGGCAAGGACGCGAAGGCTGTCAAACTGCAGGAACGTATCAAGGCTCTTCGGGCTGCGCAGAGCACACGAAAGGCGTTGGACTCTCCAAAGGCTTCCGGGGAGCGAGCCGGGGCATCGGATTCTACTGCTAGTGCCGACGGGGCTGGTGGAGATGTCGCAGACGGGAGCGGCGCTCCTGGTGGCCGTATTGCTGTTGGTTCAGCCATTGCCAGCGGGGTACTGAACAGCTCGTCTGGCGCGCCCGTGGCAAGCGCCGATCTTCCTCCCACCATACCGGTAGCAGAACCTAAGGTCAAGGTGACGGAGAACAGCATCGTGCTTTCTTTGCGCCCCGGGCGGACACAGACTGTGTCCGCCTCTATTCTGGTGCGGAAGAGCTTGGCTCGTGGCAGTAATGCCTCCCGTTCGATGCAGGACGGCACGGACCTGCTGCGAGGTCTGTTCACGATATCGGTGTATGAGATCAAGAACCAGGATGAAACCAAGACGGTAGTCTGCTCCTTCTTGGTTGCCCCGGCACCTGCGGACGCGCACCCAACTTCTATGGCGGTGCCATCTGACGCGAGCGCGGCTGCCAAGGCGAAAGGCGGGCCGTCCAAGCCCGATAGTGGTCGCATAGCCGAGCGCGCTGTTGACATTGGACGCAAGACCGCGGCCGCGCTGGCTTCAGCGTTTGCAGCTGTGTCGTCCGGGTTCGGCGACTCAACTGAGGCCGCGCGTGCGGTGCCGTCCGGCGACGGCGCAGATGGGGCGGTCGCTGCATTGCCCCGGCCCAGCGACGACCTGCACATCTCGCCGTCAGAGGTAGGCCTGAACGCACTGGTCGTGGGCACGCTTGTCCGACAGGCGGTGGTCGTATCGAACACGTCGGACAGGTGGATCAAGTTTGTGGTCATTTCTGCCGACGGTTCATGCGTGTTGAGCGGAAGCGGCCAGGCTGGAAGCGGTGGGTCTGGAGGTGCCGGCCCTGGCGCCGATGAGTCGGCGGCGGCGATGTCTGCGGAGGAGGAGGGCCCGTTACTTCGCCACCAGAGCAGCCGCTCGTCGATAGACTCGGCGGCGGCGTCTGGCGATGGCCCCCGTGGCACCCAAGCGTCTCGCGCTGTCTCTTTATCGTGGACGGCCCGGCGGCTTCTCGAGGCTATTGTTTCGCCTTGGAGCTCGCTCGTTGCTCCACACAGCTCGACAACCATCCAGCTTTCCATTTGTGCCCTGGCCCCGGGACTGCACCGCCGCTGTTTTGTTGTGTGCTGCGACCCGTCGTCGTCAGGCAACAAGCCCGGCTCGCGGCCCGCGCCGGGTTTGTCCGATCCACGGTTGAGCTGCCAGATATCGGACTTCCCTCCCACCTCCACGCTGCAGGTAGCGGTCAAGGCTGTCCAGTCGGAGCAGCCACTCGTCTCGCTGGTTGGGCTCAAGGAGGGGGTATCTCTGGACCTCGGTGTCGGCTATGTCGACGCTGGTGTTCGATTCGCCATCCGACGAGTTGTGGAAGTGGAGTCCCGGTCCGACGTGCGGCTCGTTCTGCGTGCTCGTTCGAACCTGGCATCCCAGGTGTACGTGTACAAGGGGGTAGTTGCTGAGCATGACCCGCCGTCCGCCGCAGTTGTGGCGGATGCGGTGGTGCTGCCCCCTCGCCAGCGGGTGCGCCTGACCATCTGCGTGGCGCCGCGGCTGCCTGAGGCTGAGCTCCGGAGCGGTGCCACGCGTCCTCTTGTGGGGGGGCTCCAGCTCAACCTGTACCGGCAGCAGCTGCAAACAGTTGGTGTGCGTGGGTCTGGCGACGGCGCCTCGGATGCCCTTCCGCCCCCCGCAGCGCCTAGCCTGCCGGCTGTGGTGGCGGGGAAGGGTAGCGCCAGTGTCCTGGGGGCTGCTGCGATGAAAGGTGGTGGGGTCCCTTCGTCTGGCCTGGCTAAGGGTGGCCCCGGCACTCCGGCCAGTATGGCCAAGAGTGGCCCCGGCGCTGTGGCCAGTCTGGCCAAGGGTGGCCCCGGCTCTGTGGCTAGTATGGCCAAGGGCGGTCCCGGGGCTCCGGCCAGCGTGGCTAAGGGTGGCTTCGGCACCCCGGCCGCCGTCGATGGTGCACCCGCACAGGTGTTCGTTGGCGAAAGCACCGTCCGTTTCTCGGCCATGGTGGGCGCCTGCGTGCTGGCCGTGTCTACCACCCTCGTGGACCTGGGTGTCATCAGCAGCAGCGGGGCCGTGCTGCGCGGCGACTTTGACGTCACCAACCGGTCGACTGGCCTGTCCGGTCGCTTCCGCGCTGTGCCATCTTCCAAAGCTGTACGGTTGTCGGTCAGCGACGTGGCCCTGGCGGCCGGTGCGTCGTGCAAGGTGTCCTTCACGCTGGCGTGTGCCCAGTTTGGGCTCATTGAGCAGCACGTGACGCTGCACAACGTTACCGCTCCGTCTCAGATTCTGATTGTACGGGTGCGCGTGTTCGCTGACCGCGGGGATTTGCGCATTGCCGATCTGCCGCGGTCACCAGTTGACTCATCCATGACGCTCGCGCTGCCAGTGGTGTATCTCATTCCGCCCGTTCCCGCTGCGGCAGCGGCGAAGGTGGCGGCTGCTGCGGCACCCCGGCCGGACGGCAGTCGACCGAGCTCCTCTGATGAACCTGCATCGCGGCCACCCGTTGCCTGGTCGGTATGTGCAGCAGAGAGTCGGTGTTTGTTTCTGCGGGCTGTCGCCGGCCGTTTTCCAACTGCGGACACGCTGGTGCCGTTGTCAGAATTGAGTCTCAAGGTGCGGCTGGAGGGGTCGTCCAGTGCACTGGATGACTTCGACAGTGCCGTAGCGACCAGTCCGCAGGTGCCCGCTGTGGCAACTGTGGCTCTTTCTGGCGGTGGTGGTGGTGGTAGCGGTGGCGGCGGAGGAAGCGTCAGCTCCCGAGCACCTTCGGAAGCAGACTCGGTCGGTCGCCTCGTGCGGTCCGCTTCGTCGCGGTCTACTACGCGGGAGGGTCCTCCGCCCGAGAAGCCATCTCCTTCATCGCAGAGCGTGTTCCATCCGGCGGGCAGCTCGTTTACCTTTGGCGGCCCGTCTGTACGAGAGCTGTCTCTTATTGTCCATGGCGCCGCACCGGCCGAGGTGGGTCCGGGCATGCAGCGCGCATTGCAAGCGGGCAAGCTCGTCCCATTTGCGGGCCTCTTGGCGCTGGCGTCTCAGGTGGGGGGGGACGCCAGCGGCGGCGCGGCCGAGGTGCCCAGCGAATCAGCCGCATCCACTGCCGCCGTGCCAGCGCCGATTGCCAAGGCGCTGCGCATCTCTGGGGGCTACTGCGTGTCCCAGCTCAAGTTTGCCTCGGGCGACGCCCGGACGCACGTGGGTGTGGTGGGTCAGCGGAACGGCTGGAGGAAGGTGGTGGCGGAGACAACCATCACCAATGCCACCGATGCGCCACTCTCCTACGCCATGGGACCGCTGCCGAGCGGGCTGAGTGCTGTGCAGGGCGCACCTTTTTCGGTCAGCTCGGGTAGCGCTTCTCTGCGAGGGCAGTCGCAAGCGTCAGTGGGGTCTGGCAGCGGCGCCGCGGTAAGCACGGTGGTGTCGACGGCCGATGGTGCTGCGGATGTCACTGACGACACGGACGAAGAGGAGGAGCGGGTGGACGTGCTGCCTGGCCTCAAGGGCCACCTGCGGCCGCGGCAGAGCGCTAAGGTGCAGGTTGTGGTGGAGGTGGCGGAGCTTCGCAGCCAGTCGGCCGGCGAAGTCACTTTTGTTGTGCCTATTCGTAACCTCTACAATCCGGCCGGTGGTCTCTCGTGGTCGGTGGCGGCCACTATCACGGCCCCGCGGCTGTCGTTTGAGCGGCTGGACCAGCACGACCACGTGGCACCGTCTCCGGCTCCGCGGCCTCGGTCGCCACGCCCGCACCACCTGACGACTCCCAGCGGCGGCTCCGTTGGGGAGGACCCCCGGTCGGTTGGTGTCGCTGCCTCTGCTTCTGTTGGCGCCCCGGCGTCGACGGTGGGCGACTGGTCCGCGGTCGACGACGGGGTGCACGTGTCGATGCTGCGGAGCTTCGCGATTACGCTTCCGCGGATGGCCGTGCCGAGCAAGTTGGTGACCTCTCACTGGTTCCGCGTTATCAACGTGTCAGAGGCGTCATTTGCCATGCGCCTCGGCGTTGTGACCTTTCGCGGGGCGGCCGAGCCGGGCGCCGCGGACACGGCATTTGCCCTGGGCGAGCTGCTGACGCTCTCTGTTGTTGAGCACTCATCGGGCGACCCGCTGACCGAGGCGTCGTTGAGTCCCGGCGAGAGTCTCGCCGTCCGCGTGACGGTGACGCTCAGTGAGGCGGCGGGCCACGCCGAGACGTGGGCCCGCGTCGCCGCGCTCCTTGCCACGGCCCCCGACCGACAGAGTGAGGTGCCGCCGCCACCTGTGGGCTGCCCCGCGCCAGGCGGCGCAGGGAGCAGCGGCGGTAGTGGCGGCGGTGGAGGCGGTGGCGGCAGCAGCGGTACCCCGCTCGGCGTGACGCCGCCGACGCCACCAGGCCACTCGCGGCGGTCGTCTGGTGCGTCCCTCGTGGACGGGCTCGTGTTGCTGCCGGGCTCGATGCCAAGTGGAGGCGGCGCCGCTGGCGGTGGATCTGGTGGCGGTGGCGGTGGCGGTAGCGGTGGCGGCGGTAGCGGTGGTGGCGGTGGCGGTGGCGGCGGCAGTAGTGGTGGGCCCGCCATGGGCATGGGAACTATCATTGAAGGCGCAATTGCGCGGCTGGAGCTCCACTGCATCGTCGATGGGATTGTCGAGCCCGCCGACGCAGTGTACGTGTACGGGTCGGCCTGCCGGGGGGCGTCCGTGGGGGTGTCCCCGCCCATGCTGTCGTTTGCCACATCGGCGGCAGGGGCGCCGGCGCCGGCGCCCAAGACGCTGCGCCTTACCAACCTGTGGACGTCCTCGTCGCGACGCTTTGCGGTGCGGGTGGCCAACCTACCACCCGGAGTGGAGGCGTGCGTTCGACGGGTGGCGGCCAAGGCGCTGCCCGGCTGGGAGGTGGCCACCCCCGGTGCCGTCGCCGCTGCCGCCGCGGTCGCCACTGCCGCCACCACTGCCGCCACCACCACCATCGCTACGGCTATGCCAGAGGGAGGTGCCTCGGACAGGGGCGGCGTCGGCGGCGGCGGAAGCAGCAGCAGCGGCGGGGAGGCGGGTGGCCCTCTGGATGCGCTGTCGGCCGCGGCGGGCCACGTCCGTGGCAGCGGCGGCGGTGGCGGTAGTGACGGTGGCGGCAGCCGCAGCAGCCGCGGCAGCCGTGGCAGCACTGGCAGCGCCGGCAGCGGCCCCCCCGGGGCGGACCCCCCCGCTTCCGCCTCGGCAGCCGCCGACGACGCGGCGGCGGCCGAGGCAGACGCCGCGGCGGCCGCCGCCGCCGCCGCCGCTGCAGCGGCGGCGGCCGGTGCCGCCGCCACCGCTGCGCTCTTTGCCGCCACCGACCGGGCCGTCCCCGCCGACGGCGGCCTGACGCTGCGGCCGGGCGAGGCCACCGAGCTGGCCGTCTGCGTGCGGCGCGGCGTTGCCGCGCCGCCGCGCGTGACGGGCGTTGCGTCGGTGAATGTGGTGGAGCTGCCTGACGCGGCTGCGGCGGCGGGGGGGGAGCGGGGGGCGGCGGGAGTAGTGGCGGACCCGCCCGCCCCGGGGGGGGGCACCGCAGGCGTCGGCGGTGCTGCGTATCAACCTGGTGTGAGGGTGGTTTGGGGTGGCAGAGCTGCGGGGGAGTGCCGTGGGGGGAAGGGCCGGGGGATGTGGGGATTGGTGGGTGGGGGGAGAGAGCCGTGTTCTGTATGTAGGGGGTCTGGGGTGCAAGTGGGGGAGGGGGTGGGGGAGTGGGGGGACGATGCCGACCCTCCCCTCCCACCCTCGCGTGCTGTGTCGCGTTGGGCGCCGCCCGCCGGCGCCCCCGTTTTTTTTTCGTCCTGCCCCTCCTTGCCCCGTGCCCACTTTCGGCTGGCTCGCCGCCGGTGGGGTGGCAGGCAGCGCCGCCGCGCAGCGCCCGTCCCACCCCGTCGCGCGCGGCCTCGGGGAATCCCCCCCCCTCTGTCCCGCGAGGCGCCAGCGGGCGCCGCTCCCCCGTTGCACATCCCGCCCCCCCCCCCCCCCCCTGCGCGCGCGCGATCGCTGAGCCGCGTGGCCAGAGGGGGGGGCGGGGGGGGCAGCGGAGACCGCCGCCGCCCCCGCGTGTCCGCCCTGGGCGTGGCGCACCCGCCGCGGCCGCCACGGCGCGGGCGGCTAGCGACGCCCGCCTGCCGCCCGCCGCCCGCCGCCCGCCGCCCGCCGCCCGCCGCCCCACCACCCGCCACCGGCGGCCCCGCCGCCAACCGCCGGTGGACACGGCGCCGCCCCTGGCAGCTACCGCCCGTCCGCCGTCGCCCGTCAGCCGCCCGCCCCGAGCCCGTGACCTGCTGCTGTGGGGGCGTGGCGAGCGTAATACAGGTGGTCGCCCCCCCTCGCACGGGCGCCAGCCAAAGGGGCCGCCGCCCTCACCCCTCCCCCCGCAACCGTGTCCCCCCTCTCGCATGGCGGGGACCCCGCCTCCCGCGGCGGGCGGGTGGCGGCGCGGGCGTCACCGGCGCCACCCCCGTCGCCCGCCCGCGTCGTCCAACGCCCACGCGCCGTCGGCGTGCGGGCCGCCGCCGTCGTCACTGTCGTCCCACGGGTCACTGTCATCCCCTCCCCCTCGGAGGCCGTCCCAGTCGTCCCGGTCGCCGTCCCAGTCGTCCCGTTCGTCGTCCAAGTCGTCCTGGTCGCCGTCCCAGTCGTCGTCTGGGTCGTCCTCATCCCAGTCGGGGTCACTGGCGGCAGCCGCGGCGGCGGCCGTCGACGCTGCCGACCGACGCGACGGCGGCGGCGGCGGGGACCACCCGGCCCGCACGGGCGCGCCCTCCCCTCCGCCCAGCCACGCCGCCGTTTCCGCCTCGCCCCCGCCGTCACCGTCGACACCGCCGCCGTCAATGCCGCCGCCGCCGTCTGTGGCGTCCCTACCGTCGCCATGGAGCGCCCGCAGGCGGCGACGGAGGGCGCCCAGCCGGCGGCGGAGGATGGTGGCTTCCGCCTCCTCGGCCACCGCCGCCGCCTCGGCGGCGCGCGCGGCGGCAAGGACGCCCAGCAGCTGCGCCCGTAGCTGCCGCACGGCCGCCCGCTCGGCGGCTGCGTTGGCGGCCGCCGCGTCGGCCGCTGCCGCGTCGGCCGCTGCCGCGTCGGCGGCGGCCGCGTCGGCGGCGGCCGCGTCGGCGGCGGCCGCGTCGGCCGCCGCCGCCGCGGCGGCCGCGTCGGTCGCCGCCGCCCCCACCGCCGCAGCCGCGTCGGCGGCGGCGGCGCCCGCGGCGGCCGCCGCCGCTGCCGCCGCCGCTGCTGCGCCGTCGTCGCCGGCTGCTGGGCTGCCCGCCGCCGCCGCCACCCCCTCTGACCCAAACCCGTCGGTTCCTACCGGCGGTGGTGCCGCCGCCGCCAGGGCCGCGGCCGGTGCGGGCCGCCCGCTGCGGCCACGGCGGCCGGCCGCCACGGCCAACAGGGACAGGGGCGCGAGCAGGGCCACCGCCAGGCCCGCCGCGACGAGCGCCGGCGGCGTCGGCGTCGGCGGCGGCGGCAGTGGCGGCGGTGGCGGCGGCGGTGGTGGCGGCGTGACGCCCGCCGGCGGGGAGCCCCACCGGGCAACGGGCCAGCGGGCGGGGGCGGCTGCTGGCGGGGTCCCCCCGTGGGGGCGGCGACCCCAGAGGCGGCGGCCGCCGCCCCAGCCGCCGCTGACGCTGCTGCCGCCGACGCCGCCGCCGCTGCCGCCGCCGCCGACGCCGACGCCGCCGCGCCCGCCACGCGCGAGCGCCGGCGGCGCCCCCGACACTGCCGCCACCGCGGCGGGCGCCGCCGACGGTGGCGGGGGTAGCGGGGGCGGCGGCGCCGCCCAGGCAGCGGCGGCGGCGGCTGCGCCTGCGGCGGCGGCGTCAGGCCGACCCGACTGGTCCATGGCGGCCCGCGCCGGGCCGCACAGGCGAGAGGGGGACAACCGCGGGGGAGAGGGTAGGGGATGGGGCCGCCCGCCGCGGGTGGCGAAGGTGGAGGAGGGACGAGGGGGGGGTGGGGTGTGGGGCGGGGAACAGAGAGATGGGGCGCGGGCGCAGGAGGGGGGCGGGGAGATTCAACCATGGACTTGGCACTGGGATTAAATTACACTTCGAGGAGAACCCCTGCTGGAGGCCACGTGGCGGAGGTCACCCGAGCATACAACTCTGTCGGGATGGCGTCCCTGCACGGCTGTGGATATCGGGTGCTCCGGGAGACCTCGGTCACGCCATGATAGCGCCGCGGGGGACACCGCGCGGCGCGGGACGTTGCGTGGCGAGTGGCGTAGCATGGCAAACGGCGTGGCATGGCGGCGATGCTGTCCAGTTTCGCAGCTACTATGTAGAGATGATCCCTCCAGTACTAGCCGCGCCTCTCGGAGTGGGCGTCGCAGCATGCAATGCCCTGTTTGTTGAGGGTGGGGCGACGGAGGAGAGGCACCTCGGGGGGGTCACGCTGAGAGCAGCGCCACGTACAAACGGTCTGCAAGAGGAAGAAAGGGGATGCGTCCACTCCACCTCTGCAGTAGGCTGGCCAGCTGTCCCCTGTCCGCGGCGCATCTCCGCCGCCGCCTGGACGGCGCTCTGGCGGCGCCGCCACAGTGCGCCCCTGGGCCGTCCACACACTGAGCTCTGCCGCCGGCCACGGCGGATCCCGCACCACCGCGTTAACGTCCTCGACCATGGGCGGGTCCGCGCAGACACTCTCCAGCGGCGCCCGGTCATCCCTCAGCACCCCGCTCCACCCCCCCCGCCCCTTTTTCGTCCGACGCTTCGACGGTGGCATGCACAGACGAGAAGACGACACAAGATCCATGAAGCACATGGTCATGGTCACGGCATGGACGTGTTGTGTGCTGGTCATGGCCTGGTCAGGCCGTCGGTTGCTCCAAGTAGGGGAGCGCTGCTGGCCTCGGCCACGGCGCCGCCGCACGGCCGGCGCCCGTCCCCCGCGCCCCTCCCCCAGCTGGGCTCCTGCGGCCCCGGCGGTAGGCGGCACCCCCCCGCGCGGGTGGCAGCACGCGCAGTTGCCGTGGGGGCGCCGGTGGCCTGCGGTCGTCAGTGACGGCGCTGGGTGGCGGTGGCAGTGGTGGCGGGCGGTTGGCGGCGGTGGCGGTGGGGACGGCAGCAGGCAAGCTTGCATGCATGCAAGCTTGTGGGGAAGTCACGGCGCCTGCCTGGGCTCCCCCCCACCCCTTCCTCCTTCTCCACTTCCCCTTCCCTCCTCCCACATGCTTGCCCCACCCCCCCCCCCGCGGCGGTGCGTGTCCTGGCGTTTGCTTTGCGTTTACCCTGTGGGGTCCCCCATAAATAGGCGCGCCGTAAGGGGGGGGGGCGCCGGTTGGGGGGGTAGAGGGGGAGATCGACGGCCAGCCGACCGAGCCCCCCGCCACCACCACCACCACCCCCCCCCTCCCCCCCAACTCTCCTTCCCCTCCAGAGGAGTCACGCACTCCTCCTCCCTCCACCGCCCTTGCGTCTCCCCCCCCCCCCCCCCCCCCGCCTCACCTCCCGCGTCCATCCTCCTCCAACCATCCCCCCCGCCTTCCCACCGCTCACCGCACCCGCACACTACGCTCCACGTACACCCGCGCCTCGTGGATGGGCGGGCAGCGCCCGCGGCGGCGGCGGCGGCCGCCGCCGCCGCCGCCGCCGCCGCCCGCCGCCGCTGCCGCCGCCGCCGCCGCCGCGTCGCGCGCGCGGCGGCCGCGCACCGACGACCAGTCGCCGAGGCAGGGGGGCGCCAGCGGCGGCGGCGGCCGCCCCACCGTCGCCACCGCCGCCGCCGCCGCCGCCGCCGCCGCCGCCGCCGCCGCCGCCGGGGGTGGCGGCGCGGGGGCGTACCCACCGCCGCCGCCCGCGGCGGGGGGCACCCCACTGGGCGCCGCCGCCCCCCCGCCGTCGCCGTCGGGGGTGGCGTCACCCCACGCGGCCGGCCGCCGGGCGGTCGCCGCCGACGCTCCCGCCGGGGCGATGGCGGCGGCGGCGGCGGCGGCGGCGGCAGCCTCCGCGGCGGCCGCGACCGCCGCCGCCTCGGCAGCGACCGCCGCGGCCACACACCGGTAGCCGTGGCGGTAGTGCATGCGGACGCGGCGGCACTCGACGATGCTCATGCCCATGCGGCTGCGGCTGGCCGTCGGGGGGGTCGGCGCCGGGGGCGCCATCCACGGGCCCCCGCGGCTGGCCGCCGCCGCCGCCGCCGCCGCCGCCGCCCCAGCCGACGCACCCGCGGCGCACGCCGGGGACCCCCCTCCGGCGGCTGCCGGCCGCCCGCAGCCGGGGGCCCCGCCGTCGGCACCCGCCGACGCCGCGGCGGCACGGGGGGAGGGCGGGGCGGGCCTGGCGGCGGCCGCACCGCGCTGCTGCCGCCCCGGGGGGGGCCCGCAGGCGGCGGCAATGGCGGCGACCGCCTCTGCCGCCGCGACGGCGGCGGCGCCCGCCGCGCCAGCCCGCGGCGGCGGCAGCCGCGGCTGCAGGTCCAGCGCCAGCCGCATGGGCGGCAGCCCCGACGACGCGGGGGGGGACGTGCCGCCGTCGTCGGCAGGGCCACTGCCGCCGCCGCCGCTGCCGCCGCCGCCGCCGCCGCCGCTGCCGCCCGCCGCCGTTGCGGCGGGGGCGGCGGGGGTGGGGCCGTCGGGGGCGGCCGCGTCGACGCTGCCGTCGCCGCCGCCGCCGCCGCAGCCGTCGCCGTTGGCCCAGCCGTACGACACGGGTAGGGGGGAGGATGGGCGGGGGCGCCGCCGGGGGGGCCCCGCGGGGGGGGGGGGGAGCGGCAGCGCCGGCGGGTGCCCGCCCCCGGGGGCGGCGGCGGCGGCGGCGGCCACCGCCGTTGCCGCGACGCGGCCGCCGCCATCGACAGGGGGGGGGGCGGCGGCGGGGGTGCCCGCCACCCCCGTCGGGCCGAACGTGGCGACCAGCGACGCGCCCACCGACGCGAGCGTCTCGGCCGCCGCCACCGGTGGGGGTGCGGTCCCGGCGGCGGGAGGGGGCTGGGGCACGGCGGGGGGGGCGCCCGCGGCGGCCGCTACAAACTCCTCGGCCCAGCCGGCGAGGGAGCGCGGGGAGGAGGTGGAGGCGCCCTTGCCGCCATTGGCCGTGGCGCCACGGCCACCGCCGCCGCAGCCGCCACCGGCGGCCCCGCCGCCACCGTCGCCGCCACCGCCACCGCCTCTTTCTCCGGCGTGGGCGGCCGCCGAGCCCGCCTCCCCGGGTGAGGTGCACCCCTCTGCGGGCACCGTCGGCGACAGCGCCGCCGCGGGCACCGTTGCGGCCGTCGCGGCAAGGTCCGTGGGGGTGGGGAGGACCAGCTTGGGCGCCCCCCCGACCCGCGTCGCGCCGCCGCCGCGGCCACCGCCACCGCCGCCTCGGCCGCCGCCGCCGCCGCCGCCGCCGCCGCCGCCACCGCCGCCGCAGCCACCTCTGCCGCCGCCACCAGCGGGGGCACCCCCTCGGCGCCGCCGTGGCGGCGACCGCACGAGCGCGGCCTTTCCCCCCCCCGCCCCCCCTCCACCCCCACGACGCGGCGCCGCGCGGCCGAGGCACAGCGGCGCCACCGCCGCCGCCGCCGCCGCCGCCGCACCCGCCGTGGGCGGCGGCGCCGGCCCCACCGCCGGCGGCGACGAGTACCGCCGGGCGGTGGGGGGGGTGCCGCGGGGCGCCCGCGGGCTCCCCGCCGCCCCCACGCCCATCGGGGCCCTCCTGCCCCCGCCGCCGCCGCCGCCGCCGCCACCCCCGCCGCCACCCCCGCCGCCACCCCCACCGCCGCCGCCGCCGCCGGCACCCCCCGCCGCGGCGGCTGCCGCCGCAGACGCCACCGCCGCCGCCGCGGCCGCCCGGCGCTTGCGCGCGGCAGCGGCGGCGGCGGCCGCCGCCTTGTGGGGCTCATCCAGAAACAGCACCGACAGCCACACCCGCTCCACCGTCGACCGGACGGTGGTGGCGAGGCGGCCCAGCACCTCCACCGGCGCCGGCGGCCGGCCGCGCCCGCCACTCC
>CM020620.1:5784592-6045434 GCA_009829735.1 Pyropia yezoensis
CGTCCCAGTCCCGTCCCCCTCCCCGTCCCCTCCACACCCCCCTCCCGTCTCTGTCCCAGAGGCCTCGCCGCCACCCCTGTCGCTCCCCCCCCCCCCCCTCCCCCGCCCCCTCTCCCCGTCGCGCCGCGCCGCCCGCCACCGCCGCCACCGCGCCACGGCCAATGGCGGTCGGCCGTGGCGGCCGTCACGACCGTGCGTCGGCCCGCCCGCCCGCACACGCCGCCACGCGCGGGGGGGGGGGGCCTGCGCCCACTGCTGCACGAGAGGAGGAGGGAGGGGGAGGGGGGGGGGGGGGTGACCGACCGGCCGGGGGGGTTTGTTTGGCCAAAAGGCCACCGCGCCCCGCCGACGGCCGTCAGCTGGCGTGGTCGCTGCCGGGCGCCCCCTCACTGCCGCGCTACCCCCCCTCCCCCCCCCCCCCCCCCCCCCCCCCTCGCCGCGCCTCATCCCACCCCCACCACCACCGTCACGGTCGCCCACCCACCCCCCCCACCCCCCCGCCCCGCCATTGGCCCACACGCCTGGCACCACACACCCGCTCGCGGCGTGGAGGGGAGAGACCAGAAACACACTCCAAAAAAAAAAAAAAATGGACCCCGCCCCCGCCCCCCCCACCGGGCGGTCCTTGCCCCCCCCCCCCCTCTCTACCTACGCAGCGCCGTGCCGCCACTGCCGCGGCGGGCACGGCACGCGGCACGGGCGGGCACACACCCCCGTGGCCACGCCGGTCACCGTGTACTGTAGGGACCGCGGCACGCGGCGGTTACCCGCCCGCGGCCAAGACGGCGACTGGCCGCCGCCGTCGGCGGGGGTGCCGGCCTGGCGCGCGGCGGGGCCCACGGCTGACGCAGGGCAGGGGGGGGGGGGGGGGGGGGGGGGGGGGGGAGAGCGCGAGGGGGGACTGTGGCGGCCCGTGTCGCACGCCCCGGGACGGCGGCCGGTGAGGAAGGGGGGGAGCGCCAAGCGAAACGGTAGCCAACGCTGCTGCAGCCATGAACCGGGGTGGTGTTGGTGGGGGGGTTTGCAAGGGGGGGGGGGGGGGGGGAGGGGGGGGCCGCTGCGCGCTCCCCCCCCCCCCCCCCCCCCCCCCTTGGCCCGCCCCACCTCTCCCCAGCTGTGTCCCACGCACGCGCGCGGGCGCTCGTGCCGTGTCCCCCCCGCGCGCGTGCGCCGTGACCTCCCCCCGCTCCGCTCCTCCCCCACCTCTCTCGCCCCCCCCCGCACGCGGGGTGGCCTCCCCAGACAGGCCGCCAACGGTGCGAGCCGCACCGTAGACGCGTGACACGGCCACGTATCGGGGGGGGGGGGGGGGACGCTGCTGCCGCCGCCGCCGCTGCCGCCGCCGCGGCCCGCCGCCGCGGCCGCGGCCGCCACCGTCACTGCCGGCGGGGCTCGTGGCGTGGACCGGCCGGCCGCCAGACGTGGGTGGGGGCCCTCGCGAGCAGAGCGGTGCGCCCCCCCCCCCCCCCTTCGCCGCTGCCGCAGCGGGGCCGGCGGTCGGCGGCCGCCGGCGGGTGGCCAGTGTCCCTGTGGTGGGCGGCGGTCGGCGGGGCTGGGCGGCCGGCGGTGGGGGTGGCCGCCGCTGCGGCTACCGCACAGACAGGGACAGGGCACCCGCCCCGGGCTGCCGCGGCAGTCTGCTGCCGCTACGCGTCGTGGCCGCGGCTGGCGGCGGCCGCCGCCGTCGCCGCCCGACGCGGTGGGGCGCGCTGCGCCGCGGCGGCGGCGGCGGCGGCGGCGGCGGTCGGTGCTGCCCGGCGCCGTCTTGGGCCCACCGCCCCACCCGCCGCAGGGGCGGCCGGCCGGCCCGGCCTCCCCGTATGGGGGCGCCCGCCACCCGCCGCCAGCCACCGGTGGGGGCCACGCCACCGCCGCTGCCGCCCCCCCCTCTGCGCCCGCCCCCCCCCCTCCCTCCCGGCTCTATCCACCTGCTCATGGTCCACGCTGGGCTGGAGGGGGGAAGAGGCGGGGGGTCAACCCACGTTGGCGACGCGTTCCCCGACGCCGAGCCGTCTGCTGCCTGCGGGGGGGGGGGGGGGGGGGGGTGGGAGCGCCCCCCCCCCTACTGGCGGGGGTGAGCGGCGGCGGGCCGGCGGGGGGGTGGGTGGGGTGCGCCACCGCCGGGCTGGCTGGCCGGCGGGCGGCTGGGGTCCCACCAATCGGTACGAGGTAGCGTGGCAACGGGAAAAAAAAAAAAAAAAAAAAAAAAAAAAAGGGGGCAGAGAGGGGGAGGGGGGAGCGGGGCGCGGGGGGGGCAAGCCACGCTGCCGAGGGGCGGCCGTGCCCCTGCCGCGCCCCGTCGGCGGTTTGGGGGGACAAGCGAGGTGGCACAGGGAGGGGGAGGGTTGTTGCAGAGGGGAGGGGTGGGGCGGTGTGGGGGGGGGGTTGGAGGTGGGGCGGTCAGGGGTGCGGCGGTGGGAGGCGCGTGGGACACCCGCCGGCCTGGCGGCAGTGGCCCATGGCACCCTGGTGGGTGTGTATGTATGTACAGTACAGTACAGTAGATAGGTAACCGCGGCAGGGGGGCACCCACCCACGCTGCGATGAGGGTGGCGGCCGCGCGCTCGTGGGGATCGCGTGGGCGGAAGAGGGGGGAGGGGGGGGGGGGGGGGGGGGGGGGTTGCGCCGATGCCGACACTGGCGCTCGGCCGGAGAGGACGGGGGTGCACGGGCGGGGGGGGGGGGGTCGAGTGCCGGCCGACCACGCACAGGCCGCCTGGCGGCGGCGGGGCGGGGCGGGAGGCCGGCGGCGGCGGCGGCGGCGGCGGCGGCGGTGGTGGTGGGCGGGAGGGGCCGGGCAGAGCGGCGCCGCTGCGAGCAGACCCCCTCGCGCCCGACCGTCGGCCCCGCTCCCTGCAGAGGTGCACCGGAGAAGACTGGGGGGGGGGGAGGGGGGGGAGGGAGGTAGGGAGGGCCCCCCCTAGGAAGGGGGAGGGAGGGAGGAGGAGAAGGGGGGTGGGCATGCCCAGAGCGGGAGGACGCTGCGGCTGCGCACGCTGCCGCGAGCCCCGCTGCCGTGCGCGCCGCGTCGCGTTGCGTTGCTCCGCCGGCGGGGGGTGGCGCAGAGACGCGGGGGTGGCGAAGAGACGCGGGCGGGCAGGGGGCGTGTGGGGGGGGGGGGGTGGGGGTGGGTTTGGCCGCCGGCCGGCGGCTGACGTGGGCACGTCTCGCGCACCGAGTGGCGGCGGCGGAGCGGGTGGGGGGGGGAGAGGGGGGTTGGGCTGTGGGTTGGGCTGGGTTGGCCGCGGAGGGGGAGAGGGAGAGAGAGAGGGGGGGGGGGGGGGGGGGGGGGGGGGAAGAGGGGGATGGGGGGGGGGGGGGGGGGTGGAGGGGGAGCGTGTGGGTGGTCGCGAGGGCAGTGTGCCACTGCACAGCACCGCAAAACTTTATCGTGGCGAGCGTGCAATGTATCTGAGCTCACCGAATGTCCCCCCCGACTGTTCATCGCTCGTGACAACATCTACACAGTTTTTTTTTGTCTTCTACGCAGGTCTATTTCCCGAAAAATACCTTCCGGTGGATATTGACATATTTTACGCTGGACACTCTTCGACAAACTGGCCTGCGTTCAGCATGGGCGACCGAACTCCCGCCCACACCCAGTCTGCTGCATTCGTGTCGTCGCAGCGTGCCATCTGTGGGCGCTATCCTCTCCTGCCCCATCCTGCCTCCCCCTGCACCCGTGTGCCTCCCACGACGTTTGCATCCCTTTGCCCCCCCGTCCTGCCACGGCCGTTGCCTGGTGGGCGTCACCGGGCGCGTCCAGCTTCTCCACCGTCCGCCTGCGGGCAGGTCTCCTCTCACCCCGCTGCCTCCCGTGTCCCCTCCTCAAGCAGTGCGTCCCCCTGCCTCCCCTTGCCTCCTCCTGCATTCCTCTGACTCCCGCTGCCGTCCCCTACCCCCCGCTGCCTTCCCCTGCTCCCCCTTGCTCCCCCCTGCACCATGTCTGCCTCTCCCTGGCCTTCCCTGCACCTTGCATGTCTTCCCCTCCCCTCCCCTGCACCACCCCTGCCTCCCTCTGCCCCCCCGTCTTGTCATGGCGGTTGCCGAGTGGCCACACCGGGCGCCACCCGCTCCTCCACCCTCCCCGTGCGGTTGCGTCTCCTCTCACCTGCCTGCCCCCCCGGCCTTCCTCTTTGCCGAATGCCGCTGACTTTTCGGCTCTTCGTCAGCTGTCGGCAGGATGTGGCGGTCGTCGGTGTGTGGGGTGGAGGTACGGGACGTGGTGGGGGCGGCAACGGATCTGCAGCAGCTCTGGTACCGACCGAGGTGTCGGTCCCTATTGCGGTGGCGCAGCCGTGGCCGCCGTGTGCAAGGTCTTCTGGTCTGGCCTCGTTTGGGGGCGGCGAAGGGTGGGGTGACGATGGGCGGGGTCATGTGTGTGGCGTTGGACAGAGAGAGGTCGAGCATATGCTTGGAGGCGGCGAGGGATAGGGTGACGAGGCCAGAGTGAGGTAGTGTGGCCGCCGCTGCCGCGCTGGGACTGGCTGGTGTGCCGTTCACCTCGGCGGAGTAGCTGCCTTGACCGGCTTGGCACAAGGTACGTCGCGTCTGGCCCACATGGGGGCGGGGACGGGTCCGGTGGAGATAGGGGGGGTCATGTGCCTCGTGGGGAGCTGTGAGTGGTGGAGTGGCGGGTGCGGAGTGGTGCGGTGTGGAGAGCAGCATCTTGGTCATGTCTGGCGGGGGGGGGCAAGCAGTGGAGTAGCGAGGGTGGGGTGGCGCGGTTTGTCAGGAGCAGCACCTCTGCTACTGACGAGGGTGCCAGCCACCCTGGCGGTGGAACTGCGGCGCCCGCGCCGCAAGGTGCTCGCGTTGCAAGGGGTGGGAGGAGGGAGGCAGGGTCCGGTTTGGCGAGGCAGGAGGCGGAGGCGTGGGACCTGCCGGCACGGTGATGATGAGCGGCAGTGGGGGCCCGGGGGAGGGCCTCGCGGGCCTGGCCAGCTGGCGATGGATGCCGTGGGCACATCACGCCGTAGCCACGATAAAGAGTCAGCAAGTCACGTCCCAAGATGTCGCTATTCTCTCTTTTGCAGGACAAGGTAGAACTCCCGACAACATACCACTAAAACATGTGCTGCGATATCCCACGTGCCGTGCTCCCATACATTCCAAGAATGTCGAAAAGTATGGGCCAGCCGTGATGTGCATCGCGGTTCCTTTTATACGTTCTCTGGTGTGTATATTATCAATTTCTAAGGATTGCTCGGCCTAGAAATTAGCTGCGGTGCTGTGTGCCACGCCCCGCCACGCGGGCGCGCGGCCTCGTGGGCCACGCCACCCCCGCCCACCGCTGGGGGGGTAAAAAAAAAACACACCATAAAAACGCCCTCGTTGTGAGCATCACAACGCATATTTTTTTTCTCGGGGTTGTTGCTCTGGCCGAGACACACGCACGGGAAGGTGCTGAATGTGAAAGCGGCAATGTCGACCAGTTGTACGCCAATGACAAGGGCGTATTCCGGCGCAGCACCAATCATACGCGGAGGAGAAAGCATTGGATGTACTCTTCTCATCGTTGGGTGACTGGGGGACCTTCTCAGCCCCTGAAAAAGCATACTTGTGGGCGCAAAACAGACACGCAAGGCAAGAAGCCCACGCTTGCAGGCCACAGTTTTTTGTACACGAGGTGAAGACTCTGTTCTTCGTCGTTTTGTGAGAAGCTGATGGTTGTAGCATATATAGTGCGTGTGGTGCACTACGAGGAAGAAAGCGAGGAGAACGCTGTGTCAAGACAGTCGGCGTCCACGGGGTCACCGTGCGCAATCCGGGCCCGGTCAACCCCGCCCGTGTTCACCGACGACCCAGCCCCTGGACCGGGATCCCGAGAGGGGAACACGAGGGATGGGGGAGTTAGCCCCAGCGACGCACTTCCGACCAAGTCCGACACGGATGAGGATCAAGTGGATCACGAGAGAGAGCGATGATGATCGAGCAAGAGAGACTCGCGGACCACGGTGCGGTGGACACGGGGGAGTGGGGCACCGACAAGGTGCCGCAGAGCCGGCTGAGTGGAGTGGGCCAGAGAGGAGCGCGGACCCCCATACGGGGGCCCCCGAATGGTCCCATAGGCGCCTACAATGGCGGGGCGCGCCGGGAGTGGACCGAAGGGGTACCCCACCCCAGCTGCGACAGCAGAGGGGGGGGAGGTAGATTTTATGCGGGGTGCGCGCGCAGCGCCACTCTAGAGAGGAAAAAGCAACGCGTTTTGCACCCGATTGTCAACAGGTTATGGGCCCAGGGTCCGTGGTAGTTAGACCAAGTACCTTCGTGCTACGCTGAGGGAAGATGGCGGAGCTGGGGGGGTCGGCGGGGGCGCTGCCGGCCGCGACACGCCCTCGTCCTGCAGGGCAGTGGCAACGCCGGTGGCAAGTCGAACCGCCGAGGAAGCCGCTGCCCCACCCAGACCGGTCGAATAAGCAAATCCAGACTGCTCCAGATGGGCGAGGAAGCGCGCCCCGTCGGACGGGACGAGGGCAGCAAGCCGGCGCTTATGGCCGCGCGCGGCCTCCTGCGTGTGCTGCGTCGGGGAGAGCGGCTCGAGGTCGCCGGCGAGCCTCGTCTGCATGGCCGCCAGCTCGTGCTTTGGGCATGCCCACTTGGGCACGATGCCGGAGCGCACCTTCACCTTCAGCGTGTCAGCCGCGTGCCCTTTCTCGTCGCAGGCGCCGCACGCTGTCGTGCACTTGTCGCAGACGCGCTCGTTGCATCCGCAAAAGATCTCCGGGTTGGTCACGATCGGGCAGCGGCGCAGATCGTGGCCAGGAAGCCGGCAGACTCCGAAAAGCCGGACGCGGGCGGCATCTGCAAAGAGAATAATTCACACACGCGACAATCAATCAAGCACAAGCGTACACGAGGAGAACAAAACGAATGGTGAGACACCGCTCGCACCCGATCCTGCCTCGAACCAAAAAATGCCACACCAAGAACGACGAACAGGCAATCCCCAGACGGCATGGGAAGCAGGTAGGAGCATACCTGCCGATACAGCTCCAGCAGGACCGGCATTCATTTCCGCGCCGCTGGACGCCATCTCTCCAGAGTGTGGGGTGGCGCCAGTAGATCAGCAATCCGCGAAATAGTAGAAGCTGGTGTGGTCAGTGGCGTGCGCGGGGACGAGCCGCCGACGACGGTGGTGACGTCGGTCGGCCATGTGCCAGCTTCGTCGACGAGGCCGTTGTTCCCGCATGCGTAGGCATATTTTGTCCTCAGTCCCTACTGATTTGAGAGTGTATGCCGAACTAAAACTCTGTCGATTCTTACGTACTTGTCCAAAGAAATGCTTTAGTCTCGAGCAGCAATTCCGTTTCTTGATCTTGAGTTTGACCGGATCGGACAAAAATGAGAATACAGCAATACGATGGCGAAGCCTCGCGCGGTTGTCTAGTGCACTTGCATGAACGCTGTCCTCAAGCGTGGCCAAGGTCGGTCGCTTGTTTGCGCTTCACGTTAGTGCTCTCCTGCTCCATGCGAGTTTACCAGATGTTGGGAAGTTGAGGTGGTGTGGTCCTCTCCTGCCACACAATGCCCGACCTTGCAGGCTTTGTAGCCTCTGGCCCGACGCCTGTGCGGGCGTGTGTGGGAGTGGACTTGCCACGTCGTCCACGACGTGCGCAAGTGTGCGCGGGTGTTCAGCAGCTACTATCACCTCGATCGGTGGCCGTGACGTATTCTTCCCCTGTTCGAATTGGTGTGTCCCCGCTTCCTGCCTACCGTACGTCTTTCGTCCGTGAGCACGAACTGGATGATCGACGCGCCGGTTTCCTTGGCGTACCTGTTCTGCCTCGGACTGTGCGCATGTCGGTTGACTCGAGCTCTCTTCTCAAGAAGAGTCCTAGAGCCCTGCGTGGAGACCTGGAGCCGGTCAATGGAGACGGGCTCTCGCGTGACGAAAGCAACCGTGGGGGTCAAGGAGGCGCCGGCCAGCCCAAGCGTGGTGGCTACAGTAGCGGTACTCAGTCGGATGCGAGCACCCGCAGAAAGGGTTCTGCGAAGCTCCAAGGGAGTGGCCCCAGGAAAGCTGCTGGAAAGCCGCAAGCAGGTGTCAGCAGCGAGAGGGCTGCCGAACAGCCGCAGGGAGCCAGCAAGGGGGTAGCTGGGCGTCGTCGTTCTAGGGGCGGCCAAAGACGGCGGAACAAGCAGAGGTCTCGCCGGTACTTGCCCATCCGGGACCTCCTCAAGCGGCTGAGGGCGCTGCGTGGACTGGACCCTGACGGCACCAAGGTACCTCCTGACTGGCGCATTCTCTTCAAGCCCAACCCCGTGCCGATCGATGAGGTGTCCGGCGTTGTTGAGGACGTGTATGAGTTTTGGTCCAATCTCTGCAAGCTAGCGTCCTTCTCCAGCCAGTCGGGCACGCTTTTGCAGCGCAAACCTCTGCTTTACCTGCTGGCTTCCACCGGCCGGGGGAAGACCCGCCGCCTCCTTGAGGCGGCCTTGGTCGGATGCGCCGCTGCAGCTGGGTTTGGCAATGAATTGAGCGGTGCCGTCATCCTCGGCGTTTCCTACAATGAGGAGTTTTCCCTGAGACCTGAGGAGATCGCCTGCGTCGTTTATCCCCTCGGCTATTACCTACCCTTCTACTTGAGGCTGTTGTATAGCGAGTTGGCAAACTATGGGCGCAACCCGAAGGTCTCATTCGGCGCTTTTGTGACAGTGTTTTATGACGACCTCAAGGACAAGCGGTTTTCTGTGGCAGATGTCAAGGCAGAGGTGATTGACTTGGTAACACGCAGGGCGTCGCGGGGCGGGCCACTGTCCAAGGTGGTGGTGCTGGTGGATGAACTGAACTGCCTTTTGACTTCCGCCGTGGGTGCTAGCATCTGCGCTGCTCTCAAGATGGACATCAGGCACCCCATCCGCAGCGAGACTTGCGCCATGACGGATCTCGTGGGTGGGGTGTCGGTCTTCACGTCGCTTGACGCTGGTCTGATGCTAGCCGAGAAGACCGCTTCTGGGCGGTCTGCTGAGCTTCTGCAGCAGATTGAGTCGCCTCGGCACAAAGATTTGGTGGGGCGCATGTACAGTGCTCTGTGCGGTAGGAAGGAGGACCCGAAGGACCTGGACAGGCGGCTCATGGTGTCGATGGGAAGTGTACGGATGCGTATGAAGGCGGAAGATTGTGCGGAGGTATATGCGCTTGCGTCCGGGACTTCCTGGCGAACGGCGGTACTCACCAAGGACGCTATCGGAAGCGCTGGCGTCCTAAACTTCTTCGACGTGGTCCGCCAGGTGATGGCCTACAAAGCAACAGGTCCTGCAGGTACTGCGGTGGATGGTGGCGCTACACCGCCAACAGACCTATGGTCCGTAAGCGTGGAAGTACGTGACGCGGTACTGGCGGCAGTCATCCTTTCCCGCATTGTGAAAGCTGCTGAGCGTGTCGTCCCGTTGCCTGCGTCGGGCATGGGCGATCAGTGCCAGCGGCAGCCACTCGGTGGCCGGGTCGCTGATGCTGACAAGCAGCACAATCATCAGCCCCGTGATGCCGAGGGCACGAACGCGAGCGAATCTTACATGGCGGAGGTCAAGACGGAGGACGGGGGCGCTAACGCGTACGATCCCCACCTGCCGCAGGTCAAGAACGAGAAACAAGTTTACCAGGAGCGCGCCGACTACGCGCGCGAGATGTTTCGGTTGGCGTTTGCGCGACGGGCCATCGATCTTCATTGGGGAGATATCCGTGCTCTGGGCTATGTCACGGCCGGTGGCAATAAAGTCTTCGTTCCTGACCTTACCGCCATGTCGCTCATTCACGGTCTTGACCAGTATACCAGCCCTTCACCGTTATGGAAGGCGCTCCAAGATGTCGTGGCCGTGGTGGACATCGAGAAGCCTGGTATGGCGATCGACCAGGTAACGGAATCGCCAGACGAGACCGCGACTCGGCGCAAGAAGCTCGTTGGTGCTGCGTGGGAGAAGTTTGTCATGGTTGGCGAGCGCGTCCACTCCTTCGCTCGCTGCAAGTACCCGGAGGAGTACTCTTCCATTACCCTGGCCAAGCTGTTGGGCCAGAGGGCTGCCTATGTTGGCAACGATCCAGTGCTGCAGGAGGTGCGCGTCAACGCAGCGATCCCGCACAAGCGGGTCTGGGAGATGACCGGAAAGGCATGCGCTGGCGAGCCGCCGAACACTGTGGAAGACCTGCTCTCTAAGGAGCATGCGGAGGATCTGTGGGACGCGGTGTACCTTTTTCCTCCCAATACTGTGCGCCTTCACGGGGTGTTCTTCCTACGAGTCTGTCCGAGCTCTACGGGACATCTTCGAGATGGTTACGTGATGGTTTTGGTCCAGTCCAAGACGCGCGGCGCTACGGCACTTCCTGACGTCAACACAGCGACCATTCTTGAGAAGTTGCATGAGCTTGAGCCTAAACTGGTTGACTCGATTGGGGGTCAGGAGCGGTACGACTACTGGCTGTCTCGGTCGTGCTACATGCACGTCGTTGACGGCGAGCTGACCCAGTCTGACAAGACGGTTGCTGCCGGCAGCTAGTCCGAGCGCGCTATCATCCGGACTCGTGACGACCTGCCGTTCCTGTTTGGTCGTATGCTGTTTAGCGTGGGGCGGATCATCGGGCTCGTGGATGAGGCGCTCATTCTGAAAGACCATGAATGATCGCTAGTGGCTGTCTCTTCGCCCTCGCCTTGCCCCCGCCTGGCAGCACTTTCTGTCGGGGTACCGCTGCCACCCAACGCCTCACCTTCCCCCAGCTCCGTCAGGCGCACCTGTGCGACAGCAGCAGCGGTTACCTCGGCGGCCACACATGTGGCGACACAAGCACACCTCCGTCCAGACCAAAGGCGCATTTCTCCTCTTGAGTTACGCAACGCCAAGCCCGACGTTACTTCCTCCCCCCTACCCCTCCCCGCTGGCACACCATGACGCGGCATCAACCCACCCGCGCAGCGGCGACCGCCGTCCTTGCCGCGGCTGCTGCGGCCTTCGCCCTGCTACTCGCCTCCCTCTGCCCTGTAGCCGCAGCTCCTGCGCCCGCAGTCCTGGCACTCAACGGCGGGAGCGGGGGCTGCAGCGGTCCATTGGCCGTCGACATCCCGGCAGCCTACGTCTCTGGCGTGGCCACCGTCTCTACACCATTGCCAGGGGCTCCTTCACCTGCACTACCCGCCCGGCGCTCTACACCACCCAATGCTACGTCTTAAGAGGCGGAGCGTTTACGTACACGCTCCCCCTCCCCGCAGGTGCCTACACGGTGACTGAGCAGAGGTGTGGTCAGGCGCCTTTGCCCGCGGCCTCCGTGTATTTGACGTGGCTGTGGGAGGGGTGATGGACGAGACGGGGCTTGACTTCCTTTTTGACTCGGGCGGGCCGCGGGCCGCCCTGGTGCGCTCCTACGCTGCCGTGGTGGAAGGCGGGGGGGGCCTGGCTGTGACCTTCACCAGCAACGTGCCGAACGCGATTGTCAGCGCCATCGAAGTCCACCGCTGGAGCGCGATGGACGGCGACGACGATGGAGCGGGCGACGATATTGGGGCGAGCGGCGACGACGGAGCGGGCGACAGCAGTGGGGCGGATGGCGCCGATGGGGCGGGAACCGATGATCGGGCGTGCAACGACGATGGGGCGGACTGCGAAGATGGGGCCGTCGGCGACGATGCGCAGATCAGCGACGATGAAGGGGCACCTGCCGCTGAGGTGGAAGAGAACGAGCCTGCCGCAGTTTCGCCGGCGACGCTACGGCTCAACGTGGGCGGCCATGGCGTCGCGGGCTACACCCTTGACACCCCGTATGTGACCAACGGTCCTGCTACGAGGACGTGGACGAGCGCGACGGAAGTGTCCACCGCTGTGCCATACGCGACGCCGGCTGCCATTTACGCCACTCAGCAGTGGGGCAAGGAGGTGGCCTACACGTTTCTCCTCCTGGCGGGCACCTACACCCTGCGGCTGCACTTTGCTGAGCTGTACCGCTCAGTAGCGGTCGAAGGCAGGCGGGTGTTTTCAATCGCTGCCCGGGGGAGGGGCGACCGTGTGACATTGGATAACGTCGACGTGTTTGCATCGGCAAGATGGGCGACGGCGTACAGCCGCACACTTTCGGTGGCGGTCGTCGGGTCTGGCGGCCTCCACCTGTTGCTCAAGTCGAGTGTGGAACACGCCATGGTGCAGGGGATTGAGGCGATGGACGCAGCGGGAGCATCCGCGACGCCGCCCGTGGTCATCCCTGTCCCCCCCGACGCCCATGACGCCACCGGGGACCCTGGCGGCGCCCCCCCCCGTCTCCTGATGACCACTGTTCGCACGCGGTCATTGACCCTCTCCCATCGGCTGTGGTAGGTATTGACGGCAACGGGCTGCCGAGCATCACGCTTTCTGCCCACGACTCGCATACCCACCGCTTCCACGACGACGGTTCCGGGGAGCTCTTGTCGTTCACATGGACGGCGGTGGTGACGGATGAGGAGCTCGTGCGAGGCATCTCGGTGACAGTGGAGTTTCCCCTTGGCACAAACTCCGCGAAGCTGACGGTCGTGGACGATGGGCGTAACCCGAGCGACGCTGAGACAGTGGTGACGGTGGTGAGCTCCCTGGCGCCAGGTGCCTACTGCTACTGGACGCAGGCAAGGCTGGCGAGGGAGCCAAACCCATCTTTGCTACAGTGAGCGAGGACCTGTCCTTCCCGACGGCCGCGTCCTTCCCAGAGGGCCCCCACGTACGCTCTGGATTTATGCGGCGCTGCCTCTTCATGTACGCCGCGCTTGTCGATGAGGCGTACGCGTTTGAGGCTGCCTTTGCTAGCGGTGGTATGGAGCTGACCATCGAAGGTTGGTGTGGGGGTGGGACCCTACCGGGGGCGCGCGACGGGTGGCACCACTGTAACCATTGCTGGGCACCACTTCAGGGGGGGGGTCTCCGTCATCAGCGTGGGAGTAGTGTGTATGACAACCAGCCCCCCCTTTGCGTCTGGGACGCAGCGACTGTATCCAATACACATACAGGTGCGTCGTGCCGCCCTGCCTAAACAATGTTTGTTATAAGCACGATGGCCCTGGCGCCCCTCCGAGGCGGTCCACCCCCCTGACCCCCAGGGGCCCTCCATCGCCTTCCACCCTTCCCTCCCCTCTGCTGGCCTCCTTCACCCCCTCATCCGCTGGGACGCCCCCGACACTCTTCACAGTTCACATGCACTGTTTTACAGGAAGCATGCTAAGTCTGCGACACATTACATAAGATGGTCACCACTGAATCCGAGTCACGTTGACGAGCCACATTTGCCATAAAACAAATACAGTACACAATTTCTACACTTTCTGAGAACAGTTCTGAGTATCCCAAGAACTTTGGCTCGTCAAAATCGAAGATTCCCATCGTGCGATGCGGAGAGTAGTCCGTGATACAGCTCATGACATTTTTCAACGTGGCCCACACGTAATTGACTGAGAACAGTACACGGGATGGTCTGAGAAGTGTGTTTAAGATAGTTCGGCAGACTGTTGTGGGGACCGACTCAGTCACTACTCGTTACTGATAGTTTTCATATAGTCTTGCAAGATGTATTTCGAACCGTGTAACAACCAGGTCTTTCAGGCGTATTTTGGTCAAGAGCAATACGCGCGTATTTTTTATCAAGCGTGTCTGGCTACGCGGTACGCGATGGCTCCTGAGGCACCGAGGCACTCCCTGGGCCAGTCGGGGGGGGGGGCAAGCGTATCGGGTATGCACTTGCTCAGCTTCTCAAGCGTAGTGCAGTAAATTATAACAACAAGTTTATTCTTGTGCTAGCGCACATCTGGGGGCCTCTCTCCCATGTGCACGTCGAGTGACAGGACCAGTATCGAGAAACGAGCGACTTGGCCGCCGGCGCAACATTCAATCTAGGTCCTGAGGGCGTGCCCACCAACGTGAGACTAAAGGTCTGAAATGGTCATTTTAGAACGCCACGTGTGCCACGTGCGAGCATCTCATTGGAGCGGCTATCGCGATAGTACCTGGACTACCGGGGGTGCTCTTGACCGCAATGTACTTGAGGTCGAGACATGGGCCACATGCCCAAAACACGACAGCTACGCGTACAAGCGGTCTCGTCGGCGCTTCGTGGCCCTCCACGCAGAAGCAATGAACCGATGACCAAAACTCTGTCTTTTGACCGAAACTCAAGAGGCCAGGCACTGAGAGACCCCCAAATCCGTCCCACAGGCCTCTCCGACGCCCACTTGTATCGCTCCAACCGCACAGCCATGACTTGGATTATCGGACGGCTCTCACAGAATCAACGTTAATCTGAAGATTATGCACCGAGAGCAGCCTTGGCAGGCTGCGTATAACTCGCATTTCCGTTGCCTTCCTAGTGTGGCAGTATTGACCCCAGGTAAGAGGGCAACGCGTGCCATACAAGGGGCGGCAGGCAGCTAGCCTCACCCGTTCCTCCCCATGCATTTGGGTCCATATCCCCAAAGTTAGGGATGGTTAGCTTAGTAGTAAATCCAACGTGGATTTGAGGGTTTTCTGCATTTATCGTCTTGAATTTTCGTGTGGCCCGGTGGGCAGGTGCTGGGGTGGGAGATTATGAGTGGCGAGATTCTGAGGGGACCCTGGGGGGATAAGGGGAGGGACAGCGGGGCTTGGCCTTGCTTCCCCGTCCCGACCAAAAAACTGTTGGCCCACACACCATCTTCTTGTTTGTTAGTGGGGGGATTGCCCCACAACAGGGATAGAGTGTGTGCAACTTGCACTTCTTCCGGTTCCCCCGACACGAGAGGCAGCCCTTACGCACCGTCCCAACTTGGGTGTCGCGTGTGCGAGTCGTTTTTGCCACATTTGGTGGAGCAGCTGGGGACAGAGGTAAACTTTACCTCCGGGTGCACCCGGATGTAGAGGGCCCTCTGTCTCAGAGGAACGGTGGACTTGGACCGTGTCGTACGGATCGTTAGCCAACATGGCTGGTTCGGACCTGAAAGGATATGCCCCCTAAATCCCCAAGACTCTAGCTTCGGGGATAAGGACTGGGGTCTCTCCTTCCCAGTCCTTCTCAGCCAACTCCTTCCAAGACGCATCACATCCCTGGTAATCTGGAGATGCCGCGGTGTCCGGCCGAGATTCTACGGGTCGCGGACGGTCAGCACGAGAGCCGCGGATCGGCTACCCGTTAGTACCCTGACTCATCAACGGACAGATATTTTCTCTCCGCGGATCAGAGGACTAACTGACCACAGGACAAGCCACATCTCTGACTCATCGGCCAGCCGGAACAATCTCCCCACGAGCCAATGGGAACGGCAAGATTTGCTGACCCACGGGAGATTTTCGACCCGAAGACTGGCGTCTGGCTTACACGCCTCTGCGGCCTTTCCGGCCGACCGGCGTGTAAGGCCGGCCGCGCGGCGCCACGAGCGCCGCACGCCGCCCCCGCCCCCGCTTCGGGCTGTCTGGTGGGGCGCCTTGGGGCGCGCACACCCACCTTGACTTGTTCTGAGAGCCTATGCCTTGTTTTGAGCCCATTGGTGCCGCCCCCCCGGCGGCACGGGCAATCGCATGCTTTGGGGCACCCTGGGTGCCCCCCGGGGGTATATAATGCGTGAGTGCGGGCGCCACCCGGGGAGACCTCGGGGGGAACAAAAAAGACGGACACAACGACCTCCTTTACCCTCGAACCCCTCGACGCCCTCGACCCTCACCGACGTCACGCCCATCTTCTTCGCCACCCCCATCACCGTCACCCCGCCCGTCACCTTCCCCGCGCCCCGCAGCCTCATTGGCTTGCGCGGGCAGCTGACACCGCTCACCAGTACGTTGAGGGCTGCCCGGGTGTGGGTGGTGCCTCACAGGACCCCCCGTCGTCCGGGGAGTACACGGGTGACGCACGTACTTCAGTGCCTTTGGATACTGGTGAGACACAGGTAGGTGTACCTGGGGTCGCAGAGGGACTAGAGGTCCCTCAAGCTAGCAGGACTGGGAGTACGGGCGGGCAACAGGCCACCCCGACTCAGTCGGGAGTTCATTCGGGTGACACTTCTGATGTTGGTGGGCCGAAGTCTGGCCACCGTGTGGTACACTTAACGGGAACGTCCAAAGGTAAGAGGACTGTCCCCGCGGGTTCCACTCGGGTTGGAGCCAACTTTGGCTTGGAGCCGTCGCCAACTAGGCTTTCGGAGGAAGGCGGACCTCCGTTGGTCAGCGATGGGCTCGCGCCCATGCCCCCGGTTGAGGGCTCTGAGGATCGTGGTTACCCCTCAGGTGGACTCCCGGAGGCGGACCGAGACTCAACTGGAGTTGATAATCCACTCTTCGCGGAAACTGTCCGTCGGGAGGCGACCAATGTGTTACGGCAGACTTTGCCGGACCTGGTGGTCACGATGACAAATACCATTCTGAATCAGATTGTGGCGAGTTTGCTTGATGGTCTCAATGTCCAGACCGGATTGGGGCTTTCGAGCCCACAGACGCAGGGGGACTCCCTCCCTACGCCTGTCTCCGGTCGCCCGGCACCGGGGGCGACCCCTGAGACTCCCAACGAGGGAGCCACACCATGCTCGGTGGGGCGTACGCCCTTCACGGGGGAGTTCCCCTCGGAAATACCGGTGGCTACACCAAGCTCGCCGCGACAGACGACAGGCACTGCGGGTCAACTCACCCCATTGCCCCAGCGGCTTTTCCCTCAACGTGAGGTGCCGCCTAAGATCCAGGTAGCCAACCCGGTCTACCAAAGGATCTTTGACTGTGAGACCTACGCCCTCCACAACAAGTCGGTGGCGTACGGTCCTATTCAGGCCCGAGCTATGGGCTGTGCCAAGAAGAATGCACTTCACTCTGTTGGGCACAAAGCGGAGTGGGATGGAACTCCCCCCCTCCGTGTCTTTGAGTTGCTACGTCGTTTCACAAAAGCCTGTGACGACAATGCCATAAGTGAGGGCATGGCTTTCTATATGCTACAGGAGTTTACCAAGGGCGACCTACGGACAGAACTCATGTCCGCCATGCCCAGTTCCTCAAGTGGAGGCGCTGGTGAGGTGACGTCCAACTTTGAGCTCGTCAACTGGTTGTTGAGAGCCATGGTGGATGAGGCTGCGTTGGCTTCTCAAGTCGAGGAGTTTACGCAAGCCCATCAGGGATAGACTGAGGACGAGATGTCCTTTGCGGAGCGGGTTCGTAAGCTCAACAATCTTTATGGCTTTCTTCAACCACAAGCTGTGGTGAAGAGTCGGTTTGTGGAGGGACTCCATTGGTCAGTCCGTATGGAGACCCGGGAGCATAATACTGCCCGGGCGACACTGGCCGAGTTTACTAGGTTCGCCTACCGCAGAGGTGAGGCCTACCGCAAGTTGCGGGAGGAACAACGCCAGGAGCGTCAGGCCGAGTTGGCCAAGGAACGAGAGGAGGCGCGCCAGGCCAGAGAGCTGCGAGAGGCACGCCGAATCCGCAAGGAGAGGGTAGTAGCTGCCGTGGGAACTTCCCAGGGTATCTCGTCGGCTTCCCAAGTCGGGAAGAATCCTCAGGGAACTGACCATCGGTGTTGGAGCTGCAACACCGATGGACACTGGGCATATGATTGCCCTATGTTGAGTAAACGCATTCAACAACTCGTTAAGAATGCCAGTAAGAAGTCAGCTACGAACGAAGTACGTTCACGTCGCGAGGGTGGACCTCGACCGGTAGTGGCGGTCGCCACACCCTCGGCGGAGGGGGCGGACACGTCGTCTTCGGACTCGTCGTCTTCCCCTTCGCCCTCGGATTCCGACGCTAAGTCGGCGGGAAACGAATGACCGTTGGAGCTGGCCGTCCTAAGCTCACAACGGCAGCCTCGGCCAAGTGGTTCAAGAGGACGAACCAACCCTGCCGGATACTGCGGCGACCTAAGGGAGTCCGCCCACCTAGGGTAGGACTCCCCAAGAACGTAAACCCACGTCGGGTCATTGCGGTGCTGACGGGTGAGAACTTCCAGGTGGCTGGACGGGTGCAACTAGCCCCCGGCCGTGCCTGTTGTGCCCGTATCGTACTTGATACCGGTTCAGGAGCCTCCTTGATACGCAAGTCGCTATTACCCAAGGAGGTAAAGCTCCAATGCTGGAGGACTAAGGCCGACCATATGATTGACATCAATGGAGGGGTACTTCCCATTGTTGGTGCCGTGACCTTACCAACTAGGTGGGGAACCCATGAGGCCGACGTGACCTATGGAGTAGTCGAGAATATATCGGTACCCCTGCTTCTGGGTACCCCTTATGTTATAACACAAGTGCATTTGGTCTGTGGCCCGGAGTATTTGGTCAAGTTGATGAATGGGGAGACCATCCCCATCCTTAGTAAGGGAAAGTCTGTGGCTCCTGCGACAGTTTCACAGTCGAAGCCTGTTTGCTCCGTGAGAGAAGGGTTTACTGCTACTCTGCGTTTAGCCCGTAAGGTCACGTTGCCCCCCAACTCGGTGGCGCACGTTGACGTTGTAACTGATTATACGGGGAACGGGTTGGTGCACCCTCACCCCCGTCTTGCTCGCAAGCACCAAGTGCATGTTGCCCTTGGCACGATGGACTCCAAAGCCGGAGTCCTGTGGAGGATTCATGTGATGAACCTGGGCTCTTCGCCCAAGTACTTCAAGTCGGGAGCCAAGTTCGGCTATATCGACCAACATGAGGGACCTGTAGTAGCGGTCACCCTCAATGCGGGCGCGAGTAGCGACCCGAAGTCCGGAAAGGAGAAGCACCAATCCAAGCCGGCCGCCTCTCCTCGACCCCATGTGAACATGGAGAACGTTCCACCCAGGTTGAGGGTTCAAGTTGAGCGCCTCTTGGACCAATACCACAAGTTGAGGGATGGTCAATTGGGACTCATGAGAGCCACCCAACACCGGATCGAGTTGAAGCCCGGTGCACCCCCTATACGCCAACAACCGTACAGGGGAGGGCCCCGTTCAAGGGCCCTCGTCAAGGAGCAGGTCGCTCGCACGGAGGCTCTCGATGTGATTGAGGCCAGCAACGCCGAGTGGGCGAGTCCGGTGGTCATTGTCCCCAAAGTTTATGGGACCCCACGGTTCTGTATCGGCTACCGTAAGCTCAACGAGAGCACGGTGAAGGAGAGTTATCCCCTACCTAGGATGGACGACTGTCTGGACTCTCTGGGGGAGGCTTACGTGTTCTCTACCCTAGACTGTAATGCGGGGTATTGGCAAATTCCCATTGCCCCGGAAGACAGGCATAAAACTACCTTCACCTGTCACTGTGGTACCTACCAGTGCAAACGATCACCGTTTCGACTGTGCAACGCGCCGGCAACTTTCCAGCGCGCCATGGACATGGTTCTGGCCGGAGTACGGTGGCAGATCTGTCTTGTGTACCTTGACGATATCATTGTGTTCTACCGAAGTCCGGAGGAGCACATTGGCCATCTTGGCCAGGTGTTCAAGCTACTTGCTGACGCCGGTGTGTCACTGAAGGCGAGCAAGTGCCACCTCTTCACTCAGGAGGTGGACTACTTGGGACATGTTGTCCGTCCGGGGCTCATCACTGTCAACGAGAAGAACTTGAGGGCCATCCGCAAGGCTCAGTACCCCCGGACCCAGACCCAGATGAGGAGCTTCCTCGGGATGTGTGACGTTCACCGACGTTTCACCAAGGGCTTCGCAAAAGTGGCGAAGCTGCTGAATGAGCTAGTTAGCTCGACGCTACCGAAGAACCTGCCTCCCCCAAGTCGGGTGGAGCAGGAATCCTTTGAGATTCTTCGGGACCTACTGCTGAAGCCCCCTATCTTGGCTTTTCCCAGGTTGGGAGGCCACTACATCTGAGACGTGGATGCTAGCTGCGACCAACTTGGTTGTGTGTTGCTTCAGCAGCAGCCGGACAAGGAGTACTTGCCGGTAGGATACTTCAGCAAGGGGCTGAACTCGGCTGAGAAGAACTATGGAGTCACCGAGTTGGAAGGACTCGCAGTGGTGTGGGCGGTGACGTCACTTCGTCACTACCTAGAGGGTGAGAAGTTCCTCATCCGCTGCGACCACCGCGCGTTGCAGTTCACCTTCAAAACGGATTGAACGAACACACGCCTCTTTGGTGGAGGGTGCGACTGGCACCCATCAACTTTGATATTGAGTACCGACCTGGCAGGCAACATACCCTTGCCGACGGCCTTTCTCGGGTACCTACCGAGGGGCTGGACACCAACTCAGTCGATGAGGACATCCCCATAGTGGGGGTAGTCACGCGCTCCGGTCAGGCGTTGGACCCTGGGGCGCCAAGGAACAAGAAGTACTTGCCCCTGTCCCTGGACGAGGTGGTGAAGGCCCAGGCCGAGGACTCCATCTGCCAGTCGCAGAGGGATACGCTAGATACGGTTGCGGAGACGCGGTTCTTCATCGGAGACGATGGCCTCCTCTTGAGGAGGGGGATAATTCAGGGGACCGAACGACTTGTCGTCGCCGCATCGCTCAAGTACAATATCCTTGAGAGGGAGCATAACGCTCTCACAGGTGGACACCTGGGGTGTAGTAAACTATCCAGACCCTGAGGACCAGCTACTACTGGCCGCCCATGGTGGTAGACATCTATAGTCGGGTGGCTGCCTGCTCAAGTTGTGCGCGGAACCGTCTGATGGAACGGCGGCCTACTACGGCTACGTTGCTGTTCCCGGCTAAGGAGCCCTTCGCCGCGTTGGCAATGGACATCCTTGGGCCCCTGCCAGTGACCGAGGAGGGCAACTAGTACCTCCTGGTCATCTGCGATCGCTTCACGAAACTTACGCAATCGATCCCTCTGGCAGAGATCACGGCCATGTCCGTCCTGTCAGCCTTCCTAGATCACTGGGTTGCCGCGTATGGCATCCCAGGCAGTACACTATCGGACAATGGACCGCAGTTTGCGTCAGTACTGTTTCAGGGAGTGCTGGATATGTTGGGGGTTCAGGCAAACTATGCCACCCCCTACAACCCACAAACTAATGGGGAGGTGGAGCGCTTCAACAAAACTATTGTTCGGCAGCTACGCCACCATGTGAGTGAGCACGTGAAAACGTGGGACCAATACATTTCTAATCTTACGACTGCCTGCAATTCGCAGGTTCACTCATCTACCGGGGAAGTACCCCTCGCTTTTGTGCCCCCTTGTCGTGTGCGGTCTATTGCCGGACGGCGGCCGCTCCCAACTAATGAGGCCAATGGCAGTACCCCTACTCCCACTGAGAGTAAGGTGGAGTTCGCTGCTAGGCTCGAGCATCTCATCCCTAAAGTCAGGGCTGAGATGGACAAAGCGCAAAAGCGCTATAAGCGTACTTTCGACAAGAAGGTGCGCAACGCCAAGCACGTCCGCGAGCAGGGTGTAGCATCCCTGGCCCCGACTTGGCGCCGACCCAGGACTGCAACCAGAGGGCACCAGGTGCCAGAACACGCCCGCCGTGTGGTGATGGTTGGCGGCCGTGGCCCGTGCCCGACAGGAAAAAGACAACTGCGCGTTTGATTTCCTCTTCCCTGTGTGCCCTACCGTGCGTATCTGTTTGCTCTGTGAGCAGGCACGTGAGGCAACAGGCATGCCACTCTCGTAGCTCCCCTTTCTGTGTTACCTGTCCATTTCCTCCGAGGGATATTGACATGTGTCTGAGAGGATCGAGTTTTGTACAACATATTTGTTGGAGCAGCAGGGGATAGGCGTAGCTTAGAAGTCTTCTTCCTCTGGGACAACCGGTTCC
Source organism: Pyropia yezoensis (assembly GCA_009829735.1). Taxonomy (NCBI): domain Eukaryota; phylum Rhodophyta; class Bangiophyceae; order Bangiales; family Bangiaceae; genus Pyropia; species Pyropia yezoensis. Next base: position 5,806,223 of record CM020620.1, read on the forward strand.
TTGCACAGGAGACACAAGCCTCAAGGTGCTTATGGACGTCACTGGCCATGGTTTCCCAGTAGTTGTGTCGTCGCATCGAGGCATACATCCGGTTGATGCCAGGATGTCCGGCCTGGGGAGACGAGTGCTCCAGGCGGAGGATGTCAGCTCGTGGACTCCGGGGTACGTAGACTGGCGTTGCCCAATCGAAGGGTGACACCCGTATCAGGAGTCCATCGATAGACTCGGAGAAGCGACTATTCCGGTTCAGGTCCTTTTGGTGGCGAAGCTCCAAGCATTGAGGATCCGTCAGTTGTGCCTCCTGCATCCGGTGAATGGTGACCGGTTGATGAGCTTCAGGTGTCTCATATAGGGGAGCATGCCAGCCACGTCCGACTTTCGGGAGGATGAAACAAGGTGTTTCCTCCGGGATAGGGCCAGTGTCGGCTGTAAAAGTCTCCAACCGGGACATAGTGTCGGCGCAGTGGAGCTCCCTCCCTGCTCTGGTGCACACCTTGTACTCGAATTCTGAAAGGCGTAGGCGCCACCGGGCGACTCTTCCTTGGCTGCTGTCCATGCATAGCAGCCACCTTACGCTGGCGTGATCCGTCCGGATGAGGAACTCTTGTCCTTCAAGATATAGGCGTAACAGGAAGCAAGCCCAGACGACCGCCAAGCATTCGCGCCCCGTCGTGGAATAGTTCTTCTCGGCTGGAGTCAGGACGCGACTGTAGTAGCCTATCGGGAGGAAGTGCCCACCAGGTTGCTGCTGGAGTAGTGAGCACCCCACCTGGACACCACAGGCATCAGTCTCCAGGACTTACTGGCCCTCCCGCTTGGGTAACGCCAGTACTGGAGTTGTGTTCAGGCGCTTCTTGAGCTCTTCGAAGGCAGCGGTCTGCTTCTCGTCGAACACCGGGAGTTATGCGGGGAGCTTCTCATTGGTGAGCTTGGTCAATGGCCGGGCAATCAGGGCATAGTCCCGTACGAACCGGCGGTAGACGTTGCACATACCCACAAAGCTCTTGAGTTCCGTATGGGTCTTAGGTTGCCGTGCATGCCGGAGGGCCTTGATGTTTTTCTCGTTGACTCAGAGCTCCCCCGGACTCAGCACGTGCCCCAGGTACTCCACTTCAGTCTCAAACAGGTGGCACTTCTCGGCATTCAGGGTAACTCCAGCCTTGGACAGGAGAGCCAGGACCTCTCGAAGGTGCTCTAGGTGTTCCGCCGGGGTCTTGGAGAAAACGATAATATCGTCTAGGTAGACCAAACATGCTCTCCACCTTAGCCCCGACAGGATGATGTCGATGGCTCTCTGGAAAGTCGCCGGAGCATTGGTGAGACCAAACGGAAGACACTTGCACCGGAATAGTCCCAGGTGGCACGTGAAGGTGGTCTTGTCTTTGTCCCCGTGAGCCAGAGGGATCTGCCAGTAACCGGCTTTACAATCCAGCGTTGAGAAGAGGGTGGCATCACCAAGAAAGTCGATGCAATCGTCCATCCGGGGTATCGGGTATACATCCTTCACTGTCATCTCGTTCAGGCGCCTGTAGTCAACGAAGAAACGGGAGTGACCGCCAGGTTTGGGGACGACTACCACCGGGAAGGCCCACTCGCCATCAGACGGCTCGATAACATCCATCTTGAGCATCTTGTTAACCTGCTTCTCAACCTCATCCCGGCGATGAGGTCCAGCCCGGTATGGTTGCAGGTGCACTGGTTTGGCATCTGGCTTGAGTTTAGTCCGGTGTAGGGTGGCGTCCATCTTGCCCAGCTCTCCAAACCATAGGTGCCGATATTCCTGGAGATGCTTCTCCAGTGCCTCCTTCAAGTCGGGGGGAACATTTTCTTGGTTGACCTTCGGCATCCCGGGTGGTGCTTGATCGGGCTTCGGGGTGACGCTGCCAGCCTGCTCTTGTTCTGGAGGTACGTCTAAGGCCGTTAGGTTGGATGCCAGTTCTTGTTGCAGGTTCAAGAGGTCCTCCTTGCTCATGGGACGGGCAGACCCCCGGTAAGGCTCTGCTGTTCCAACTCGAGTGCCCTTGGCGAGGGTTATCGGCTTCCGGCTCACGTTGACGATTAGCACCGAGAATGGGGTGTGCCTTTCCACCTTCTTGTGATATCCGTGGGCCAAGTATAACCGGTGTTGCGCCAGAAATTCCTTACGTCCGTAGATCAGGCATTGACCCGTTGTCCGGGTGGTTACTTGAACCTTGGTCTCCGAATGAGGAGGCAGGAGCACCGGTTTGAAGAGAGTCAAGGTAGAGGGCGGGATGCGTTCCTTCTTGTTCTTGACTACACGAACCTTGGCGTCCAGATGCTCCAGCACCGGTGACACAAACCCATGGTTGAGCTGCACCTTTCCTTCTCCGGGCAGAATACTCTTGACATGCTGCTTCTGGAGGTCCCAGCCTAGGATGAGAGGGACTGATAGAATCTTGACTACTATAAAGGGAAAAAGCATTGGTTCATTGTTGACATAGACGGCGACAGGAAGGCGGCCAAGCGGTAGTAGGGTTTGACCCGAAGCGTCTACCATATGGGTCCTGGTAGGCGCTCTCCAGGCATGTCGACGCCAGCCTGGAGGTAGCAGGTTCTCAGTGATGACGCTTGGTCCGGCTCCCGTGTCAACCACCGGAGTAACAGCTTGGGGGAGGCTATCCCCCACACGCATATGAGCATTGATCTTGAGGTTTTCCTTACGCAGGACAAGCAAAGTCCCCTTGAACAAACAGGGTGTCCAGGCGGCTACGAGTTGAGCAGGTGTCTGCGGTCCTTTCTCCCGGCACGCAGGGGGAGAACGGGTAGAAGTACCCTGCCGTCTGAGATTCGGGAAGACACTTGGGGAGAGCGCCTGCTTTACTCGTTTCCCGGGTCCGAGGATTCCTTAGAGGTTTCGGTCTCCAGGTCAAAGTCCGTTGGAGCTTCCCTTGCCAGAGCCTCCGTGATGCTCTGCAAGGTTGCCACCCGGATTGCGTGTACCTGTGCCTTGTCCATCTTGGAGGGTGCTCGCCGGTCAGCCCAGTTGACTGCCTTCGCAAACACCAGTCCTTGACGCTTGAGCTTCTCCTGGAGGTCCTTGGGAATGGTCGGGCACTGGTAGGACATGTGGTTCTCCTTCTGGCACAGCCAACAAGACCGGAATCGCTGGTTCTTGACCTGCTTGGGGGTGACTACGGAAGGTTGCTCCTTAGGAACGAAGCCGTCCCACTTGTCTCCTGTCCCCACGGGTGAGGCCTCGCCAACTGCGAGTACCGGTACAGGGCTATCACCTCCCTTATACTTCTCGGGTCCGGGACGAACTCGCGACAACGGCGTGGGAGTTGATACCATGGGAGCTTGGAGGGCCTTAGCTTACCGGTACTTGCCTTGGGTGTTGGCCATCAACAGCTGGAAGGTATGTTCTTGATGTTCCTGGTTGTAGTTCTTAGCGTCCACTTGAAGGTATTCAGGAAGCCCTTCCGAGAAGATCATCTTGAGCCTGTCCTCAGGGTAAACGTTGCCACAAGCCTCGCTCATCTCCCGGACACGGCGGGCAAAGGCCTCTGGAGTCTCTTTTCGTTCCATGGTTGCCCGGTTCAACCTGCCCACTGCCTTGCGCAGGGAGTCCGCGTCAGCTTAGTTGGACAGGAGCCAGTTGACCGCTTCCGGATAGCTCCCAACGGTACGCCCGACAAAGTGTCCGGCAGAATCTGGTAGAACCTGTGCGAACTGCTGTTCCGCTTCTCCGGTCATGAAGTTAACTAGGAGGTAGGGCGCCTTGCCCTCGGACACATCGTTGTCGTTGCATGCCTTGACAAACCGGCGCAGGAAGGCAAAGATAAGCGCCGGTTTCTTCCCGGAAAACTTAGGATGTCCCCCGAAGCTCGGCTGCATTCGCCGGTTCAGGATGCCATCTTCTTGGCCATCTTCCGAGTGTAACCTTGGTCTTGGTTCTCCAGCCGGTAGTTACCCCCGTACGTGACCTTGTTCAGGGTGGCATCCCCCACTTGGTGGGCAGCGAAGTCAAACTCGACTAGCCTGCGCCGGGTGGGACCAGGAGATGCGTCCCATTCATATCCCTCCTCAGAGCTGGAGGAACTAGTCTCGCTGGTGCTAGAGCGACGACGACGACGCCGACGCCTCCGGCTGCTCCGGTTACCGGTCTTGGAGCTCCCCGCCCCATAGGACGCATGGGGAGGAAAAGCTTGTCCGGTCCCAGGAGTCGAGGTCTCAGGGTGACCCGTAGAACCGATTGCAGCGGTGCCCCTGGCACTGCTAGCGCCCACAGGAAGAGGTGTATACACCCAGCTGCCATGTGTGGGTCCAGGAGTAAACACACCAGGGGCTATCCCTGGAGGTTGAGGAGTAGAACCGACAGGAGGGAGACGTCTGCTGCGAGCGGACTCAAACGCCGTTGACCCCGGGGTGGCTCCCACAGGAGGAACAGCCGGAGAAACGGGAGCAGGAGGTACTTGGCCGCCTGTAGACTCCAGTCCGCTACCGGGTGTCACGTCCAGGTCTGCTTTACCCGTAGGGAGAACGCCGGGTTGGGCACCGTCCCCCGCGGTGACCAGGGATGCGTCAAGGGACGCGGGGTCTACCCCTCCGGGCACCGTCGTGCCAGGGAGGGTAGCCATATTGGTCTCTTGACAGCCACAGTCCAGTTGCCTGCGTGTCCAAAGATCGCAAGACCACAAGAGAGGGGTTGGAGAGCCAGGAATGGGATTCCCGTGAACGGGTGCAAATAATTCCCAAACCACAGAAAAAGACAGAACAGGAACAACCCAACCGCTGCTTCCAAATGTCTCTTCTCAAACACTCCAATCCCATGCTGCTCCACCCAATATGTGGTATGAAACTCGATCCTCTCAGACACGTGTCAATATCCCTCGGAGGAAAGGGACAGGTAACACAGAAAGGGGAACTACGAGAGTGGTACGCCTGTTGCCTCACGTGCCTGCTCGCAAAGCAAACAGATACGCACGGTAGTGCACACGGGGAAGAGGAAATCAAACGCGCAGTTGTCTTTTTCGTGAGGGCGCGGGCCAAGGGCGCCTCGCTGTCCCTCTTAACGTGCATCTGGGGGAGCCTCGGCACGTTGGCCAGGTAGCCGCCCCATACCCCCCAGTGGCCCCGACCGGAGTCTAGCCTCGTCAGGTCGGGGGCCACTATCACTACTCATTCTATTCCCACTCACTAATTTCACACTCAAATTCTCTCAAATCAAGTCCCTCACAAGTATGAAAAAACCCATCAGAAATCCCTCTCTCACGTGTGGGTAGCGTAGTCCACCGCATCCCAGTGCCGGGCACGGGCCACGGCCGCCAACCATCACCACACGGCGGGCGTGTTCTGGCACCTGGTGCCCTCTGGTTGCAGTCCCGGGTCGGCGCCAAGTCGGGGCCAGGGATGCTACACAGGGTAACTGAGTGCTGGCATACTCACGTACCTCAACTGGGGGTAAGTTGGTGTTCCAGACGAAGGGGCCATATCAGGTCCTTCGTACGGATGGACGGCGGTTTACCATCGATAGTGACGATGGGGTCCGCACAGTAAACAGACAGGACGTCGTAAAAGTTGCACCACCTCCTGCAGGCGACCAGGCTTGGGCGCGTGCGCTGAGAGCGTGGCGCCTGCCTTTGCTGCCTGCGACCAAACAGGGCCCGCAGGAATACTTGTTCGATAACTTCATCGACCACGGGTGGGATGAGGACACTAACCGCCTCATGTTGAGGGTGCGTTGGTTCGGATATCAGGCCAAAGATGATACGTGGGAGGACGTGGAGGATCGTCCCGCTGGGAAGGTCCGGGCGTACTGCGCCCGGAATGATATCGACCCTAACTGCCCTCCCTCAACGTGAGGGGAGGCCAAGTGATGGTGCCAAGAGAGTGCTTCAAGTCGAAGTGGTACGCAGAGTGGCTTTTAACTACAGCCCTAACCCACACACTCTCACAACAAAGGCAGCTGCCCACTAGGCACGCATGCTAGACTCTCCAACACCACGGCCCTGGCCCTCACGTGGAGGCGAGCGTCGAGACCCACGCCAAAAACGTTCCCCACCCGTCGGCGGGGGCGGTGGCTCCAAGTCGGAACCGTCGCGCCCCTCACGGTCGCGCAAGTGGCGACGACCGCGGCTACTCTTCTGCTTGGTATTTCGCGCAAGTTGGCGACGCAGACGCCGGACAGACTCCGTCTCCGACGGGGTAGAGGACTCCGAGACGGAATAAGACAACTCGTCTTCCGACACGGAAGGAGACCACCGCGAGTGACGGCGACGACGGCGAGGAGGCGAGTATGCCCGGCTTGCCCGACGCTTGCCGCGCCCAAGTGGGGCCGGCTGGGGCGCAATCGACCCAATACGAGCCAACTCGGTCGTCATGAACCCCGCTACGGACTCGCAACTCGCGGTCGCCACAACAGTACGAACGCGCTCCTCAACTTGAGGAGTCTCGGAAACTTGGATTACTGCAGCCGACGCGGCCACCCAAGAAATGGTACGCACCAACGTGGTGATCGTCATCTCGAAGGTCAAGGGCGTGGCCGGCAGTACCAACTTGGGGTAGACCGTGAGTAGGGTGGCCCCCAAGTTGGGGGACATCGGGGTGGATGTCTCAACAGTAACGCTTATCGGAATGTCCCCATGCGGCTAGAATGGGACGGAAGGAAGCGGACGGGCTCGCCGAGTAGGCGGAGCCCGAGAGTAACTGCGACCCCTACTCGGGGCCGCCGCAGTGGGTTGAGTCACGTAGTCATCGTGGGAGGGCACGGGCACCACGATTGCCTTGTCCGGGGGAGGCGCATTGTGGCGTTCCACCCCCGGGGCATACGGGTAGTCCCCGATGCCCAGCCCCTCCTTGAGTACCACACGGCCTTCGCAAAGATCACGACCGACCCAGACGAACTGGCGAAGTGCTCCGTCATCCTTGGGCCCGCGGGAGGATCGGCGCAACTTGTGCTCGATGCTCTCCCACTCGATGAGCTTGTGGAGACGCAGCATCTCCTCGAGTAGAGTGAGCTGGCCCGATGAGCATCCCTCAGCAACTAGCTGAGGGGTGAGCTGCTCCAAATCTTGGATAAGCCGGGGAGAAAGATGCCAGAGCATCCCCCGCAGCTGGACACAAGACACCCAGGTTGACATGACCTCAAGGAGCCACTGGGTTGCCAATATGGCGAACACCAGGTGGTCCGGGCTAGCCGTCAACATGACGGAGCCGAAGTGGTCGATCAACCGTGGCAGCAACGCCGGGAACCCGTAGGGGACCCCGACTTGAGGCCACCACTCGGGCTTCTTGGGATAGTACTGTTTCTTGCTAGCAGATGACTGCTGTGGAAACTCGAGTTGAGCCGAGGTCACCAAGTAGGGACCTCGCCGATAGTCCTTCTCCATCCGCACATCAAAGTGATGAGTGTGCGGATCGACGTCGCGAAGGTACGGGGGGCGAGTTGCCACCGCGTCCCAAGTGAAGGTTGGCACGTCGCCAGTGCCCGCGATAGTGCCCCCGCGGTCCACCATGGTCTTGGCCTGCTGCACGTCTTCGACCTCGTCCTCATCCAGGAAGGCAAACTGGTCCGTCCTGAAGTCGGGAGGAAACCCGATCCTACGGGGGAACGTCTACCGTAGGCGGTCCCATACGCGACTCATCGCTGTGCCAAGTCGGCCACAGCGGACAACCGTCAACCCCTCCTCATACAGGGGCCAAGCGGGGTAAAACTACCGCCCCAAGGCCTCCCGTGGAACAACGCGGCCCACCTCGGCGGGAGATCCCGCCGCCAACCCAAAGCCGGGTGACGCGGGCATCCCATCCCCCGGAGCGACCGCGGAGCCCCCGCCGGAAGTCCCGGCGGGCGCTGCATCGTAGGACGTATCCTCCATCCGTTCGTCCAAGGAGTCAGTCGCCACCCCCGGGGTCACCATGGCTCTCCCCGAGTTAGGGAGAGACGACCTGGTTGCAGTTGCAGGAGACCCACCTCGAGTTGAGGGGGGATCGGATCGCGGGTAGATGGGTGGCCCCTCCAGCGTGGGGAAGTGCCGCCGACGGGCTGGCACGAGCAGCCGGACGCGTTACACAGGCCGCCTCGACGTCTTCTCTGACGGTGCTGTCCTCGTCACTCTCGGATTCAGCCGCAGCGCCCTCGGTTATCCCCTCCCCACTCGCGCCCCGCTCTTCCATGCCCCCCGCGGGCTCAGTCGTCCCCCCTGAATTCCCGAAAGCCCTGGGCCCCCCGGACGGCGCCGCCTCCACCGACGCCTCCGCCTCCCCCGACGCCCCTGCTCCCGCCGCCCCCGCTCCCGCCCCACCCACACCCGCCCCTCTCGTGCCTGCCTCTCCCGCGAGCGACCCCCCAGCCGCTCCGTCAGAATTGAATAGGTCAACGGATTCACGGACCGTGTCCTTATTAGAAACGGGGCAATCCTCGAACACGCTTTTGGCCATGCGAAAAAGGACAGCGCCACCAAACTTAGCGATGGCTTCCTCCTTCTCGGCCGTGCTGGCCCCCGACCCCGAAGCTTCCTTCAAAGCCACCCCGTAGTTAGTTCGCAGGTTCTTGAGCTTCTTGTCTCGTGCCTTCGCGTCTCGCGTGGCAGCGTACGCCTTTTCGCTTGTATGCACGTGGGAGACAAATGCCGCCACCAACTGCTTGCCTGTCCGCCGGGTCTTGCGCCCTGTACGACGACCACGGAACTCAGTCCAGTGGTCCCACGCCGCTGCAAGCAGCGCCATGCGCTCGCTGGGGGTGAAATTCTTCGCCCGGGGTGTGGTGGACTTGCCCGCTACCGACTGCTTGTGCCCGCGCGGCTTGGTCACCGACGGGGAACGAGGGCTCGTCATCGTAGGGAGGGGAAATAGCAACTGTAAACAGAAACTGGGTTGGGAGACAGGCGCGAAAGATGTGGACGCAATGCGAATGGGTGAGGGTCGATGAGGAGCCCGTGTGGCACGCAGGCAAGCGGAGGCAAGGTGAGCATGGGAGAGGGAGAAACAGCGACGAGTCGCCTGAGCTTCAAAATGTCAGCGGGGCTCAGACGGGCCGTGGCAGCCCGTCTACAGCGCGCATGCCCATGGAGCAACGCGCGCGCGCCCTGTCCAAAAAAGGCGGCCGCTGGCCATCACGAAAGGGCGGACGCACAGCTGGTCACATCCTCCCTTTCCAAGTGTTTGTCAGTCCTGTGTTAAATATCCAAGAACTTATTTCCCAGGAGTGTCTTAGATCCTGAGACCTGACTTAAGCTGGCAAAAAACTGTGAATCGTCCTCTGTTCTGTGTGCCTCCGTTGGGCCGTCAAGGGGGATTTAGGATTGGAATCGTGAATACTGTAGCCCTCTGGCGAGCAGCCAACGGCGACCTCGTCACACACCCGTTTTTTCTCGACCGTGGAACCCTGGCGCGTCGTCACGCGCCAAGCTGTGGGCAGCCGCTCGGGGTTCTCCCACCGTGCATCGTGCACACCGTGTGCGCATGTGAGGTGATGTGGGGGCGACTGTACGCACATCGGGTCTGGATAGGTGCATACAGCGAGGCCAGGCTTCGGTGCCAGCGCGGCCGTTTTGCCGCCACGGCATTACTGCGAGGAGTGCCCATTGTTGCGGCTGTGGACTTCAGGGGACCCCCGCGCCCGGTCGTTGACGAGACGGGCGCCATTGGTCCCTCTGGCGTCCGCACCTCTTTTGATCAGCAAACCGCTCTCGACCCGCCCCCCGGATTCCCCTCGCCTGTTTGTTTCCCCTCACCGCACGTACGACCGTGAGCTGTCCCTGCTTTGTCTGTCCCGCCCCGCTTGCTCCCCCTACGCCCTTTCCCCCCCTCTCCCGTTGCCGCGCTTGTCATGGACGTTGCCGCAAGTGCCCCCAATGTTCGCACGATGGAGCCCACCGCGGGGGCGCCCTCTCCCGTGGACAAGGAGGACAATTCAATGTGCAGCTCATACGGAATGGACTTCATCATCCCACTTACGAGCTGTTTTGTGGTGTCAGAGCGGGAAGCGGTGGTCAACCTGTTCTGTGGCCACTACTACGGCACCATCACGTCGCCGGGCTTTTATTTTCGCAACTGGGTGTGCGTTGAGGGTCGCCGCATCTCCACGGCCATCCAGTCGCTCGACATTGCCAACGTGAAAACGGCAGATGCGAATGGCAACCCGCTCCTTGTGAGCGGTATCGTTTCGTGGGCGGTCGTTGACGCACGGCGGGCGGCGCTTGACGTGGCAGAGCCGCGGCGGTTTGTGGCCGACCAGGCGCCGGCGGTGCTGAAGCGGGTCGTCGCCCAGTACCCGTACGAGGCGGAGTCGGTTCCGGGCGCGGAGGAGGTGCCGACGCTCCGCACAGAGACGGAGGTTGTCGCCTCCCGTATGATGAATCTGCTGCAGGAGCGGGTGGACGTTGCGGGCGTGCGCATCCTGTCCTTCCAGCTCAACGAGCTCTCTTATGCTCCCGAGATTGCACAGGCCATGCTGAAGAGGCAACAAGCCGACGCGCTCGTCGCGGCTCGCGCCAAGATTGTGGCTGGCGCGGTGGGGATTGCGCGCGACGCCGCTGCGAGTGACTGCCTGGGCGCTATGACGGACCAGGAGCGCGCGCGGACTGTGCGGGACCTGCTTATCGTGCTGGTCGGCGAACGCGAAGCGATGCCCACAGTCACCGTCGGCGGCTGAGGGGGGTTGGAAGGCGCTGTCGGCGCGAGGCAGGCGGGAGTGGGGCGAAGCGGTGGGGCGATGGAGCAGTGGCACAACCGCCGCTACTGCCTGTTTGCTGATGGTGGTCGCCGCCCGCCCTCCGCGCCCCCAATGCTGAATTCGACGGTACGCGACGCGCACTGCGCTTGCCGCCGGGGTGGAGCAAGGGTGGGCTGGTGGCGTCGCGCCGGCTCGCGCGGGCGCCGCCGCCGTGGGGACTCTCCCCGCATCCCTCCCCTGCACGCCGACTGCGGTGGGGTGCCTGCACCGTCGCGGTGCGAAGCAAATGCGCAACGGTGCCTGGCATGCAGCGTGCTATTACCGGGGTTACGGGTGTCCGAAGTGCGCAGAAAGAGAGCGTGATAGTGGAAGTCAAGAAAAAAAAAGGGCGACTCTCTGCGTCTGCATCTCATCGTGTTCCACCAGACCGTCTGGGTCGCGACTGTGGCCACTTTGCTACTCGGGAGGGACATCGCGAGGGCAGCACAACACGTTCTTGGCAGCTCCTGGTATACTATACTGTCTGGTTGGGCCTTGCAGCAGCACTCACTCGACCGTCCTCATGAGCATGAAAGTGGTGGTCAAGAGCTTTCGGGCGCTCGCAGAGGCGTTGCGGATGACACCAAGCATGCAAGCGGAGGTGCTGGTGCGCTCCTTTCGCAGGGGGAAAGAATCAAGGCTGCTGCTTGAGCAGCACAAGACCGAGACTGGACAGGTCATGTACATCCTGGAGCGTCGGCGTGCCACTGGGGAGGTCAAGGTCGCTGCGCGAGAGAGAGACCTGTACGATGGGCGGCAGAGGCGGTTTTTGTCCGCCCTTGAGGTCAAGGTCCTGAAGAACGACGACCTGCCGGGACTTCCTAGCCGCCGGCGCCGACTGCAGCGGCGCGCAAGCACCCCCGCCGCGGCTCCCGCCAAGGCAGCCAGGGGGCACTGCCGTCACCGCCAGGCCACCCGAGGGAGCGGGGCAATACGGCCCGAGCCGGCGCCCGCCACCACTTGGCTCGCAGCACCCGCCAGCAAAATCGGAACCGCAAATCCCCCGAGCCGGTAAGTGCCCAGTTACCGTGCTTGTCCAGAGGGACGAGGGAAAGAGAAGGGGGGGGAGGGGGGGGGAGGGGGGGCGGTGACGGTGCCCGCGGCACGGTGTGGTCGCGAGCTGCTCCTGTCCCACCGTGGGGAGGGTGCGGGGGGCACCCACGATCGTGGGGTTGCGTGCCTGCATGCATGTAGGTATGGACGTATCTACTGTACAGGCGGTTTGTACAGTACCTACGGTATGTTTGTAACAGTCAAAGGGTGCGGGGGCGTGGCCACGGCTTTGTTCGTTGGGGGTAGACGCGGGAATGGCCGAAAGAGTTGGGTGTTGTTGGAATTGTACAGTACAGTACAGCGTACAGTACATGACGGGGGCGACGCGGACAATGGGCGGCCTCCGACGGGCACCTGCACACTTATCTGGCGGGCGCACCTGCAGGTGCCCAGCTGGGCACGGCCATCGCCATCTCCGCCAGAAGGGGCGGCACAGGGAAGGAGCCCCATACAGACGTGTTTGGGCAAGCAGCAGCTACTCGCCGCCCCCCCCTACCCCCACCCACCGACACGAGCTCCTACGCCAGTGTGAACGGCACTGTCTTTCCATCCACGTGGGCTGCTCCTCATGCCAGCTCTGGGATGAGCTCCTCCTCCTTCTCCCGCCGCGGCGACTTGCGCGCGCCGCCCCGCGGGCCGGCGGCGCCCGCGTCGGGGGGCTCCCCGCCCTCGGGCCACGGCACCTCCCGCCCCTGCTCGTCCACCAGCCCGACGGGTGCGCCGCCGGTGGGCGCCCGCGGCGCCCCGCCGCCCCCGTCCTCGGCGTCCGCGCCGGGGGCGCCGTCGGCGGCAGCCGCCGGCCTGCCAGCCGCGCCGGTGCGCGCGGCACGGTCGCGCTCAAACGCGTCCACGTACTCGTCGTACTCGACGGGCTTGCCGTACTGGCGCTCGCCGAGGAGCTCCACCAGGTCCTCGTGCTTGAGCACCTCCCGCTCCAGCAGCCGCGCCGCAAGCGTCTTGATCGCCGGCAGCTTCTCGCCCAGCAGCGCCATGCACCGCGCCTCGGCAGCGTCGACGATTTTGCGGGCTTCGTCGTCAATCAGCTCGGCCGTCTCCTCGGCGTAGGGCTTGTAAAACTGGGAGCCGCCCGCCGCCGCTGACGCGGCCGCGTCGGGAAAGTGGACGGTGCCGAGCGTGGCGCTCATCCCAAAGCGGGTGATGAGGGCATACGCAGCACGGGTAACCCGCTCCAGGTCGTTTTCCGCTCCCGACGTGACCGACCCATAGATGAGGCGCTCTGCCGAGCGGCCAGCCAGGGCCATCACCATGAAGTCCTCCAGCTGTACCCGCGACTGCAGCACCCGGTCAGGCGGCAGGTACTGGGCAAAGCCGAGTGCGGAAGAGCCACGCGGTACGATGGACACCTTGAGCAGAGGGTCCGCGTGTTCCAGGAACCAGCCCGCCACCGCGTGGCCGGCCTCATGGTGAGCCACAATCTCCCGCTCTTTCTTGGATACCACCTTGTTCCGCTTCTCCAAGCCGCCCATCACGCGGTCGGCGGCCGACTCGAAGTCAACCACCCGCACAGCGGTCTGGTCTTCTCGCGCAGCAATCAGGGCCGCCTCGTTGCACACGTTGGCAATGTCCGCGCCGGCAAACCCAGGCGTCAGAGTCGCGAGCTTCTTGGCAATCGCGTCCAGCGGGGTGTCCACTTTGATGCCGTCCGAGTCAGAACCAGAGCTGGTGTCCGCCGCGCCAGCTGCGCCTGTAGCGTCAGAGCTATCGTTGGAACTGGTGCTCACACTGGCACCGGCGCTCGCGTTAGCACTGGCAGCGACGCTGGGTCCGCTCCCAGTCACATTCGCAGTCGCGCCTGCCGCAGACGCAGCCGCCGCCGGCAAGTCTTCTGCGGCACCGGTGGCAGAACTGCCGGCCGCCTTTGCCGCCGCAGCGGCAACCGCCGCAGCCATCGCCGCTGGGTCGGCCAGCTTCAGGGGCGCAAGGTGCACCTTGAAGATCTCAAACCGCCCCCGCATGTCTGGCTTGTCAATCGTAATCTGACGGTCAAAGCGGCCCGGCCGCAGCAGCGCCTTGTCCAGAATGTCCGCCCGGTTGGTACCCGCCAGCACCACCACCCCTGATGACGAAGAGAAACCGTCCATCTCCACTAGCAGCGCATTCAGGGTGTTCTCACGCTCGTCGCTGCCACCCGAAAATCCGCCCCGCCCGCGGGCGCGGCCTATGGCATCAATCTCGTCAATGAAGACGATGCATGGTGCTGACGCCCGCGCAGTGGCAAACAGGTCGCGCACGCGCGACGGCCCGACACCAACAAACATCTCGATAAAATCCGAGCCCGACATGGAGAAGAAGGGCACGTTGGCTTCCCCGGCAGTCGCCTTTGCCAGCAGCGTCTTGCCCGTCCCCGGGGGCCCCACCAGTAGAGCGCCCTTGGGGATCTTGGCGCCCAGACGGGTGTACTTGGACGCGTTTTGCAAAAAATCGACGAACTCCATGACCTCCACCTTGGCCTCATCCAGACCGGCGACATCGGCAAACTTGGTAGACTTCTCTCCGGCGGCACCCGTCGCGCCCTTTCCTCGTACAACGACGGGCTTGGCCTTGCCAACTTGAAAGATGCCACCTGGCCCACCGGGTCCTCCCATCCGGCTGACCGCCCCACGAGCCACCATCAAGACGCCCATCCCCACCAGCAGTACCGTCGGGAGGGAGGACTCCAGAAAATCAGCAAACAGGTCCCGCTCCTGAACGTACGTGACAGGCACAAAGTCGTCATCGGATATGCCCAAGTCCTCCTGGGCGGCCTCCAGCTTGGCCTCAAACGCGTCCACCGACGCGATGCGCAGCTGGAAGGACGGCACCGCCCGTCCGCCACTGGCCTTGGCTGCCGCCACCGCCACCTCCACTGCCGGGTCAAGCCGCCCGTCCCCGTCCGACTCCCCGTTGCCGCCGAGCCCCCCCTGACCACCATAGCCACGACTGCTGCCGTCGCCGCCCGATGACAAGGACATACCGCGGTCACCCCCGGAGCGCGACAGCAGCGTCGCGTCCGGTGGCAGACGCTCCCCGACCAACGCAGAGTCTCGCAAGTAGACTCGCGCGGTAGTGCCATTAGCCACCTCGATGCGGTCGACCAGGCCCGGGTCAAGCAGCTGCCACACTAAAGCCTGGAAGGAGATGTCGGGGGTTCGTTCCTGGCGCCCTACCAGCAGGTTGACAGCCGCAAGAACGGCGGTGGTGACGCCTAGAGAGATGCGCCAGTCGGGGCCACCTCCAGGAAGCTCCTCGCCGCCGCCGCTGGCGCCCTTGGGGCCCTTCTCGCCGCCGCTGGCGCCATTGGAGCCCTTCTCGCCGTCGCTGGTGCCCTTGGAGCCCTTCTCGCCGCCGCTGGCGCCCTTGCCGCCGTTGGCGCCCTGAGGACCGTTACCGTCACCGCTGGCAGCCTTCGGGACCTTCTCGCTGCTGCTACTGCCCTTATGGCCCTTGTCGCCCCCCACCGGCGGCGTCTCCGCGCACATCCACCGCCCCACGACCGCGGGCGTCGTGTCCACAGCCAGCACCTGCGCGCGCTGTGCTACCCGCAGCGCGTCCATCGCAGCGCACTCTTCTCGAAGGAAAACATCGGCAGTGGCCTGCCGCCGCAGCAGGTCCGCCCGGCAGCTCGTGGCGTCTATAGCGGTGAGCCCCACGTCGGCCGCGGCAGGGGCGGCCGCCGGGCGGCGAGGGGGCACCGGCACGGAGGGGGGACGGGAGGCGAGGGCACAGTTGATCAGTCGTTGGAGCGGAGGGGGGGGACGGCGTGCCATGCCGCCAGGCAGGGGGGGGAAGGGAGAGGGAGGACCCGGGCAAAGATGATGCGGCGAAACCGTCAGAGACAAAGAGAGAAGGCGAGAGCGGGGGGCAAGTGACTGTGCAGGTGCGAGACCAGAAAAAGATGCACAGTCGATGAGGAGCGGAGGCCCGGGTAGCCAGAAATGGAAGCGCGGTTGACCGCGCGAGTGGTCGAGTCTCTAAGGCGGATGGAGTCGGGCTGTCAAACCGACCTTCTTCATGGGACGATACACACGTTCCACCTCAAAGAACGGCCTGAGGACTGCATCGTACACGTGGCACACACATTCCTGCGCAGAGATTTTATTCACTTCTGACTACACAGTAAGTGAGTATAAATGTTGAACCATTCGATTGTGACAGCATTCTTAATGGTAGTAACGCTTTAAGTAGTACATTTTACGGCTGGGCCTCAGCTGCCGCCGGAACGACCGTCAGCAGAGGCCCCTCGTCTGAAAGGGCGAGCTGGGTCTTTCTTCGTCGTGCCAACGTGTCGCGGGTAGGCCGCGCTGCATTTCCCTGCCTGCCCCACCTTGGGGCGCCGTCGGTGCCACATCAACGGCCGAGGGCCACGGCAGTGCTTTCATTCCGAGTCTTTCTTGTCGTACCTGTTTTTTGCTGCCGCTCTCTTCTTTCCTATTCTCTCACCCGCTGTGGTGGACACGGCCCTCTCCCTGCTTTGCGCGGGCGGCGATCATCCGCACTGCCGCTCCCATCATCATGCAAGCTGGCCGCTACCCCAACATGCCGCCGCATTCGCGCCCCGGGATGCCTGGGCAGCCAGGCGCGGCGCCGCAGCAGCCAAACGCATCGCAATCGGGGTACCCAGGTGTAGGGGCGGTTCATCCCGTGTCGCAGCAGCCACAGCAGCAACCGATGGCGCAAGCGTATGGTGGCGGCCCGCAAGCGGTTGGGCGGGCGGGGCCGCCCGTCCAGGGCGCTCCGGCGGCTGGGCAGCAGTTTGGGCGAGTTCCGGCACCGGCCGGGGCACCCCAGCAATATGGGAGGTCGGCAGCGCCGGGGGCACCGCCGCAGAGTTTTGGGCGGCAGCCCTCTCCGCAGCAGCTGCAGCCGCCGCAGGGAGCTCGACCGGGGGGCCCGACGCCGTTGGCTCCGGCAGGCCAGCAGTTTGGCCGTGCCGCCCCGCTGCAGCAGCAGCAGCAGCAGTATCCGCAGCTGCAGCAGCAGCGGCAGCCGCCGCCGTCGACGCAGCAGCCGCAGCAGCAGCAGGCTGTGAGCGGTGCGGCAAATGGGGCGGCTTACGCGGCCACGGCTGGTCCGTCAGGCCATCCGGCGGTGCGATCACGCTACCCGGCGCCGGCTGCTCCGGTTCGAGGGGGAGCGCCGGCCATGCGGCCGCCGCCACCCAATGTGGCCTCCTCGGCCGCGGCGCCGCCCATGTACGCCATGCCTCCCCGGCCAGGAGCTGGGGGCGGTGTGAATGCCCTTGCAGGTCAAGTTGGTGCTATGAACTTGCAGCAGCAGCAGTCGTCGCAGGACGGTACCGCAATGTCGCCTGGCCCGCCCGCGGCCATGGCGCCTGCACAATTTGGCCCGCCGCCTCCGGGCGCAGCGGGGGTTCCCGGCCCGCCGGGCCCGCCGGGCCCACCTGCTGGTGCCCCTGCTGCGCCGCCGGCTCGGTTGGACCCGGGCGGCATGCCCCGGCCCAGTGCTCTGGAGGCGCCTTGTGGTGCTCCCCGGGAACGTATCGCCTGTCCGATCCCCTCTGTGGCGCCAACGACAGTCATCCCCCCGTTGTCCAACGCGGACTACGTGGCCGAAGATCAGGGTTCCTGTACCGTTCGCTACCAGCGAGTTACAACGGGTTCTATTCCAGCGGAGCCGGCGATTATGACCAAGTCCGCTCTGCCTTTGGGGGTTGTGCTGACGCCTTTTGCGGACGCGGCTATGGGAGAGGCGGCCATCCCGACGGTTGACCTGCCTAATGGTCCCCTCCGTTGTGACCGCTGTCGGGCGTATGCGAACCCCGGCTTTCGCTTCATGTCGTCGGGTGCCAAGTACAGCTGCAACCTGTGTGGCTTTTCGGGCGACACCCCGTCGGAGCATTACTCGGCAGTGGACCCCGCGACGGGCTACCGTGCGGATGCGTCTGTGCGGCCCGAATTTTACCGCGGTTCCGTTGACTATGTCGTGAACAACCCAGACTATTGGACGCGCAAGCCGACTTCACCGCTCTATGTGTATGCGATCGACGTCTCTCTGGGGGCCGTTCGCTCCGGTCTAGCGTCAGCAGCACTTCGGTCGATTAAGACGATTCTTACTTCCGCCGCTCTTCCCGGGGACACCACGGCCCAGACGCCTGCGGGGGCGCCGTACACGGGCGCTCGTGTGGCCATCTTCACGTTTAGCAGCGTGCTGCACTTTTTTGACGCTCGCAACCCGACCGTCTCCACGCTCATCGCCCCCGACATTGATGAGCCGTTTGTACCCATTGGGGGTCACGCTCTCTTTTTGACGCCGACGCAGGGCGCCGCTGCGATTGACGCGGCGCTGGCAGCCCACGGTCTTTCTGGTAGTACTCCAGCAGAAGGCGTGGCATCAGACTGCGCTTTTGGGGCAGCTGTGGCCGCTGTGCAGGCAGCGCTGGGCGATACGGGCGGCAAGGCCTTCATCATCGCTGCGTCGCTTCCGTCCATGGGCGTGGGCGCGCTTGAGCGCCGAGGAGGCGGGGCTCTGGGAGGCGGCGAAGAGCGACAGGCAGCGCTGCTCAAGGAGGGCTCCTCGGTGTATACAAAGCTGGGACTCGCCCTTGCCGAAGCGGGCATTTCTGTGGACGTGCTGCTTGCCCCGTCCTCTGCCTATGTGGACGCGGCCACGACATTGCGCCTGCCCCGCGCCTGCGGTGGCCGCTCGCACATGTTCCCGTCATTCACCGCTGCCCGCGATGGCCCTTCGCTGTTCCGTACCCTCTGGGCGGCCACTGTGTCTGTGCGAGCATTCGATGCGCTGCTGCGAGTCAGGACCACTTCTGGGCTCGAGGCGACGCGCGAGTTCCTCGGCCACTTCGCGCGCCCGCAGCGCGGCGACGACGTTTCTGCGCCAGTGTTTGATTCCCAGTCGTGCCTGACGTTGGAGTTGGTGATTGAGTCCAAGCTGCCGAGTGCTGATGGTGCATCTAGCGGCGGCGGAGGCGGTGGCATGCGCAGCGCTTTTGGCGGTGGAGGTGGGGGCGGTGGCGGTGGCGGTACACCCGCTAATGCCAGTGACGTGTGCGTGCAGACGGCAGTACTCTACACCGATGTATTGGGACGGCGGCGGATCCGGGTGCACACCACCTTTGCGGCGCGTGCGGCCAGCGTGACCGACGTTTTCCGACTCGCCGACGTGGATGCCATTCTGGCGTTGATGGCCAAGCGTGCGGCCACGGCGGTTCTCGCGGGTGGCACCGCCCTCTCGGCCGCGCGAGCGGCGCTCATCAACAAGGTTGCGCATGCCCTCTTTGCGTACCGCAAGTACTGCACGACGGCAGCGAGCTCTGGCCAGCTGATCCTTCCAGAGTCCATCAAGATTCTTCCGGTTTACTTGTTAGGCCTGATCAAGTGTGCGGCCTTTCGTTCTACGGCCGCCACGGATGCAGTATCGGTGGACGCTCGGGCGCACGCGTTGTCCGTACTTGTGTGGCTCCCACCATCGTCGATTGCGGCACGCTGCTACCCACGAATGTACGTGCTGCAGGACCTGCCAGCTGCAGCAGGGGTGCCTCTGCCTGGCTTGGGCACGTCGGGGGGCGCGAGTGAGGGTTTGGTTCCACCCGAGCCGGTCGCCATGCCGCCCACGACGGCATTGTCCGCCTCTGCGCTGGCGTCCGACGGGGTGGTGTTGGTGGAGAACGCAGAGCGGTTGGTGGTGTGGCTCGGCAACGCCGCCAGCCGGGAGTTGGCCATGGACGCGATTTCCGATCTGGGCGGTGGTCGTCTGGTTGTCCGTGCCGACGCGGGGGTGCCTGCCGAGACGGAGCGGGCCAAGCGACTGAGCGCGATTATTGCTCGCATCTTTGCTGTCCGCCCCGCCCTTACCTCTGTGCGGGTGGTGGTTCGTGGGCCCAAGCCGGGCGAGGGCGATGAAGGACAGCTGTTGATCCCCATGCTAGTGGAGGACCGGTCGCCGGGCAACGACTGGGACTACGTGCAGTTCCTGAAGCATGTGCACCGGGCGGTGATGGACAAGTTTGCCAGCGACGATCAGGCCCACGACCTCCAGGCGTGGGAGATGTTGAATCACGGGTACTAGCGGGTGGGCGTGTGAGCGCCCGTTGAAGGCCGCTTCTGTAGGAGTGGTTTGGTCTTTGGACTTGTCCTTTTTCTACGTCTTGGTCCCACATTGTGTTGTGTTGTGCGCTTCTTTTTTCACTTCCCATCCCACTAGGGGTTCAGGACTGTTGCGGGCTGCGCGTGGCTCACTGCTACGACTTACGTTTGCCAACGTCTGGCACTTTGGCTCTCATTGCATACTCTCGCCAGCTGGCCAAGTGTGTGCGTATTCACTCGTCCTTTGCCCCCTGTGCCGCCGCGCTAGCCCTATCTCGACGACTGGTCGTGTACCGTTCAGAAAGCGCCCCAGTTGTGGGTGCTACCGACAGGATGCGGGGCTTTGCAAGCCCCTTCTGCGGCAGCAGGTGGATCGAGCCTGTCACGATCACTATTAGGAAAACGTCACTCGACAGCCGCTTCTCTGCGGTCCTCAAAAAAAGGGTGCGCATTTAGCCAGCAACCTGTCGTGCCATTGCCAGTAGCGCCGGTGCCAGCCGGCGCACGTGCGTCCGCTGGTGGCGGCCTCACCGAAACGGCCACCCTCTGAAGGGGCGGGGCACCGGCTGGCTGGCGGGGTCAACCGCCGCGGCGGCGGACTGCCGCGACATATTGCCCACGCCGACAGCCATGACGGCCATATCGCCACCGCCACGGCAGCTATCGCGGCTATGCTATGTACAGTATGTCCACTACATGTATAGTGGAGCACGCTGGGAGGAGTGCAGTGGTGGGCTTGGAGCACATGATTTGGGTGTTCTTCCCCGTCCAAGTCGTTATTGAACTTTCACTTGACTCTCCGAAAGGCTGAATTGGACCTGGTTCCTGGGTTCATTCGACCAGTGGAGAAGACTTTCGATTCGAAGAGAGGAGCCGACTGAGAACCCGCGCCCGTGCGCGCCGTGTTTTCGCTACGTGGATGGACTCGATCAGGCGTGAATGAGCCTTCTCCGCTACCGACCTGACCAGAGTGCGGCGTCAAGGCACCACCTGTGCTCTCTTCCAGATGCTGGCATAAATGGATTCCGAGACGTGCTGGTCGCCATCTCATCGCTCCGGCGGCGCAGCCAGCCGTCCTGCTGCTCGTCATGCTCTGACCCCCTGGCTATGGCCTCCCCCCCTCTCGGCATTCCAATTAGACGGCCCCTTGACGCGGCGGTGGCTTTGGCGGCAGTGGCGACACGTTGGCGAGCGGGGGAGCTCATCGCGTAGGCGGCAGTTGGCCCTCTCGGCGCTGCCCGCCGCGTGTGCCCCGGGTCACTGCCACTGCAGATTCGCAGCCGCGACCGGCGCTGCGGCTGCGCGCAGACGGCAGTCGAACGGAGGGCAGGGCCGTGCGGCTGGTGGCTGCGTCCCCGACGGCACAACGTACTTAACAATGGCAGGTTCCCGCCACCGCTTGTGACCGCTTGGCGGGGAAGGCAGCGAAGCAGCGGGCTGCTACAACGTCATGCTCCTTGCTCCCCCCCCCCAAATCGACATCTGCGCTCCCTCATCCCCTCTCCTTTTTTCCTGCCACCCACTTCACGATGCACTGGATTTTGCTGCTATCGCTGGGGGTGATGGCTTCTCTCGCAGCCCCCTCCGTCGGTGCATCGGTCAACTCGGGCGACCTGCCCGACTTGCCGCCCACGTTTCGTGACCGCCTTTCCACGCTGCTCGACTTGGAGGCGGGCCCACTGGCAGGAGCGGGGGGTGGCAGCGTGGAGAAAGCGCTGCGGGCTGCGCGTGCCGTGTCGGGAGACGCGGACGCCCCAAAGAAGAAGCGGGTGGCGGCGTCCAAGGCTCTCGTGGAGGCGCTGCGGCTGGTGCGCGGCCTGGAGCAGGCCCGCCGGTGCCACCGGTTTTACCACGAGAACGAACCCGCTAGTCAGTGGGGGCTCTGCTGCTCACTGACCGGCAGGGGCCCTGGTGCCGCGACCATTGGCGGCCGCTCCCGGCTGTGCTTGGCCATGTCGACCGTCGGCATCCCGGCGCCCGGGTCTGCGCCCGTCCACGGTCGCCACTTCCTGCGCATCAAAAACACGCGGCCGCTGCGGGCACGCAACGCCGACGGGGCAGTGATGGTCTACGAGGACGATCCAAAGGCATTGCTCCTGAAGGGCAAGGGCTGGGCCCGCACCCGGCGCGGCGCGCGCAGGCCCCGCTCCCAGTCGCGCCCGGCCAGTACGGCGGCACCGGTGGATAATGACGGGAGTGCGCACAGCAGGGCGCGGTCCCCCCCCGCGGCCGTCCGCGTGGCTGAGGATGCCGCGACTGAGGATGTCACGATTCTGCCTATTGGGGGTATGTCTGTGTTGCGGGGTTCCATTGCGTGTTCCTGGTCCTCTCAGCCCATGCCTGTGATGTGGGCCGCCGCCGCGCAACTGGTGCCGCTCGGCTGGGCTCCTCTGGTTGCTTGTGTGCGCACTCTACCTTGCGCTGTTGCTGACTGTTCGTTCCATGTGTCTAAAGTTCCCGCCCCCCCCCTCCCTCCTGCGTCCGAACCCCGTTTGCGTTTGTGACTGTCCGACCGCGTAGAGAGCTGGGAGGATGAATACCTCGAATATGACGCAGGGGCTCCTTCGGCAGCGTTTGCGTGCCAGAAGAACCTCAACTCGGACGAGATGTGCATCTACTTTTGTTGCAACACCATGTGGGTGTCCACGGCATTGTGCGCTGACCTCAAGTGCTTTTGATGGGGAAGCATCAACTGGGAAGGGGAGGCGGTGACGCGGCGGAAACTAGGCTGGGGGAAGGACGGGTGTCCAGGGGGGAGGGGGGGGCAAGACAAATAGAATGCTTGGCTGCTTGTCAGAAGGTCAATGCCCTAACGAACGCCAGCCGAGAGGGCAGCGGATGCCCCTTTCCAGACATCTCTGGTTCCACTGTGAAATTCGACCCACCGGTAAGCGCCAGTGTTGTTAGCGCCGCCTCCGAGGCGGCGACCCGCCCCGGAGCGGCCGCTCCTTGGGACGCCGCGCGCGAGCGCCCGCTCCGGGCGGGAAGGCGCACCACCCGACTGAAGGGGAGCTCTGTGAGGGTGTAGCCGCCCCTCGCCAGGTCCGCACCATGGTGGCCGCCTGGCTTCCACAAACAACGCCGCCACCGCCAACCGAAGCACCGACATACGACAAAAAAAAGGCACCAAGGCCGAATGTTCACAGGCTCTAGCGGATGCGTCGTGCGTGGCGACCAGCGCGGCGATACCGGGGGCGGCAGCATCTGAGACGAAGCCGCTGCTACTTGCCGCTGCCACCACTACCGCCGCTACCGCCAACACCGCCGCGACATCCAGTACCGCCAACACCGCCGCCTACGGCTAAGGCTGCCATCAGGCGGTGTCGGGAGTGCCGCGTTGGCGTCAGCTGATGGCGGGGGTCGGAGGAGCAGTCGCCCATCCACCTGCACCACTGCTCGCCTCCTTCGTGTAAGGTCTTCCGCGCGGCCGCCTCAGCAGATTGCGCGCTCACCCTCGCTAGCCAGTAACTCGCAACGGCAAAGGCTGCCCATCCCTCCGCCCTCCTCTCCCCGCCGCTTCATCCACCGCATCGCCTGTCGCGACCGCATCCCCTACCCCCTCTGCCAGGGCCGCCACCTCGCCCTACAGCATGTGGCGGCTCGACAGCTCGGCCAGTGCTCGAACCAGCACCTCCAACCCCCCCCCACCCCGCAGGCGCACCATCTCCACGGGCTCATCTGGCAAGCGGCGGGGTTCCCCCAGGCGCGGCACGGCACACATACCATCCAGCTGCGCCATGAACAGCGCATCATGGTAGGCACAAACGAGAAAAGGCGGGATAAGGAGAGGTCCGCGTCAGCTGCCCGCCGCCGCCACCGCCGTTGCCGCCCCTGCCGACTGCTGAGGCCTCGGCAGAGAGCGCAAACGTCGCAGCCGCCAGCGAGGTGTCGGTGCGGGTGGCCATGACCGCCCCCCGCGCGCGTCTGCCGCCCCCCGAAACAGATGGCCCACCTCGACGAGAACAGCCGCTACGATGGCCGTCACCGCCAGTGCAGGCGGAGCGGATTGCCTCAAAAGTGGAGCCCCCGCTCCATGGGAAGCTCAAGGAAAGTGGTACAAGCGCCCACCGGCAGTGCCACACTCTCGCGCCAGCCCGTGTAGACCGCCGCGGCTTGGGCGGCCACCAGCGCCACACCAGCCGTGCCGAGCAGGAGGTCCGCGACGGCCGGAAAGAGAGGGCCCCCAACAGATTATCCCCCCACCCCCTCCCCCTCCCCAACCACCCTCACCGACAGGGAGCAGGTGTCACATGCCACCACCCCCCCCGGCCCGTCGACGAGTGCGGCGGGGATGGCGAAGCCCCCCCCACAGCGGCAAGTGGCCGTGTAGGTGCCGCCGTCGGATGGCTCGTCCAGGTCCTCCAGCTCGAGGGTGCCGGCCAGCGCGGGCGCCGCCGCCGCCGCCGCCGCCGCCGCCAGGCGCGCGTCGTACGAGGCGCGGGCGGCGGGGTCGGCCAGCACCGCCGCGGCGGTGGTGACGGCGACAAAGGCGGCGGCGGCGGCGGCACCGTCAGTGGGCTCAGGTGGGGGGGGGGCACCCGCCGTGGGGGTACGGACCCCTGACCCGCCGGGGGAGGGGGGACAGGGGGCAGATGGGGCGCCAGTTGGGGGGGCGCACCCGGCCCGCGCCGGCGGCGGAGGAGACGGCCGCTGCCGGTCGGGGTGGGTGCGGAGGGTGGCGGCAAGGTAGGCGCGGCGGATGGTGGCGGAGCTGGCCGACCGGTCCACGCCCAGAACCTCGTAGTGGGTGGGGCGGAGGGCACTCATGGTGCACTCCCACCCGGGCGAGGAGGGGGAGAGGGGGGAGGGGGAAGAGGGCGACAGCAAGGCCGAGTGCCGGTGCGCCCAGGTGAAGTCGGCCCAGTAACTCTGCCAGGGCCGTTGATGGGAGAGGTTGTCCCCACACCAAAAACAAAGGGGGAAGGGGGTGGGGCGTGGGGCGGGGCGGCACGGCGCGGGGGTGTAGGAGGCAAAGGTGACAAGGAGCGCCCCCTTCGAACAACGCCGGCTGTAGTGTCGATCCAACGGAGAGAACCAAGCGGCAAAAGAGCCGTGTCCTCGAAAAACCGGACCAGACAATCCGAAATGTCCAAAATGGCGCACAGAAAAGCATCGACTTTCCTTTTTCTTTTGCAGCCCCCACAGCTACATTTTTTGTTGTAACTTGAAAAGATTTGGCCGCAACGCGCTCTTTATGCTTAGTTACGGCTAGATTTAGTTCATTACTTTCGATATGGGTCGTTTTAAATTACTTAATCTGTTTCGCAATATTTAAACACAACGATTTTTGAAAACTTCATAAATTCTCACCAAAAGCTTGCTTTATATTATAAATGGAGAGAATCCAAATTAATAAACTAAAATGGTGTGGCCTAAAAAATACGGCGAAACACATATCAACTTGGTTTTCAGAGTGGCTGCGACCCGCCACGCGCTCCGTCGAGAGCCCCCTAAACGACCAAGACCACCACTGCCACTACCATCACATGTCGCGGCAGCGGTGGCCAGCTGCTGCGAGTGGATGAACACCGAGCACGTCGGGGTGCGGTTGGCGGTTGGCCACGACGGCGGTGGCGGTGGTGGCAGCGGTGGCGGAGGGGTGGGTGCGCTGCCCCCGCCTGCTCCCCCGCCGCCGCTGCCACCGAATGCGGCCTCAGTGGAGGAGGAAGCCCAGGTGGTACCCGCTCGGCGATGGCCGCCACGGGAGAAGAGGAAGTGAGCCCCCACCAATTTTGCCTGCCCACCACCCGACCCGCCGCTGCGCGTTGCCGCCACCCCGCCCACCCACGTGACAAAGATGTCAGGCTGTGTCAACGGGCAGCGGACAGCAGGACCACCGCGGGTGGCAAGCCGTATGTTTTGCCGGGTGCCCACCCCGCCTGCCCAACAACCACCCCTACTGCCGCCACCCATGGAGGCACCCGCCCTGCGGTTGCCACGGGTGACTGTGTCCCAGACGGGGGGCGACGGCCAAGGTAACACGGCCCATGCCATCCCTGTCGTCCACAAGGCGGCCAGAGCCCCGGCACCCTCGTTGCCGCCCCCACCATCGAGTGACGAAGGAGGTGTTGCCGCCACCGCTGCTGAAACCACCGCCACCATCGGCTGTGGCGGCCGTCGCCTCTGTCCCCGCCGCCGCCGTCATGGTGCTGCTGCCTGGCCGCGGCCCGGCCAAGGCAGCCGAATGGAAGGGCGGCCGGCAGCCCGCCGCCGCCCTCCTTCGAGGCACCACGCCTGGCGCCACGAGCGGCGACATCTATCAGGCCGGCCCACCCGCCAGCTCTGTGGCGACGTCCTCCAAAAACGCCGCGATTTCCACGGCCGGCACCACTACCGAATGCCCCTGCCAGGTGCCTCCGCCTACGGGGACCAGCGCCTCGAGCAGCCCCACGCACGGGGGCGGCCAGCCGCCGCCGCCGCCGCCGCCGCCAATCTCACTACCGCCGCCGCCCGCCTGCCCTCCTTGCCCGCCGCCAACGTCACCGCCGGCGGCCAGGACTGGGCCCCCACACATGCCCAGCACGGTCATCCCTGCGGCGGTGCGGACGAGCGAGCGGCCCGGGTCGACGCGGGCAACCACCCCAGCCACAGCCCGGGGCAGCTGTGGCGGGATGCCGCTGTCCCCACCGCTGCCGTTACTATCCCCATCGCCGCCGTCGGTGGCGCCATCAGCCGCAACGGGGGCGGACGCCAGGTCCGCCATTGCCCCTCCAACGGCAACGACCCGGTCACCCGAGGCGGCCACGCCAAGCGGCAGCACCGCCACCGATCGGGTCAGGGCGGCCACCTGCGCGGCGTCGAGCACGAACGCCGCCAGGTCCAACGACACGTGCCGGAACGCGCCCGCCGCTTCGACGCGCACCCCGCCCGCCGCGAGCGACGCCGCGTGGGTGGACCGGTCATACCCGCCGGCCGCCCCCCCTCCCCCCCCACGCGCGCCGCTCGCGGGAAACGCCGCGAGCGTGTGGGTGACGGCGCCGTCCGAGAGGTGGTCCATCCACTCTTGGGGGTAGTAGCCCCGGAAGCGGTGGGGCGCCGCCACGTGCGCGGCTGCCACCGCCACCACCCGGGGGGGGGCAACCGTCACCGCCGCGGGGCGGGCAGTGGGGGGGGGGGGGGGGGGGGAGCCCCAGACGCGGCAGAGGACACCCCGGTGGCGGAGGCACCGCCCGGGGGGGCACCCCGCGCGGGCGGCGGCGTCGGCGGCGGCGTCGGCGGCCGAGGCGGTGGCAGCTGGGTGAGGAAGGCGGTGCCCGCGCAGAGGTACTCGGGCTGCCGCATGCCCTGCTCGGGGAGGCAAAACCAGGAGGTGTGGGCGAGAGAGAGGGCCACGGCCAGGGGGGCCAAGGAGGGAGCCGCTGGGGGGTGGGACGTGTGCCACCGAAGCTGGGTGCGGGCGTGGGGTGGGGGCGGGGGCACGTGCAACGAAGGGGACGCGCGGTAAACGCGGAGGCGCCGGCCGGCGAGGCTTCGACAATAAAGAGCCATGGGGGGGAGACGTGCAAGGGGGACAACCGAAAGGGATGAACGAAGGGAGTCGGCAGAGGCCGATCGGCAAGCCAATGCAGCAGGAGCAGGCAGCAGGTGGACGAAGACAAGCTAAGGGATGGACAGCGAAGGCGATCACCCATGAAGATCGCGAACAGACAGGAGAAAAGACTGCAGAGACTGCCACGCGATCGACGGCTGTGTTAGCGACGTCGCTCCAAGTGGCATGTATTCGTAAAGTTCATGTTTTTGTGGTCTCAAGCATGGTTGGCAAAATGCATGCATTCCGCGAGGGTTGGGAGGAGCCACGCCTGCTGGGGCACCCGTGCCGCTGACGTATGGACGGGTGAACGCTCTCGGTTCTCACTGCCCCTGACGGCTGTCGATGCGCGCCCACACTTGATGCCGTCCACCATGGACTGCACCGCCTCCTGGGCCTGGGGCAAAAAAGTCTTGGCAATGTAGAGCTCGGCGAGGGGGGCCTCCACCATGGCCCCCGTCTTGATGTGCCATCATGGCCATGATGGCCCTGTGGCCTGCTGCGCGCCGCCAGGGCTCTGCCTCACTCCCCCCCCCCCCCTGACACCCGTGAGGTGGCGGCCAGCGCGCCAGCAGTCCTTTTTAATGTGTATGTAACACAGCCTCGCGGCGCGCAGCCACAGCCGTGGTCGAAGCGGCCCCAGCTGCATAGAAGTGGCCTGAAGGACTCCCGACTTGAGGCGCACGAGAGCAGCTGGCGCTCGCCAGCCTGTGGGCTCGCCAACCACCCCCCCCCCCATCGCAACTACGTCTCAGGTCGCCACCACCACCTTGACAGGGGGTGCATCCCAACCGCGCCCCCGCCCCTCCACCGCCCGCACGCCATCGAGGGTGGCCTCCCCCCCCGCCTTCCCCCCGCACCCGCCCGGCACGCCGAGTACCATCAGCACCACGTCGACTTCCACTCCCCCCCCCACGGGCAGCTCCCCCACGGACACCCCACTGACGCCGACGCCTACCACCCCCCCGCTGCCCCGGTCCCGCCGTACCTGCACGTACACCCGCCGGACCGCCTCGGTGCCCGCGTTGGTCACCCGCACCCGCGCGGCAAAGGGGGTGTGCGCGGGCACCGCCGCCGGCACCGCCACGACGGCCACGTCCAGGGCCATGCCGGCGGGGCGCGGCGGCGGGGGGGGCGCCTCGACTGCCGCCGCGGCGGGGAGGTGGCCGTCCTCCCCGGCGCCCGACCGCCAGCGCAGGGAGAGGGTGCCGAGCGACGGGGCCAGCCGCGGGCCGGGGGGGGAGGTGACGAGGAAGAAGAGGACGGTGGTGTCTGCAGGGGACAGGCCCCGCCGGGGGGGGAGGGCGCGCTCCAGCGCCGCCGCCGATAGCCGCCCGTTGCGGACGTCGCCCGACGTGTCCAGACTAGACGGAGAGGTGGGTGAGGTGGGCGCAGAGATGGCGGCCGTCGACGAGTCGGGCGACGATGGGTGCGGCGGCAAGGCTGCACGGCCAGCTGTCCCTGCCGCGGACGCCGTGGCACCGGCGGCGCGGCTCCCCACGGGCGTCAGCAGCGTGGCGGTCATCAACGCCGCATCCGCCACCGCAATGGCCGCCGTCGACAGGTACAGCGGCAGGGGCATGACGTTGGTGACCGACACCCGCACCAGGTGGCGGGCAGACCCAGTCGCGGCAGCGGTGGCGGCGGCGGTCCCCTCCGTGGCATCGCCACCACTGCAGGGGACCCCCCCGGGGGGGGGGGGGAGCGCCACCACCGCCCCCCGCCCCCGCAGCGGTACGACGCCCCGGCCGGTGGGCACGTACGCCTCGACGCGGACGGCCACGCGGAGCGGCGGGAGGACGTTGAACCGAAAGGTCTGCTTGAGGTGCCCCCCCGCGCCGGCCACCCGCGCCTCACACACCAGCACGTGCACGCCAATGTCCACCACCGCCGCACACACACGCTCAATGGCGCCGCCGCCCCCACCCCCGCCCGCGCCACCGCCGCCGCCGCCGCCGCCGCCGCCGCCGCCTACGCGCACGGGCCGCCACTCGTCGTCCCCCCCCCGGTCCAGGCGCAGCCGCTCCCCCGCAGGGGACACGAGCCGCACGCACACGCTCGCGGGGACGCCCACCCCCCCCCCCCCCCGGGCACGCGGGCGTGGACGGCAACGAGCGCCCGAAAGTCCTCCCCCGCGTAGATGCTGCCAAACGCCGACGGTAGGACGGTGGTGGTGCCGAGGCCCGCGGGGGCGCCCTCCCCCTCATGCCGAGGCGGGTGCTCCACCGACGGCGGCGGCGGCAGCGGCCCGTCGTCGGGAAGGACCGCCAGTGGCGACGGCGGCGGGCCGTCGGCGCCGCCCGTGGCGCCGCCAGGGGAGGATGGGCTGGGGGGGGCGGCGGGGAAGTCGGGCAGCATGGGCATCGTCGGCCGCCGTGAGGGCGTCGGCCGCACCAGCCGCATGACGCGGAAGAGGAGGGGGTGCTCACCTGTGGGGGAGGTGGGCGTGCCGACGCGGTCGGGGACGGGCAGGGGGGAGAGGGGGGGGGGCGGGTGGGCAGACGCCATGACGGTGGGGAGGGGAGGGGAGGGGGGATCAGCGACGGAAGGGAATGAGGGTGGCGAGGGGAAGAGGGGAGGCAAGTTACCGAGAAGGAGGGGCAATGACGACGCGGGGGGCACATCCACGCGTCCTGATGCGGTGGAGGTCAGTCACGTCATAGCGCCGGTGGTCCGTACGGGACTCGGTGCTGCCGCCTGGTTGTCGGTCGAAGAAACAGGGGCAGAGACGCTTGCAAGCCGCGACGCGAGGGTTTCACCATGAAAGGCACTGAAAATTGAAAATGCCTGCCGCCCTGTCCCTGGCCCAGATGCTCTCGTGACCCCGTCCACAGGCGATGCACCCGCACTCCTGCGCCGTGCGCACCTCCCATCGGGGTGCGCGGTCAAATGTGACGTTGGGCTGGTTCCACCCCCCTCTCCACCATCCACGCCCGGCTAGTCCCGCCTGACCAGTCGCTGGCGCTCTCCCCCTCTGCTCGCCAGCGGGCACGGGACTTCTTCCCCCCCACCTGTCCTCATCCCCACGCCTGACTTGTGTGTGCTGTGCCACTGCTCCCTGGGTGGCGGGGGCGCCGTTGTTCTTGCCTTGTCGCCCACCGTGCCTCCCGCAGCGGCTTTGGCCATGGCGCCATCGGCGCTGCCGCTGGCGTTTGCGCCGGCGCTCCCGACGCGCGGCGCCGCGGCGCCGCGGCGGTGCCTGGCGCGGCGTCGCCCGCCCTTGCGGGCAACCCCCCCCCCCCCCCCGGTCCCGCTGCGATGCCGTTCGCGGCGCAGCCGCCCCGCCCCCCCGCGGGCGTCGCTGCTCGGCCGTGGGTACCTCAACTTTACCTTTTTCCCCTTCCCCCTGCGGCCGCAGCTGGTGCGGCGGACGACGGTCAAGGAGGTCATTCCCGACACGATGTGGTGCTTTGAGCAGGAGCACGGCCTCGGCTTCACCAACGTCGCCACCAATATCCGCATGACCGTTGTGCGCCTGTCCACCGGCGGCCTGTGGGTGCACGCGCCGGTGGCGCCGACGCCCGAGTGCCTCGCCCTGCTGCGCGGCCTGGGCGGGGACGTCGAGCACCTGGTGCTGCCCACCTTCGCGTACGAGCACAAAATCTTCCTGGCGCCCATGAGCCGCCGCTTCCCGTCGGCCCGCGTGTACGTTGCGCCGTCGCAGTGGACGTGGCCAGTGCCGCTGCCGCTGCCGCTGCTGGGCATTTTTGGCGCGCAAGTGCTGGATGAGAAGGCGCCGCCGCCGTGGGCGGATGAGCTCCCGTTGAGGGTGCTGGGCCCGGCGGGGCTGGGGCCCTTTCCCTTTACCGAAGTGGCCTTCCTCCACCGCGCCTCCAAGACGCTCCTCGTGACTGACGCGGTGGTGTGGATCCCCCAGTCGCCGCCCCCCGTCCTTGCCGCTTCGGCGGTGGAGACGTACGCACGAAACAACGTCCTGGTGCGCCTCCGGCGGGGACGCCGCGGCCTGGCCGTCGCCGCGTCGCTGCCCGCCGGTGGCAATGACGTGGGGGACGCTGCAGAGCGGGCTGCCCGTGGCTGGCAGCGCATCGTCCTCCTCGTCCTCTACTTTGTGCCGTTTGACCTGATCGACCCCGGCCCCGCGTTTGCCGCCACTGCGGGGCGGCTGGTCGTTGCCCCCGTCGTGCGTATCCTGGTCTTCCCCTCCATCCGCCATAGCGTGCGGCGGTGGGTGGACGCGGTGTGCGAGTGGGACTTTACGAGCGTCCTCCCAGCGCACTTTGACGGGCCCGTGCCGAGCGGGCCCGCCGAGTTCCGCGACGCATTTGCATTCCTCGGGGGGGAGGGGGACGCGTCGGGGGATGGGGAGCCGGTAGAGGCGGTGAGCTACGGCTCGCCGTCGCTGCCGTCCAAGGACCGGCGGGCGCTGGACACGCTTGCCAGGGGACTCCGACTGGTGGGGGTGGTCAAGCCCGAGTGATGGCCTGCACGATGGGAGTGGGGGGGGGGGGAGAGAGCGGCATTACGCTGTGGGCGGAAAGGGCGGCAACACAACATGGACCGCAAGAATGCGGGGTTGTGGCGCGAGGGCCTTGTAGTGCAACAGACGCGCTCCAGAATGACGGGTCTTCACAGAACCTGTTAGACGGGTTCATGTCCCATGATCACTGGGGCAAGTGCCTCGTAGTGCTCCTGCATGATGAAAGCTCAGGGAGAACCTGACCGTGGTAACATCGCACGCGCACTGTATAGTGTGAAGAGGGAGAGCACCATCCCCCTCATTTATTTCACGAAGAAGAAGCCCTCTTTAAAAGGTATGCACAAGTGCATGTCTTGTATGTACGTCCCGTAAGGCAGGTGGTCCTGCTCACCGTGAACGAGACCGGTCAACCTCGCTACTCTTTGAGTGTTCAATGAGAAGGAAAATTATTGTCAATCGCGGTCACCAAGGACAACTATGATACACACGACTCGCGTTCCCCTCTGGTACCAATCCACTCGAGCGAGCACGACGAGATCCCGTCGACGCCCGTGTGTCTTGGCTGCGCGTTTGAAAGGCGTTGGTCTCTTCAACAGAAGAGCCGCAGCATGAAGCGCCAGTTGGAGAACGACCGTCAGCCCACCGACCAGCCCTGGTTGTCATCAGCCCAGCTAGTACGACGGCGACGGGCGCGGCTTGCGGTCGTCGTCGTCGTCGTCGCTGTCCGAATCCATGTCCCGGACACTCCACTCCTTGATCGTCGACGCCACGTCCTCGGCGGAGAGGCCCATGGCGGCCGAATCCGCCGCCGCGGTGGCCGTGTCCTGCATGGGCGCGGCGGCAACGGTGGAGGGCGTGGCAGCCACCACGGCAAGGGCGGCGAGCAGCAGCAGAGACATGAAAGTCTTCATCTTGAGGAGGGGTAGGGGGGTTAGGCGGGGGAGAGTGAGCGAGGTGAGAAGGGTGAGAGGAGCTTGGAAGTGGGGGAGAGGGAGAGGGTGCGGGAAGGGAGACGAGGGTGATAAAAGGGATGAGAGGTTGTGTGTGTTGGGCGTCGATGGGGAGCAGAGAGCGGGTGGCGTCAACACCACACGGGCTTATATAGCACGGACGGAGCGAGGGGCGGTGGCTGTGGCATGGGAAACAGTTCACCCCCCCATGCAGGGAACGATCGCAGGCGTCTCTGCACCCTGAGCCCAAGACGTGCGGCCAGCGCCGGCCGTGCGTGTCAGCAAGTAGGTGGGTACATTGTTTCCGTATGTGCGGTCCTCGGCCAGGTGTCCCGGGCACAGCGCCGGCAGACCCCGGAAACGGACGGGAGACGATCCAGCGAAGCACACATGCCGCCCGCAACCATCTGATCCAGCATTCTGGGGGGCTGGCGCGAGCGCCCAGCACCGCGGCGGGTGTCAAGTCCTCGCTCGACCGTGCTCCCCGGCCACTGGGCCGACAACACGTCTCCCACCGAGGACCTCAGCCCAGAGGCGGTGGGAAATCGGGAACCTTGCCACAAGAGGGTGCTGTCAAGGCGAGATAGCGTCGGTGGCTAGCTGCACAGCCCCCAACACGCACACATCAGAACCGATACGTTGGAGGTGCGCTGGCACCCTAGCATGGGGCTGCCGCCCAGGGTACCGCCACCGACGGCGGCGAGACAGCCCATTTGTCATCGGGCCTGAAACGCAACGTGCGCCAGGTACGTTGGGGTGACCACCTGTCCATCTGCGGGCGTTGACAGACCCTGCTTTGGAGGGCCTGCACGGGGTGTGGCCGCGACATGCCGCGTGCAAATCCAGACAGTGGGCACTCACCGCAGCCACCCATTGGATGCGCTATTCCGCCCCGAAGCGGCGGCCTCCACCCCATTGGTTGCGCTGCGCTCAGGGGGGACGAGGCGCAGCATTTTGTGCTTTGGAATCCAACCGCCGGCGGTGGGGGCCCGGCGCGAGGATTGCATCCCGGGGTCCCCACCGGACCCGTCGCACGCCCCAAAAACTAAGGGGTTCTAAAAAAACAAGCTGGCCACTTTCCCACCTTCGCGAGAGGGGGGGTGGGGGCGGCACCGGGACCGCGCCTTGGCCAGCCGGTTGCGTGCCCCGCGCCGTCGTCCAGGTGTGGCGGGTGGAACACTCGCTACTTGAGCTTGTTTCTCAGTTTACAGGCGTCGGCGGTGGTACTGTACATACTTCCAAGCGGCGGTCTCCCCAAAGCCGCGTTCCGCGCCCCTTCAGCCAAAGGGAGCCTGGACCCGCTGGCTCTATTGCAGCGCCTCGTGCGTCCCGACACAGGTCTGTGGGGGGGCGTTTCGAGGTCTGCAGTGTGCTGGCACCGCCGCGACGTGTACATACAGATCTCACGGGAAGGGGGTCGGCGGACGAAAAGGGGCAGGCATCCTTGTTGGAAGCCCTCGGAGGTCCAAGATCAGCTGGCTGGCTCCAGCGACTGCCTCAGCTTGGCCCGGCCACTGCACCGTGCCAGCAATGATCAATAAGCTGTGCGAGGGAGTAAGAAAGAACAACTGGCAACTGCCGACATGGCATGCCATGGGCTGACTCCGACCGACACCCGTGACACAAGGCGGGCAGATGCAGCCGTCAATGGGTGCGTACAGTAGGACATACATACCACTGTCGTGCTCTGTCATATTGGCGGCTGATGCTCTCTTGCTGGGTGCTGGTCTGCCCCACGGATGACAGAACATGTTGCAGCGATCGAACAATTGGTGTGGGGGGAGCGAGGAGGAGTTTCTGATCCTTTAGATTTACGCCCCACCGTCGGTAACTAGACCCACTCAATATGAATTATGTAATGGATTGGCAGAATACAATGTGGCATGTACCAAATCTTTCCTCACACAGTGTGCATCATGCACACGTGCTCCACTGTGGGCGTCCTGCAGGAGCACAACAGCGGAGGGGCGTGGTGTCGAGGGCGGTAGCAGTCTATGCTAACGCTGTGGACTGAAGCCCCGCAACTGCTGCCGCTGCCGCGGCGTCGGTGTATTGGCAAGCGGAGAAGGAGGTGGTGATCGACCTTGCCACGGTCGTGGAAAAGGGCACTGCTACGGACGAGAGCAAGGATGCCTGCAATGCTGAAACCGCGACGAATCTGGTGACATCAATACTGTAGCAAAGCTGTTGTCGTCACCGCTGCTGCCGCTACCGCTGGCGTTGAGAGTGGTGTGTGAATTAGGAGTGTAATGGCCCACCGCCGCCGGCTGGCGGCGGTACATTGGGAAGGGATCCGCCCGGATGGGCGGATAGGTGCGGATCGGTAGGAAGATAAAGCACCGTTCCTCACAGGGTGGGCGTTATGAAGACGATCGAGAACAGTCTGTGAAACAGTCTTGTTTGGGCTTGGCTACCGATATGTAGCGCCTCACGGGGACTTCCATGCGCAACCGAACGTATCCAGCTGTGTCTGTGGGAGGGAGAGGGGAGCGGTCTCCTCTTACTCCTTTTCCTCTGACTATGGTGATGCGCAGCGGCCGGCAATTCAGAGCTGTGAGTGCTCGCAGCTCGGTCTGGTGCAGTACGTGCAACGTTGTGGCGGCCCGCAGGCCAGTATAGGGGTGCTACCTTTTGCTTTGATTCTTCTCTTTTGAGCCGGTCACCGCCCTGCCAATGCAAACAGACGAAAAGGGACGAGCGCAGCCTGCCTGTGAAACGTAGCTGTGGCTGCCATGCCCCGGCGCCGCGCGCCTGACACCACCTTATGCCCGCGTCGTCGGCGGCCGTCTGTGCGCCGACTGGGACGCCAGCGGCCTCTGCGTTTTTTTATGCGCTGTGCTCGGGGGTCACCTGTCAAGTTTCTTGTCGGCGTTGCGAATGCGCGCCAAGTATGTACAACCACGGCCACCGCCTTGGAGAGGTGGCGCGCTCGTGAAATGCCGCCCGACGCGCAAGCTGACGGTCCACCACGGCGGCGGCAACCGCCCCACCCCCCCTCTTTCCGACCTCCCAACCTCCCCCCCTCCAGATGGGCCCTGGCATATCGGATATGGGGGAGGGGGTGGGGGGTGTTGGGGCGACGACCGCTGCGACCGCCCACCTGCCCGGCTGTCGCCGCGTGTTGACAGACGCGCCGCCCGCGCATTGGGCAGCGCGGCGATTGAGTGACGCGAGCGCCGTAGGGCAGCTAGCTGTCTTTGCATTGCCTTCGCTGGGGGAGGGCAAGGGGTGGGTGGGGAGGAGGGTTGTTCGGGCTGGCGCATTGGCGCGCGAGGAGGGCGGGGGTGTAACGCCCACGCGGTAGGCATCCGCCCCTTCGCTACGTGATGGAGGGGGGAGCGGGGGGAGAGGCGTGCCGCACACAGTTGCGTTTGATATCCCCCCTGGCCCTGGGGTGAGGGAGGGCAGACGCGACGCGCTGGCGGGCGGGACGACCCCCAGACTGATGGTGTGGGACGGCACATTCATAGTCTGTTGAGTTGAACTGTGGGTGAGTTTCGTGCAGGCAGTGTGCCGCCCGCTGCGCCACGCCGCCGTCCATGCCGCTACGGGGAAGCGATTGACCGCTGGCGCTGGGTGTGCGCTTCTTCCCTTTCCTGGCCCATCCCCCCCCCCTCCCTCCCCCACGTCCCCCCATCTCCGCGTCCACTCCACATCGATGACGCGCCGCACGCTGGCGGCGGCGGCCGCCGCCACGCTGGCGGCGGCGGCGGCGGCGGTGCTGTCGCCCGCGGGCGCGCAGCCCACGGAGCCCTCCACGCTGACGTGGAAGACCATGCCCACCACCGGGACGTTGCCACCCCGGCAGGAGACGACATTTGCGCGGTGCGGGGCGGGCAAGTTTTGCCTCGTCGGCGGCCGCGCGCCGACGCCCGTGGGCGTGTTGGACATTAAGACCAAGGCGTGGGTGGCGGGCGCGAAGCCGCCCATGCCCCTCCACCACTTCCAGGCAACGACCGGCCCGGACGGCTGCCTGTGGGCGGCGGGCGCGTTTACGGGGCCGTATCCAACCGAGACGGCCGTGCCGTCCATCTACATTTATTGTGCGGAGACGGACAAGTGGACAGAGGGGCCGACCATCCCCCGCGCGCGGGGAGGGGGCGGCGCCGCGTGGGCGGGCGGCAAGCTGTACCTTGCCAGTGGAAATGTTGGCGGTCACGCGGAGAAGTCCAAGGTTGTCCCGTGGGTGGACTCTTACGACCCGGTCACGAAGAAGTGGGCGGAGCTGGCTGACATCCCCAACCCTCGCGACCACTTTGGGGTCGGAGTTGTGCTGGGTAAACTGGTCGCCGCGGGGGGGCGCGACTCGGGGGCTCCATACCCGCTGTTCCTGAATCTGACCGTCAAGCAGGTGGACGTACGTTTGGGGTGTGAGTGGGCTCTCGTGGTGGGGGCGGGGGGGTCGCGGGGAGCGGCAGAGCGTGGGGGAGTTGCCGTCAGCGAGTGTTCCTGTGTCTCACACCCTCGCGCTTGTTGGTTGACACCCATCCCTGTCCGATTTCACCTTGTTTCGAATGGCTTGCCTGCTTCCCTTCGTTCTGTTTACAGGTGCTGGACCTTAAGACGATGAAGTGGCTGCCTGCCGCGGAGCACAAGATGCCTGACCTGCCAACCCCACGGGCGGCTTCAGCTACCGCCATTGTCGGTACGGCACTGGTGCTGGCTGGTGGTGAAGGCCACGGCAAGGCGTTTGCCACGACGGAGCTGCTCAACGTGGCGACCGGCCGGTGGGTCACGTACCCAGACCTGGCAGAGGCGCGCCATGGCGTCGGTGCCGCCTCGTGCGGCGGCGCCGTCTATGTGACTGCCGGGTCGGGCCAGATTGGGGCGGGCAAGCCCCGTGACAGCACCGAAGTCCTCTCCTTGGGCCCGGGCATCCCGGCGGGTTGCGCTGCCGCCACGGGGCCAGGTGGGGGGTCGGTCGTACCCGCCAACAGCACCGTGCCGGTGGCGTCGCCAATGCCGCCGGCGGTGTCCCCTGCCGCCCCAACGCCGACGGCCACGCCCACGCCGGCCGTGACGGTGACGCCTGCGCCGGCAGTGTCGGGCACCCCCGCGCCGACGCCGGTAGCTTCGCCGACGCCCGTGGCGGTCGCCTCAGAGACGCCGGTCGCCTCAGATGAGCCTGCATGCTTTCCCGCATCGGCGTCTGTGCTCACACCCAGCGGCCTGGTGCCACTGGCCACCCTCTCGGCCGGCGATGACGTCACAGTCGTGTTTCCTGGCGGCGCCACCGCCACCGCCACGGTGACGGGGTGGAGCCACCGCTCTGCCGGCGGCGTACATCCGTTTGTGGGCGTCTACCACAGCGGCGCTGGCTCGCCACTGCTGCTCTCGGCGGGCCACCTGGTGCGGGTGGGCGCCGAGGGCAGGCTGGTGCCGGCGCGGTCGCTGGTTGCGGGCGATCGCCTGACCGGCGCGTCGGCTGGATCGCCCGTCACCACCGTGACGGTGACTCGGGTGACTCCCGGCATGCCAGGCGTGGGCCTCTACCACCCGCACGTGTCTGCTGGGGAGTTGGTCGTGGGCGGCGTCGCCGTCACCGAGTGGACCGACGCGCTGCCGCTGCCGCTGGCACGGGCGGCCGTGGCGGCCGCCCGCGCCGCAGCGACGTTGGGAGTACGGGCGGATCTGCTGGGGGGGGCGGCCACCGCGGCGCGCGGGGTTTCGCGCGCCACCGCGTGGGCAACATCCTCGAGCCGGTCGGCGGCGCTCGGGTGGGGGGGGCTGGCGGCGGCGGACGGTGTATCTCTTTGATCGCCCAGCCTGCAGCGGCGAGCGCATTGTCATGCCTTTGTTGATGATATCGAAGGGGGGGCAGAGGGGTGAAGAAGATGATTAGCAACTTTAAATACGCATTGTCGGCAAAGGGAGTCGTTAGTCCTCCAGCATGACGGTGTGGTCAAGACAACGTCGCGAGCATGCAAACTGTGTTCGCCACACGTCGCCTCTTGTGGGAGTCCGCGCTAGAAACTCTATAGCTATTGGTGCGTTACCCACCTCCGTACAAGAGGCGTACTCATAAAGCATACCTGTACACAGAGGAAAACCCAGGAGCAGCAGGCGAGCAATCACGTTCGCACATGTTTGCACGAGGGGATAATACAACAAGGAAGGAGCTCCAGCAACCGTCGATCGAAACCACAGCAAACAAAAGTCAGCAACTAATGCTATGGATGGACTCAACGCACAAACGCAATCAGCTCGGGGTGCGGCACAGGCTCAGTAAGCGAAGGAGGCGTTACAAGCATCATTCTCCCCGAGGGGAGTAAGGGTGTAACTTCACGGTCGGTGACCGCGAATCATCAGCGCCAGCACGCACAAAAAGGTACAATAAGAGAAAGGCGACCAACACGTACCCGTACGAAGCAGCCCGAGCACAGTCACGTCAGCGTGACTGCCACCCGTTGCACTCTCTGGATAGAGGCAGTGGGATTGTGCAGTTGTAGGGGACAGCCGACGACTGCTGGCGCGGATCGTCGGCGGCCTTCCGGAACTGATCCGCTTGATCTGCACGCCAATTCTTGAACTTAATCGGATGTGTAATTGTTTTGTCCCGGAAACCAATACATCTGCCATGCCACTGCCCCCGAGCTCGTTGCCTTGGTCGCATGGTGGACACCGGAACCTCGCGCATGATATGCATACGCCATGGTCCTTCGTTCCGTACTGGAGAGCTGACTGTCCCTTCTGCTTTGCAGGTTTACAGCCCACCCTTCTTTCCGCTTTGACCTTCACAATATGGTCCCGTTGCCCACACCCGCTGTGGTGCGCTACGCCATTCTCGGAACGGGCCTCATGGGAGTGGAGCATTTGCGCAATCTGCTGGCGCTGGCTGACGATGGTGCGGGCGTGGTGGTGACGGCCCTGGCAGACCCCCACCCCGCGTCTTTGGGCGCTGCCGTCGACGCCTGGACAGACCACTATGCGGCGGTGGCGGCGGCCGCTGCGACGGCCCCCAACGGTGACGCCGCCCCGCCGGCGGCGCCCCCCCCCCCGCCGGCCACTTTCTCCTCTGCCGCGGCGCTGTACACTGCTGCGGACCCCCCCCTCTTTGACGTCCTCGTCGTGGCCACCCCAAACTACACTCACGCGGCAGTAGTGGCGACCGCTCTGGCCGCGCTCCCCCCCACCACCCACATGCTGGTGGAGAAGCCACTGTGCACAACCGTCGCCGACTGTCGGGCACTCGTCGCTGACGCTGCCGCTCGCCAATGGCAGGGGGTCTTGTGGAACGCCCTCGAGTACCGCTACATGCCCGCCATTGCAGACGTGGTGCGCCGCACGTGGGTCGGGGAGGTCGGCCGGGATCCGGACATGAGAGCGAAAGGACAAGGAAGCAGCAGCGGAGGGGGCCGAAGCAGAGGCCGACGATGCCTTGCTTGCTGCTGCAGAGGAAATGTGCCTTGCCATTTTGCTTGACGATTAAAGATACACTGGCTGTTCTTTCACATGACCTGTATACTCTGGACATTCCTTTGTACATCTTCCAGGCTCCTATGTCTTCGCTCAGGTTCCCCTGGGTGCCCCGTGTGCGACTTGCGCGCATGCCGAGGAGGAAGATACGACGACCAACCCATGAAAGAGACCTTCTGGGATGCGGGGAAATAACTGAGCTGCTCTTGTTCCCGTGCAACGATCCCCTTCCGCAGCGGCCAGCACCGGGCCCGCCCCGTCGGCCGACGTGAGGGCGGCCAGCAGCCAGTCCACCAGCCCCGGCAGGCCTTCCTCCCCAAGCCCCGCCGCGAGGGAGCCGAGCGCCTGCGCGGCGGTGCAGCGCACGTTGGGGATGGCGTCCAGGAGGACATGCCGCAGGTCGGGGAGCAGTAGGTCAAGGTACGGCAGCACGTCCGAATCGTGCGCCACGTGGGAGCACATGGAGCCCACAGTCGCGGCGGAGCGGATCTTGAGCTCCGTCGCCCGCTCCCACAGGCCTCGGTGCAGGGGCGGATGAGCAGCGCAAGGAACGCGGGGTCCACGGCGTGCACAAACTCAGTGGCGAGCATCGCGTAGACGGCGCCGCGGGTGCGTCCGGCCGGGTCTTGGAGGGCGGCGAGGAGGAAGGATGCCAGCTTTCGTACATCAAGTGGTTCCTCGACGCCCTTGGGATGGACCGCCTGGGCACCCTCTCCTCGCCGCGCATGAGGACAAGTCCGCCCACGCTGTGTACACGTTTGCCCATTGCGGGGGGGCGGGCCAGCCCGTGACGGTCCTCGAAGGCCATAACCCGGGGGTGATTGTGGCGACGCTGTGCATGTAGCACCGCTGTCTCGCGGCGCGGTCACCGCGGGCGGCGGCTGCCACGGCGGCCGCGACGGGGACTTTCCGGTGGGGCCGCCCGCGGGTGTGGGGCGAGGGCGCAAAGCGCACGCGGCACGTCGTCGGCGCAGTGGGGCTTAAAGGGTGTCCACGCTTTTCTTGATTTTTGTTGCCAAGTGGCCTGCGCAAAACTTGTGAGGCCCTCTCACAGCACTGCTCAGAGTTGAAAAAAACCATAAATATTTAGCAACTTATTCTTGGGGCTTTGGAGTACAATGGATTATCTTGAGCAACGAACCAAAAGATGCGTCGCTCGCTGGGCTCTGCTGCGGTACGTGACGTACAAAGGGACACAGTACTCCTTCTCATACACGCATATGGTCCGTTGTAGAAAAAAGATACATTGAGGTTTTTCTCTGCTCGGGCCCGGGCAGGACATCGGCCGTGACGGGGTCCACGGCCGCTATGCTGACAGAAGGATCACAGAGGTCCTTGCGAACTAATGAGGTCCTTGGGTCTCCTGGTTCGCGTACCGCTCTGAGGGACACCCTGAGTGGACCAGATGCTGACGAACCTGAAATGGGGCCTTTCTTTTCGCATTGATTTGCACTGCTCGGGGGCTGATTCGGGCCCATGTGCTAACTGAGGCTTGGAAGGGGGGTAGTCGAGATAGGGGAGCTTCGCGGGGACAGCTGGAGGGCACTTTTTTCAGATTCTTTTTTCGCTCGCGAGACCTCGTGTATAAAATGGTCTCGCGAGAGGAAATAGTTCCAACCAATGCGCTCGTGTGATTGGTCGATGAGCAAGACAGGTGCTCATGCGTTAGTCATGCTTCGAGACCGTTAGCGTGCGCCCCGACGGTCCCCGATGAGGAAGCGGAGAGCGCCTCTCTCGCCTTCTGGTTCCCTCTCATCGTCCTGCCCCTCCCGCCAGCCAGTGCCAAGCAACCCCTTCCACCCTTTCCTCCCGCCTGGCATGACAGGTCCATTGTTGGCGACTTAGGTGGTGCCAGCCTCGGTGCATCCAACGTGGCTCGGGGGATGGGGGGACGGGGTAACCAGGGAGAAGGTGCCGCCAGCCTCAACGTTAGATGAGCTGTGGTGGGCGTGCCAGGGTGAGGAAAACGCACCCCGGGCGTGTGGGCGAGGCGGGGGGAGGGGGATGATAATGGGAGGCAGACGGGAGGGAAAAAAAAAAAAAGCGGAACGCGACGGTCTGCATGGCTCTTGTGGTCTAGGGCCGGGGCGCAAAAGAAAATAGGGAAAAGAAGCGCCTGTTCTCTTTTGCGCGGGGGTGCGAGAGAGGGGGTAGTCTGCATGCATTGTGCGTTGCTCCGCCGCGCCCCACACTCCCGCCACCGATTTCCTGCACGAGACATTCTGGGATACCTTGCCTGGCTATGACATCGTCGACAAGGCACCCATGACCGCCCTCCTTTACTATAAAAAAACAATCGTGCCGACGCCGGCGATTCACCCAGCGCTGGCGGCATCACCGCCCCTAACAACCCCACCAGCAACACCGCCACCACCTACGCTTCCCATCCCGTCACATAAATCACACCGCCCACGACCCCCCCCCCCGCATACTGCCAACCTCTTCCCCCCTCTCTCAAACACGTGGCCGACCCCACCGTCAGAAAAAGCTCTCCGTCTCCACCGCCACCAACGCAAGCCCCCCACTCCACAGCCAAAGCTACCAACACCCCCGTCGCCACGGATAACCCCGTCGCCACGGCCACCCCCGTCGCCACGGCCACCCCCGTCGCCACCACCACGCCCGTCGCCACCGCCGTCGCCACCACCACGGCCGTCGCCAACGACGCCGCCGCCGCCGCCGTCGCCCCCGCCACCCCGTCGCCACCGCTACCCCAGTCGCCACCGCCGTCGCCTCCGCCACGGCCGTCGCCCCCGACACCGCGTCGCCACCGCCGTCGCCACCGCCACCGCCGTCGCCACCGCCACGGCCGTCGCCCCCACCACCCCAGTCGCCACCGCCGTCGCCACCGCCACGGCCGTCGCCCCCACCACCCCAGTCGCCACCGCCGTCGCCTCCGCCACGGCCGTCGCCCCCGCCACCGCGTCGCCACCGCCGTCGCCACCGCCACGGCCGTCGCCCCCGCCACCCCGTCGCCACCGCCACCCCAGTCGCCACCGCCGTCGCCTCCGCCACGGCCGTCGCCCCCGCCACCGCGTCGCCACCGCCGTCGCCACCGCCACGGCCGTCGCCCCCGCCACCGCGTCGCCACGGCCGTCGCCACCGGCACGGCCGTCGCCCCCGCCACCGCGTCGCCTGCGCCACCCTAGTCGCTACCATCGCCACCGCCACGGCCGTCGCCACCGACGCCGCCGCCGCCGCCGTCGCCCCCGCCACCCCGTCGCCACCGCCACCCCAGTCGCCACCGCCGTCGCCTCCGCCACGGCCGTCGCCCCCACCACCGCGTCGCCACCGCCGTCGCCACCGCCACGGCCGTCGCCCCCGCCACCGCGTCGCCACGGCCGTCGCCACCGGCACGGCCGTCGCCCCCGCCACCGCGTCGCCTGCGCCACCCTAGTCGCTGCAATCGCCACCCCCACGGCCGTCATCACCGACGCCGCCGCCGCCGCCGTCGCCGCCGTCGCCACCGTCGCCACCGTCGCCACCGCCACCCCAGTCGTTACCGCCGT
The DNA here is from genome assembly GCA_009829735.1 of Pyropia yezoensis. Lineage (NCBI taxonomy): Eukaryota > Rhodophyta > Bangiophyceae > Bangiales > Bangiaceae > Pyropia > Pyropia yezoensis. Next base: position 5,849,849 of record CM020620.1, read on the forward strand.
CGCCACCGCCACGGCCGTCGCCCCCGCCACCGCGTCGCCACCGCCGCCCCAGGCGCTACCGTCGCCACCGCCACGGCCGTCGCCACCGACGCCGCCGCCGTCACTGCCACCCCCGTCGCCACCGTCGCCACCGTCGCCGCCGTCGCCGACGCCGACCGCAGCACCGGCGACACCCCTGGCGTGGCCACCGCGGCGGCCGTCAAAACCCTGCACACTTTCCCAAAAGCCTGACTAATGAGCGTGCACACCACACCCGAAAGGAGCCCACCATCAAGCAGGACCAGTCCATTACACCGGGGCAAATTCCCGAGGCACCTGATTGGCCGAGGGGTGCGGCCCGAACAACGCCGGAGAAGAAAGAAAATAGTGCTCGATGTATCTTTTTTGTGCAACGTACCATAGCTTGTACATAAAAGGCAGCAGACGTCGTACAGGAAGTTGTCGACGTGGTGACCGTCTGCGAATCCATGCCACTGGATCCGGCAACGACCTGACAAGTGTAGACGACGCCGCATATCTCCACACCAAGAGAAAGCCGACCAGGGACTGCGAAAAACAACATACGACTCTTTCTGACTGTGGCACTCCTCGCACGTGGCCGACTTGCCCCTGGTGTCGTAGAGTCACTACTGGTCCCGCCCTAGACGCCGACACAGGAGGGAAAAACCATGGAGGTCCCGCCCTAGACGCCGATACAGGAAGGGAAAACCATGGAGGTGGTGGCGGCCTTCTCCCGACGCCAGCGCGCGAACGCCGGTGGGGGACGGGGAGGGGGTCGTATGTCTACAGCGACACGACGGCAGGGGCTCTTTAATGAGCGGAAGCGAGCAGCCGCACGCCGACGGCAGCGGCGGTGCTGTTTACCGGGGCGGTCAGGGGGGTGAGCACTTCGGGAGCCGCTGAGGAAACAGCCTGCTTCCTTTTGGTCCGCTGAACATACGATACGAAAAAAAAGCGGGAGATTCTTGCCGGTCAGCAATGACCCGGCAACGACCCTGCTCATCAGCAATTTCCTGCGGGATGTCTCAGTGAACAACCGACAGAACGAAGGCGCTCGGCAATCATCGTGCAAGAAAAACAAGCCCCGGCAGCCCGATCCTGGAAAAAGCATGGACACCCTTTAAGCCCCACTGCGCGGTGGCCCAGTGCAGTGCCTCTTGCATAAACCTGCGTCTCAGAAAACGTGCAAGTCTGGTGTAGATATTGGGGTTCACAGTGGCGTGCGAAGACTATGCAACAGAATTGCACAATGGGTTCAGCAACCGACGAGAACGAAGAGGGACACAATTGACGCCACCTTTCTTCTTTGAAATAAGAGAGTGAAGGAAAACGAGTGTTGGCCGGCTTGCGACTTGCCGTATTTAATTGTGCGTCAGTATGCATGATCAGGACACATTATGGGAAGCGCAGCAGGGCAGCGGGAGCTGTGTCTCTGGCGGGCACTTTTCAGACTCTGCCTGTCTGGATGACGACGTGGTGTCTCTCCCGCAGGATGTCCACCGCGACGTGTGTCGCCGCGTTGTTGAGGCGGGAGGCGGGGGGGAACGGGCTGGGTATGGATGCGGGTGAAGGCGTGCCGGTGCGTGTGTCGGGGGGGGGGGGTGCGGGGGCCCCTCCAGACGGCCCCGCCAGAGGCAGAGGGCTTGCTTTGTGACGGCGGCAGTCTTCTGAAAGAAGCCGCGCTGCCTAGCCATTGTCACATCCCCCCGCCGTGGGCCCACGGCGGGTCAGCGTCTCCACCGAAAGTGGGCTCGGTCGACTTGAACCTTCCTCGCCCGCCCTTCCTCCCCCCTCCCCCCCGACGGCCCCCTCCCTGCCCACTGCTGCCGTCAGCATCATGCCTCTCCCGCGCCGCACCGTCATCACACTTGCCGCCGTGGGGGGTGCGGTGCTCGTTGTCGTCGCCATCACCGTCACGGCGGTGGTGCTAACACGGGGCGGGGGGGGGGAGGACGCGTCCCCCGGCCGTCCCGCCTCTGATATGCCCTCCCCCACCCCCTACGCACCTACCCCTGAGGCGCAGCCCACGCCCGACCGTGAGGCCAGCAATCGGTGCTACGAAGCAATCCAGGACGACCGCCCGTCGCGGCCGCCGATCGACGTGGTGCTGCTGCTGGACACGGGAGGCGCGGCGGCGGGGGCGCCTCTGGCCGTGTTGGTTCCCGAGCCCGGGGTAGGGTTGCTGCTGAGCTCCGTCAGCACCAGCAGCGGCGCCCGCCTGCTCGACGGCTCTCGTGTGGGGGTGGCCACGTATGGCAGCGTCGGCCCGGACGCGGGCGGGGGGGCGCCCCTCAAGTGGGTCGTTCCCCTGTCGACTAACGAGACGGAGGTGGCGGCGGCGGTGGGGGGCCTCGTAGGCACGGGGGGGGGGAGCGGAGACGGGGGCGGGGGGGCGCTCGCCGCCCTGTCCGCCCTGGCCTCCTCCCCACAGGCCGTCGGGTGGCGTCCCGCATACACCCGGGTGGTTGCATGGGTGGGAGGTCGCCCTGGCGCCGAGGGCCTCTGCTGGCCCAGCCGTCAGGACGTAGCGGCCGACCTACTTGCCGCCCGCATCGTGGTGGTGGCCCTCAGCGTCGGCGGGGGGCTGGATGCGGCCGTGCCGCCGGGCGTTGGGGGCAGCGGCCGGGAGAGTGCCGTCGCCAAGTGTCCGCCCCTCACCCCAGGGGGCAGTCCCCTTGATGTCCCCCCCATTGAGGCTAACCAGGCGGCCGCTCTGCTAGACGCGGGGGTGGAGGGGTGGGTGGAGCCCCTGCCGCCATTGGCCGTTGCTGGGGGCGGCCTTGCAGCCGCCCTGCGCTCCCTCCTCTTTGATGCGTGGCTCCTCCGCCCCATCACCTCTGTCCACGACTGTGGGGGGCGCTATGACATGCGGTGCGTGAGCGCCTTCTCCGTTGGTATTTGTTCGTACCGCAGGCGGGCGAGTGGGAGGGCGCCCCCCACCGCGGGGGGCTTGGCCCGCACCTGCGACGCTTTCGAGGCGCGGGAGCTCTACAAACTTGTCAGAATGGCCGGCAACCAACCGCCCACACGGACCATCACGGTGTGCGCGGATGGAACGCAGGTGACGTGTGTGTGGGGGTCTGACGGCTACGTCAGGTGCGAGGCAGACCCACAGGCAGGCACCCTTGCCGACCGACCAACGCCAAGACTGCGAACACCAAGCCCCGCAGCCGACAGGAGATCGCTCCACCGCCGACGACAGCTCTCCTACCTCCGACCCGCAGGCGGGACGAGGTGGGGCTACTGACGAGTGCATCGGGGAGTGGGGCAGACGTGGGCCGCCAGCAGGCTGTGTGCTGCTGGCTGGCACGGGGCCCTCCCGTACGGGCGGGCCTGTACCCCCCGTGGGTGGGCATGGCCGCAGGGCGAATTGGAGCTGGTGAACCGCAGACCAGAGCACGCCGCACACGTCACCGAGAGGGAGTGCAGCACTGTGTCTAAAGGTCTATCTCATATAATAAGGCGCCAGCACGCACAAAAAGGTACAATAAGAGAAAGGCGACCAACACGTACCCGTACGAAGCAGCCCGAGCACAGTCACGTCAGCGTGACTGCCACCCGTTGCACTCTCTGGATAGAGGCAGTGGGATTGTGCAGTTGTAGGGGACAGCCGACGACTGCTGGCGCGGATCGTCGGCGGCCTTCCGGAACTGATCCGCTTGATCTGCACGCCAATTCTTGAACTTAATCGGATGTGTAATTGTTTTGTCCCGGAAACCAATACATCTGCCATGCCACTGCCCCCGAGCTCGTTGCCTTGGTCGCATGGTGGACACCGGAACCTCGCGCATGATATGCATACGCCATGGTCCTTCGTTCCGTACTGGAGAGCTGACTGTCCCTTCTGCTTTGCAGGTTTACAGCCCACCCTTCTTTCCGCTTTGACCTTCACAATATGGTCCCGTTGCCCACACCCGCTGTGGTGCGCTACGCCATTCTCGGAACGGGCCTCATGGGAGTGGAGCATTTGCGCAATCTGCTGGCGCTGGCTGACGATGGTGCGGGCGTGGTGGTGACGGCCCTGGCAGACCCCCACCCCGCGTCTTTGGGCGCTGCCGTCGACGCCTGGACAGACCACTATGCGGCGGTGGCGGCGGCCGCTGCGACGGCCCCCAACGGTGACGCCGCCCCGCCGGCGGCGCCCCCCCCCCCGCCGGCCACTTTCTCCTCTGCCGCGGCGCTGTACACTGCTGCGGACCCCCCCCTCTTTGACGTCCTCGTCGTGGCCACCCCAAACTACACTCACGCGGCAGTAGTGGCGACCGCTCTGGCCGCGCTCCCCCCCACCACCCACATGCTGGTGGAGAAGCCACTGTGCACAACCGTCGCCGACTGTCGGGCACTCGTCGCTGACGCTGCCGCTCGCCAATGGCAGGGGGTCTTGTGGAACGCCCTCGAGTACCGCTACATGCCCGCCATTGCAGACGTGGTGCGCCGCACGTGGGTCGGGGAGGTCGGCCGGGTGGTCATGGCCGCCTTGCGGGAACACCGGTTCCCGTTTTTGGAAAAGGTTGGAGGGTGGAACCGGTTCAACTGCTGGAGCGGGGGTACGCTGGTGGAGGTAGGTTGGCGGCGGTCGGGGCACTGTGGAGGGGAGGAGTCGGGGATGGCCCTTGGCGGCAATGCATCTGGGCAGAGTACGCCTGGGGTTGGAGTGTTCCCAGTGCCCTGGTGTATGCCTCGCTGCTGAATGTGGGGTGACTGGGATGAAGTGCCCTGCATTGCATGAGCTATGACGTGGTGCGGGGGCGGTAACAGCGCGCACGCGGTTCTGATTGTGCTTTCCCCTCCCCGTTTGGGCCCGCCGCGACACTGAAAGCCCGCGGCCCTCTTCTGCACGGTACCTGTTGTTGCGGGGCTCTTGCTTACCTTGTTTCGTGGTTGCCCCCGCATTCCTCTCCCCGCGCCGCAGAAGTGCTGTCATTTTTTCAACCTTCTCAACCTGCTCCACGCGCCCGCCCAGCCAACGACAATCATGGCCAGCGCCTCCCAGTCTGTCAACCACTTAGACGAGGTGCACCCAGCCCCCCCCAGCAGCGTCAGCGACGGCTGTGCCACCGCCACGCCAGACATCCTCGACAACGCGCTCGTGGTTGTGAATTACGGCGCGTTGGCGCGTGCATCACTGGACCTGTGCATGTTTGCCGAGGCCTCTGCCCACCAGGAGGAACTATCGGTTGTAGGTGCCGCGGGCAAACTGGAGGCCCTCCTCCCGCAAAACACCGTTCGTATGGGCCGGCGGGGTGTCCACTCCGTCGGGGCGGTTGAAGAGGCAACCGTGTCGGACGCGAACGTCAAATTTGACGGCTACCACTATGGGAGCAGCTACCGCCAGCATGTCGAGCTGCTGGCCACCGTCCGTGGGGGGGGGGTGCCGGGGGAGGGCGCGCTGGGGGGGGTGGTGGGCCTTGCCGAGGGGCTCCTTGCCGTTGCCATGGGCGTTGCAGCTCAGGAGAGCGTTCGCCGGGGGGGCGCACCCGTCCGTCTGGACGAGGTGGTGACGCCCGCAGAAATCGAAGCGGGCGTGGCCGCATCAGCGGCGGCGGCGGCAGCGGCTGCTGCGGCCGTGGCCGCATCGGCAGCCGGGCCGGCGGCAGTGGGCGCCAAGTCGATGGCCGCTCCGTCGTCGGTGTCAAGCACTGCGCTCTGATGGGGGAGGACGGGGGGGGGATAACTACCCTGTGGTCGTAGAGGAGGTAGGTGCTCGTTGTGGACCCTTCCCTTGTGGTTCCCTACCGGCTGGGGCCTCCAAGGCACAATTCCACCTCTCAGCTTCCCACGCTAACGCCGCCCGTACAGCACTGGTGCGGACCTGGCACGGGGACAGGGAGTGCTGCGCCGCCTTGCGGCACTCCTGCCGGTGTACGGCCCCCTTAGCGTCTGCGCCCATGGCCGTCCTGTCCGCCCATCCTCCCCAGCACAACAGCCTCGAGCGTTGTTCTAACAGGCCGATGCGCGCCGTCGTCGGGCCGCGCACACGGTTTGTTTGTTGTGGTCCATGCGCAGGGTCTGGTTGGGCGCAACGAGGGGGGCACGGCAAAGAGCGGATGAGGCGGGCAGATCTTTTGACGTTGTGGGGCAGGCCGAAACGGCGCATCTACATATAAACAAGTCCAGGTGGATTGTTTGGCGGGGTCAACGCAGTCAAGAGCCACCTGGACGGGAGAGGTAACCCAAACCCACGCACACACAACAGGCAGAAAAAAAGCATAACGAGCAAGGGGCGCTGGAGAAAACACAGAAAAAATAGAAACAAGAAAAGAAAGAAGCGGCGGGAGCCGTGGACGGCCGCGGGTCTCAGGCCCGGTTGGTCCGCCGCACCAGCGGGAGGAGCCGCTTGGCCAGCCGCTCCGTCGCAGCCGCCCCCTGCCGCCGGGGTGCGGTCGCCGGTGGCGAGGCCGCCCCTGACGTGGCGGGGGAGGTGGCGGCAGCGGGGGTGGCAGCGGCGGCGGTGGCGACCGTGGCGGCGCCCCCCCCAGCCCCAGGGCCGTCCCCACCGCTGCCGCTGCTCGTGTCGCTCCCGTCCGCGCCCCCACCCGTCCGGCGCTCCAAGTACTGCTGTTGCCGCCGGTGGTTGGCCTCCAGCATCGTTCGGTACATGTGGGTCGGCGCACCCGCGGGGGCTCCGTAGGCCGTCCCCGCCGCCAGCCGGCGGCGAGCAAAGTGCCGCCGCACACGGTGGCGGGCGTCGGCCGACTCGGCCGCCTGCACCGTCCGGTCGCGGTTGGCCTGCCGTGCGGAGGACAGCTTGACAAGACGAGTCAGCTGCCGCGGGGTGAGGTACCCAGTCGCGTCCATTGCGACGCCCGGGTCCCCGCGCAGCGCCGCGGCGACCGCCTCATCGTCGTCGTCGTCCTCAGATTCCGATGAAGCCGGAGAGGAGCCATACGGGCTGGACGACGCGGTGTGGGGGCGGGGGTGGGTCTTGCAGCCCACAACCCCGTTGGGTGCCACGGCGGTAGCGGCGGCAGCAGCTGCGCCGTGAAAGGGGCAAGGCCGCCCCCGCCCAGAGCGGGAACGGGAAGAGGGGGTGCGGCTGGGGTGGGTGCACGGGCCGTCGTAGCTGCGCGAGTTGCCGCTGACCGCGGTTCTGGCGTCAACGGCGGTGGCGGCGGCAGTGGCGTTGGTCGCGTCCACCACGCCCTCGGCGGCGTCGGTCGAGGCGGCGCGGCGGGCGGTGGCCCCTCGCCGCCGCAGCTGCAGCAGCAGCAGCGATGAAAGCTCGTCCTCGTCCACGACGGCCTGCAGCAGCGCAGGCACCCCGCGGGGCACGCGCATCGCGACGGCGGCCATGGCGAAGGACGCCGAAGGAGAGGTGGGGGCGGGGGGGGGAGGAGGGGAGAGCGCGGAGGGAGAAGGGAGGGCAGAGGAAACCTTCCACGTAGTCGTGTCGTGCGGGAAGTGATGTTGAGGGAGCGGATGCAAAGGACGTGGAGGAGGTGGGGGGGGGGGGGGGATGATGAGGGCACGTCGTCGCTCGGAAGGATGGCAGGGCGGCAGCGGGCGTGACGCGGCTCAACGGGGTGTGTCGACAACAACACGTCGGTCGGCGTCTGCGGCCGGGAGCGCAGGTCGTGGGGCGGGAGCGTAGGCAGGATGAGGCGGGGTGGCAAAGGGGGGAGGCGGGACACGGTGGGACACCCACGACGCGACCACGTATGTAGCGGGGCGGCGGTGGCTGCTTGACGGCCCCACCGAGACGGCACGACGGCGCGACGAGGGGGGGCCTTAAGACCACCCCCCTCAGCCACTCGGCACAGCCCCACGCGCCCCGCGGGGGCAGTGGAAAGACGCCGCGCCCAACCTCCCCCGCCTCGTCCGCCACCCCCCTGCCACCGGCCCCTGTGCGCGCCCCCCCAACGGCGCACGCACGCCGCCGTGCCACTGCAGTGCCGCGCGAGCGCGCGCGAATGGCGGCCGCGCCGACGGAGGGCGGTCAGCGGTGGTGGCGGCCTGGTGGGCGGGCCGCCGACGGGACCGAGGGGGGGCCGGCACGCGCTCACGCGATACGGCGTTCCCCCCCCCTCAGGGGGGGTGGGGGGGCCCGCACTCCCCCGGCCGGGGGCCGGGGGGCCCACGCCACCGCCGACCGGCTTGAGGCCCCTCTGGCCGGGGTCTGGCCCCCGACTGCTCGCCGCCCGTCGCTCACACTGTGCACACCATGAGCATCTCGCGAGCCGTCGCGCATTGCACTCTCATCCCGTCTCAAACGACCCCCAGCAAAAGGGGGGGGGGGGGAGCGGAGGAGGGAGCGGATCGGCCCACCACCACTCACCACCCCCTCACAGGGGCGTCAGGGCTTTTCCACGCGGAGGGGCGGGGGGCGGGGGGAGGCTCTCTGGTGGGGTGGTAATTGGCCGTGGACCTGCCAGCCGGCTGGCCAGCGGCCCCGACTGTGACTGCCTCGGCGGCGGGGATCGTGCGCGACACTTCGCGCTGGCAGGCCGCCGGGTACACGGATCGCGCACGATCCTGCGTCAGCGCTTCGCACCACAGCTTGCGGTCGTGGCAGTGGACGATCTGCCGACGGGGTGAAAGTCAAGGGAGGTGTCGCGGGGGGGCTTGGGAAGGGGGGTGATGTGCGCGGCACGTTTTACGCACAGATCCGTTTCGTTCTGTTTTTTTATCCGCTTGGGTTTTATTGAATTGTCCACCGATATCCGCCAAGGACATTGTATTCGGTACAGGCCTTGCCGTGGTCCGGTGTCACGCTCCTCTGTGGCGCTTCTGCCATGGATTCGCTGTGCTGACCGCGAACGGGAACTGATTGTCTATATATATATGTTTCTTTATTCGCACGAACCCTCAGTGACCGCCCATGACAGGCGGGTCGGTCAATGACGATGGGGGGGTGGGGTTCGTCATTGCCCAGCGCGCCCGGTGAGCCCCGCCCTTTGTTTGTCTGCGTGCCTGGGTGGGCCCGTCAAACTGGTGCGCTCCCCCCCTTGAAAGTGTGTTGTACTCCAAGCCAATGGGTGGATGGGGGGCGGGCGCTGGCCGACGGACACGGCTCACACGTGTGTCTATTTTCGAGCCGACGCCACACTTCCCGGCCCCCTTCCCCCACCCCCTAGGCCGTTCGTCCACCAAAAACAACGCCCGGGACGTGCCTGTCCAGCCACAGCTGCGTACTCATTGGTTGTCAGGCGAGGAGGGCGTCGCGGGGGAGCAAGAGAGGCCAGAAGAACCGTCGACCCTACTGCCCAAGCCGTACAGTCTGCTTTGGAGGCCATCCCTTTTCCCCGCCACGGATTGGTGGAACCGTGTTGCGTGCGGCGAGGCTTGGCGGGCGATCAGGGGGAAGGGATCGGAGAAGGACGGGGACCGCCCCCGCTGACCGTGCTGGAGGGCACCCGCGCCCCACCCAGACCGTCGATACAGCCGTACAGTGCCTTGCGGCTGGCTCGCGGGAGGCGAGTTTTTCCAGCCGTTCAGGGGTGTTGGGTGTCAACAATCGCTGAAGGGGAAGGGGCCAGCAGTTCAACTGGCACCTCGCCAACCTGACGAGCGGCGCCAGTCTCGGGATGGCACAGCACGGCAAACCCTGCTTGACACCTCGACATTCAGAAAAACGGGACAGTCAATGCAGACACAGGAGTATTCCATACTTACTTCATCAACGATTGCGGTAATCTTTCAAGGATATTATGTTTAAGCGGAAAGCTCGACAAGTAAAAACACGCAAACAGGCTTCCATTTCATGTGCACGAAAAATAATAGCCCCCAGAGAGCGTGCCAGCACACAATGTATCATAAGAACTCGAAAAGGAACTAGATATGTATGTAGCGCTTGTCGCACGTCTCCCCAAGCAACAGACCTCTCCCAGTGATGGCAAAAGTGATCCACTTTTCTCCAGGGCATTCATTAATTTATACCTAGGTTCTTAATCAACTATTATGCTATTACGTCTTGTAACAATTTGATAAATTACATTGAATTATAATAATGTATTTGTTCGACGGCTCTCCACATTGCGGCGTTTATTGTGCCGACGAGGGCCGGACACGGCGCCGGCAGGAGTGCCGTCCCTTCAACGGGCCAACACCAAGCACCTGCAGCGCTTCCTTGTACAACGTGCCCCCGCTGCCACCCCTTGCAGTGTGAATCGCCGCCCAGCTTCACAGGCGATGGCCAGCAGTAACGGCCACTCTAACGCTCCGCCCGGCAGGGTGCTTCTAGCGTCGTGCGCTTCGTCACGCGCGACGAGAAGGCGCACAGGTCGTCCACTTTGACGGCGAAAGCGGTCACCTCTGCCTTTCCCAGCCCGCCACGACAGCGCCCCCCAGAGTATCAGCCCCACCTCAATCGTCATCTCAGCAGCAGAAGCGGAAGGTCGAGCCTTCCCCCTCAACCCTGGACAAGAAAGATGGTAAATCTGATAGAGCACTACGAAGCCTTGCCAGGCCCCTCACACCAGGCATGCTCCGTGAACTCCATCCTTCACCGTAGCCTCCTCCATATGCGCATGCATGCAGCCCCCCGCACATCCGTCACTCAGCCAATCGACAGCCGACGCTTCACCACGCGAGCTCTCTAAATATGTATCCTTCGCCCCAAGCGGACAGGGATGGCGTCACTGCCTCGCTCTTTGTTGCGGAACACGCGCCGCGCGCCGGAGCCACGAAGCGGGGTCAGGAGGACTTCCACTCAATGCAATCTCGGTCCGGTCTGAAAGTGTGTCCTTTAGCATGTGCGTCACTTTCATTAGATAATGAAAGGGTCAAGTCTGCGCCTGGATTATCCTTAAACTGTAAAAAAGTTTAATGAATATATATATATTCCCCTGACAACCCTGACCTCTCGCAGCTCTGAGGCGGGCCACTTCCAAACTTTTGAGGCTGCCAGCATTGCTCTCTGGATGCTTTGAACGTTGTAAATGTTTACACGGCAACGTTGACCTCTTGACCCAATCAACAGAGCGGTTGCCTGGACAAGAGAGGGTAGACACATGTACAATGGGAGGTATTAATAGATGCAAGGTGGTTCCATCCCATCTCTCGCGAGCGTACAGTGCGCAACGACGAGGGGCAGCCGCAGCAAGCGGACCACGATCGATCTGTAACCGCCCCTTCGTCTTGTGCGAGGACCCATCATGGGCCGCTCTGGCCCGTCCGCCACCCCCCTCGCGGTACCCAGCACCAATGGACATCATCAAACTACTCGAGCTTGATCATGTGGCCAATGGGAGAAGGGCGCCTGTTGTTGGTTCCTCTCTTTGCCCAGCGGGGGGCGACTGAAGCGGATTGTGTGCTCAATCCCTGCCGACCTATCTCAAAAGTATTCAGTCGCTTTCCGTTGGAGCAAACGATGCAAAGTCATGTGCAAAGTGCTTTTTCTTTGTTTGAAACCTACTGCGTTGAAAGAAAATTGGCTGCGTGTCTATTTTCGTCTGAAGTCCACTCACTGCACCCAAGGCCGCGCGTCACTACACCACCTGGGGGCCTCTTTGTTGTTCGACGCGCAAGGCAGGGGTGTAGCAGAACCGCAGGTTTGTTAGTGCTCCTTTGAGCCAGGGTCGACGTTCCGACTCTGGTGGCCGCCGTGGCTGCCCGATGGCCGAGACTGTCAGTGCAGGCGCACGGATATCGGGAGGGGGCAGATGCGCGCGCGGGCATGGGCTGACGGTGATCCCACCCTCAATATTCGTGGCGTGTGTTTGGGGTCGCGGGTCCTTTCGCTGCTACAGCAGCGTGGCTGAAATAGATGGAGACTGGGGGCCTTCCCCACTCGTCACACAAAGCCAAGATCACCAGCATGGTGGAGCGTCGCAGCGCAGGGTGTCTGATCGTGACGCCGACCGCCTACCGACGAACGCGGCGCCGCTCCTCCTCTGTGTGACGACGGAGCTTAGCACGCGGGCGCTGAAGACGCGGTGGTGCACCGGGAGGGAAAACACCAGTTGCAGACGCTCCTCGCTCTCGCCACGACACCAGGCAACAGGAATAAAGGGCAAAATTCTTCCGGCTGGGAGAGCTTCAGCAGTCAGAGAATACGGCGCAGCCAATAATATAGGTGCTGTGTGCCGTGACCGCCGTAACTGCCACAGCCGCCGTAAAAGGTCGCGGCCAGACCGAAGAAGAAAAAATACACGCCGAAAACCAGCGTCAACACATGGCACCCTCAACACCCATTCGACACGCACAGCGTGAACGCACGACGCCAATCTACACGGCATGCGAACGCCACCCCCAATCCACTCGTTACACATTACATCTTGGAGTAGACGTAGATGGCGCCGCCCTTGCCGCGACTGATCCTCATCTTCTCGTCCAGGTAAAAGGTGTCGAGGAAGGTTTCTGGCACAGCCCCATTCTTCAGCTTGCTGTACAGCTGCTCCACCGGCAGGGAGCCACCAATGCCCCCCAGGTCGAGCTTGCCCGCAATGTTCTTGCCCTTCACCCCAGTCTTCTCCACCACCAGCTCCAGACGCTCGCCCGTCACGGGTGTCACCCGCGCCGTCGTCGACACAGTGGCCGAGATGAGGGGAAAGGCCGTCACATCAACGTCATTGACCAGCTCCCCCGAGTCCACCCGCAGGGTCTGCTTGACCTGGCCGACGACCAGCAGCGGCGTCGCCGCCGCCAGCAGAAGCGGGGTGGTCTTGAAAAGCGGCTTGGACGCGTACACCAGCAGCCACGTACCGTCAATCATGGCCGTGTCGACCGGGGAGTCGGTCGGGTTGGCCGCCTCGAGCATGGACACCAGGTCTTCCACAGCCTCCTTCTGCGACGAAGTGGCCAGCTGCCCGCGGTCCGTCGCAGCCGCCACCTCCAAAAGCTTCCCCTTCATCTCTACCCGAGAGGCGTCCGCATCAAACGAAGGAACCTCCGCCTCATCGCTGCCACCGCCACCACCCCCGCCGCCAACCGATGGCGGCGCGCCGCCGCCACCCACGCCCGTCCCCACCGAGGGGCTCACCACCGGCGGTTCGGGGGCAGTGTACAGGGCGCTCGTGTCGGTGGTGGTGACGGGGTTCGCGTCCTCCAGCTTGTTGAGGTAGTCGTCCCCGCCAGGAGTGCCAGATACCTTGTTGACCATGCACGTCTGCACGGCGCCGCGCGACGGCGCAGCAGACCGCACTAGGCGTGGCCGAATGGCCACAGAGGCGGGAGTGGGAGCGCCGCGCAGGGCGACGGCACCGGTGCCTACCACAAAGGCGCTCATCCTGACAGGTCGGGTTGGGGAAGCGACGTACAGCAGTCAGGGCAAGAAGCGTAGGGCGATCGTGGGAATGACCGGGGGCGAAAGAGAAGGTCGCTAAAAAGAGAGATCCGATGCTGACTGCCGTGGCGTTCGGAGGGGGAAGGGGGCGAAGAGTGGAGGGTAGGGCGGCGGTCCAGGGCGGCGGCAGGAGGACGCTCGTGACCGTGTCGGGGAGTAGGCCTGGAGAGATCCGAGCCGGTGGGCCCCCCACCGCTGCCCATGCCAATCCAAATGGCGGTGGAAGGCAACCGCAATTCCTGCTTGCAACTGGCGGTCTCGGTGGGGCGGGAAAATCGGGGGGGGTGCAACGCCCCACACGGACAAACCCCATCCCGCCAACGGCACGATTCTGGGGGGTGGCCGCCACAGGAGCCCCATTTGCAGGCATCACGACAGCCACGATGTGTTTAATGAGGGGCAGCCGTGATGGGTGCCACTCCTTGTTCCGACCACCAATCTCGGTCGGATCCGCTCGAGAAGCTCACCAAGTATTTAGAGTAAAGCACAATACATACACGCGGGTTTGGGTCAGGGTTCGTCCTATTGCATTCCCGTTACGGAATTTAACATACGCTACAATTTCATTCAGCTGTGAAAACAAACTATAGGACTGTTCCTTCCACGAGGTCGCCGTGCATCATATCCCCCCGGCACCACGACCCGGCGCACCGCCTGAGCAACGACCGGCAGCTGCCCCGGCGGCGGCTGGCTCTGGGCCGCGGAGGGCGCGCCCGTCGGCCAGTTTCCCGTGGCGGTGGCGGGCGGGTGAAAGGCTTCTTGTCGGCGCGTTGCGGCGGCCGCCCCGTGTCCGCGCCGCGCGGCTGCGGTGACGCACGGCAGCGGCGACGGCCTGTGATGGCGGCAGCCACGGCGGTGGTGGGCGACTAGGCGCGGTTGCGCGGGGGGATTAGCGCGATGGCGAGAGGGCAAGCTGCGCTGCCTCAGCCGTCGCCGCCAGCAGCATTGACCGCCCATGGCTCGCCCGCCCTCTCGTGGCGAGTCGCTCCCGTCTCGCCCGCTCTCTCGTGGCGAGTCGCTCCCGTCAGGAGGCCCAGGGGGGGTCCGTGCCCCACACCACGCCGTCGCTGCCGCGGTGTGGTCACACCCGCCGGCGGCACGCGGCGGGAGGCTGGGTGTCACGTCCCGCCGTCAACGCCCCGCCGGGGCGACGGCGTGAGGTCGTGTCGGGCGGGGTAAACACGCCAGCGTGGGGAAAGCGGCTGACGTCTCGCAGTCGGTCCATCCTTCCCGAAAAGGGCCCATCCTCCCCTGTCGGGCATCGCGTCCAGAGCATCCCGCGGACGTTGCGGCTGGCCCGCGCGCGTGCACGGCGCCGCCACCGCTGGGGCCCGAGCGGCGGGCATGACACAGATCATGGTGGTCCGCGGGCGAGGAAGAAACCCCGATCGGCGTCTCACCCGATGATCCTGGCCCTCACAGGAGAGCTACAACCGCTGCCGTGCAGACAGGGGGCGACAGGCGACGGTCCTCGGGCGGTTGCCAGGGCGGGCAAGCCCCGGAAGTGGGCCCAGTCGACCACGTGAGAATACATAACGTGCCCCCACCTGTTCTCACATGGCATGGCATGTATGTAGCGTCTCTGGGTGTGAATCCAAGCCAGAAGTCGTGGGCTCAACTCTCGGTACGACATGCGTGAGGTGCAAAAAATGTTAGACACATGTGGAACTTTGCTGTATGTGAGCTATGTATGTATGTCCCTGTATGTATCTATGTGCATACATGTGCCACTCGGAGAGAGGCATTCATGCGTGAGCATCGCCGACCTGGCTCAATGGTTGGGCGCACGCCTTGTTTCTCATAGACCAGCCCTCGCGCGAAGGGGCAGCCCGGGAAGGCTGTGGGCCGCAGACTGTCTGGACATATGTATGTCCATGTCCTGTATGTCTTGAAGTGCAGCGCCGCCGGGCGGGGCTCACATTCATGCGGCCAGCATAATATTGGGCAAATGCCACTCAGCACACGCCACTTCCCGACCCGCGACATGGCCAATCCGCATCGGCCGGGCGGCCGGTGTCCCATTCCTGTTGGAGCGGACACTCTGTCGCGCCGACAGCTATGGAGCGGTCGGTCCTCCCGCACCGCGCTCCATGCCCTTCTCTAGAGGCGTCGACAGGCGGCTGTGTCCGCCTGCGACCACCCGACCCCCAGCGCCCATCCATCCTATCATCGCCGCAACGGAAGCCAGCCGTCTCCCGTTCCTAGGTAGTCGTTGCCCCCCCGCCCCGTCCGTCTGTCCCCCGACCCCCACCGCCCCGCCCACCCGGTTCACCGCTGCCATGGCCAGTAACGGACCCGACTCGGGCGCGCCGGCGCCCCCCCCCGCCCCCCCCCCTGCGCCAGCTGCGGGTGCCCCCGTGGCCATCGTGACGGGCGCCAACAGCGGCATTGGGCTGGCGGTGTGCGTGGCGCTGGCCCGCGCCGGTTACACCGTCTATGGGGGCATGCGGGCGACCGCGTCGGCCGCCGAGCTGCTCGCCGCCGCCGCCGCCGCCGCCGTGGACCCCCCCGGCGCCGTCCACGTTGTGCGGATGGACGTGGGCAATGACCGCAGCGTGGCGACGGCCGTCGCGGCCGTCCTTGCCGCCACGGGGGACCGGGTGGACGTGGCGGTCGCCAACGCGGGCTACGGCAAGCGCGTCACCGTGGAGGGGGTGCCCCTGAGCGACTACCAGTCCATGATGAACGTCAACTTTTTCGGAGCGCTGCGCCTCGTCCAGGCGTGCGTGCCGTCCATGCGCCGCCGCCGATCCGGGCGGGTGCTGGGGGTGTCGAGCGTCATTGGTCTGGTGGCGTTCCCCTTCTTTGGAGCCTACGCCGCATCCAAGTTTGCGATGGAGGGCCTGTGGGAAAGCAGCCATGCAGAGTACAAGGCCCTCGGCGTCCACTTCATTTTGGTGCGTGTTGCGGGGGGGAGGCCGTGTGTGGTGCGGCGTCTGGGAATCCCCGTGGGTCTAACCGCCACCGTACATAGTCATACGATACGCTGACACATGCCTGTTGTGCTGACAAACGCCCGCGGGGCGTGTGTGGTGCTGCTCAATGTCCGTCCCGCGTGGCACTGCCGTCTTGCGACCCGCCCCTTCCCCCCCCACGTCACGCTGTGGATCTTGCTTTGATTTCCACAGATGGAGCCTGGCCCCGTTGCCACGCCCATGGCCCACCGCCCGCCAGGCCCGTGGTCGCCCCCCGACGAGCTGGTGCCCGTCTGGGACGCCTACGCCGCCCAGTTTATGGCCGAGTTCTTCTCCATTGCCCATACCCCCGACGCGTGCGCCGATGCCTTTGTTCGCGCCGTCAGCGACCCGGCGCCGGCGCTGCGGTACATGACCCACCCGCCCAGCGAGGGGATGCTGCGGACCAAGGTGGCGGACCTCGACGGCAAGGGCGTGGCGGCAACGACGCTGGCGCTGTTGGCGACCGCCAAGCCAGGGGGGGGGTCGACACCGCCGCCGGCCGAGGCGGATCGTGCAGAGCAGTAGAGACCGCCTGGCTGGTGGCTGTGTGCGCAGTTGCGAGGGGAGGCCAAGGTCAGGGGCAACTGCCCTGCAGGGGCGCCCCTGCCCCGTTGGACAGGACCAGGCAAGCCAGGCCAGGCCGGGTTCGTGGACATGGCAGGGGCTAGCGCGCGGGGCTATTTACCTAGCCCCAAGCGGGTCAACATCATCCGTTTCAAGGCCTTGTGGTCTTGCCCTTTTTTTTTTTGGTACATGACCGTGCAGCCCGTTCTCCTCAACTGGCACGTGCGGCCAGCAGACGATGGTGGGACGGGAGAACACGGCCGGCGTCGCCGACGCCAGTGCATCAAGGATTCATTCAGCCGATGGGGGTGCGGGGGGGAGCAGGCACGCCAGTGGCCGCCATCGCCAGGCCCCGATTCCCCCCTCCCCCCCCCTCCTCCCGTCCCCGTACAGCAGACGCGCTCACAGCCTGGGCAGGGCGCCCGGCGGGCGGCCCACCCGCCCACCGCAACGCCTCCAAACGGACCGCGGGCGCCCGGTGGCGCAGAGCCCGGTCCCAGGCACGCGGGCGCGCGCGCGCGCGCGCGGGCACAGCCAGCCAGACGGGGCGCGGGGCGGCCGCGCGCCGTACGCCCCCCACCCACGTCGTCTGAGCAGCCGGTGGTGCGTGCGGCCGGGCGAGGCGGCGCCCCCCCCTCCTACGGGCATCCACGCGGCCCCGCCTGGCGCCTGGCCCCAGACAGACAGTCAAAAACGGCGTGGAAAACGCGATCAAAAAGAAAAGAAAAGGTGCGGTGCGCGGGGGCCAACCCTCGTTGCCACACGCGCGTGTCCCGCTACCGCCCCGCGGGTTGAGGATGGCGGTGGTTCGGGCGGTGAAGGAGGGGACGGTGGTGGTGGGGGTAAGGGGCGTGGCCGTGGGGGTGAGCGGCGGCGGGGCGGGAGTGTACGCACCCTCACATCACACACGCAGCCGCGGGTCGACACCCCCCCCGCCCGGCCCCCCCCGCGCTGCGGGTCCCGGCGGGGGGGCGCCCCCGCCGGCGGGCGGCCGCAGCGCCCGTCCCCGGGGGGTCACTGCCAGCCGCCGCGGCGGGAGCGCCGACGATGGCGCCGCCGCGGGGGTCGCGGGGGTGGGGGGAGAGGTGGCTGCCGCGGCTGCTGCTGCTGCGGCGGTGGCTGCTGCTGCCGCCGACCCTGCCGCCGCGGTGCCCCCCACAGACGAGGCGGGGGGGGAGCCGCCGCCCCCGTCGGGGCTGCCACGGCCGCCGCCCCGCGTGGAGATGGTGGTGGCGGCGGTCGGGGGGTGTCCCCCTCCGCCCCCCGGGGGCGTGCTGCCGCCACCGCTGCCGCCGCCGCCGCCGCCGCCGCACCGGGCGGCTGGTGGAGAGAGGCGCATCGTAGACGAGACACCCGCCGGCCGCCCCCCCCCCCCACCCCCCCCCGCCACCGCCGCTGACGCGGCCGCAATGGCCGCTGCGGCCGACACGACCACCTCCCGCTTGGCGGCGAGCAGCAACGCGGCGCGGGCGGCAAAGTCGGCCGCCCCCACCCGCCCGGAGGCCACGTCGGCGAGGAGCGCCGCCTCGGCCGCCGCCCGGTCGGCGAGGGAGCGCATGTGCGCCCGGTACGCGCCAACGGTAACGGCCAACTGGGCAGGCGTCGCGGGGTCGGCCAGGATGCGGTCCACCCCCGCCGCCGTGTCGGCATCACCGACCCCACCGCCGGGGGGGGAAGAGGGCAGCGGCGTCGCCCGCGCCGCGGCTGTGGTGGCGGCCGCGGCCGCCGCGGCCGCCGGCGTGGCCGCCATGGCCCCGCCGCCAGAAGAGAAGGGGCTCCCGGCGGTGCTGGCAATCGCCGACTTGGAGCGCCCCCCAATGAGCGACGCGGGCGCCAGCGTCGCGCGGCGTTTGAGCGCCGCTGGCCGCCCCGCCGCGGCGGGTGGCAGCCCCCGCCCCGCGCCGGCAGCGGCGCCCCCTCCTCCGCCGCCCACGCCCGCGGCGGTGGCGGCCGTCGGCGCCGCGTGTGCGGAGGCGCCGGTGGTGCCACCACCCGCCAGGGAGGGGCGACGGAGCCCCCGCGGGGCGGGAGTGGCGGCGGCGGTGGCAGCGGTGGCTGCGGCGGCGGCGGCGGCGGTAGCAGCGACAGCCGCGGCGGCGCGGCCGCGGCCCGTGCCCGCCGACGCGCCGAGGCTGCCGCTGCTCTTGGAGTTGCCGCCTCCGGCGAGCGACCGCCGTGGGTGCGTCCGTGGCGGCACTGCCGCCGACGGTTGTCCATTGGCATGACCATTGGCCGCCCCGCCACCCGCACCGGCGGAAGAGGTGGTCCGCGGCGCTGCCGCGGCCGGGGCGCTCCGCGGCGCCGCGACGGCTGAGACGCTGCGAGGCGCGGGGGCACCGGCAGAGGCACCAGCACCAGCGGCGGTGGCGGGCGGCGCGCCTGTCGTCGCCCCTCCCCCACCGCCGCCTCCTCCCCCCCCTCCCCGGGCGGTGGCAAACGGTAGTACCCCTCCCCCATTCAACGCGCGGACCTCTGTCTTCTCGCCAGCCCCAAACCGCACGCGGTCCGCGTACCGGAGGGTATTAAGGCACTGCTCCACGCCCCCGTCGCCAGGTCCTACGGCGGCAATCATGACCGTCCGGCAGCAGGCGCCCGTAAAGGCCTCCTTGAGCACGTGCGTCAGGCGGGAGCCCCGGAACGGCGTATGCTCCGCCCCCGTGTCAAGCGCGCGGATGCACTCTTTGAGGGCGAGAAGGCTCTTGTTGATTTCCGCCCCTTCCCGGCGGGTGGCCAAGTCGTTGGCCGCCGTGTCACTGCCCCGCTCCGATCCGGCAAGGTCGATGAGGGAGAGGCGGCCAACCAGCTCGCCAGCGCCAGCAAAGGGGTCCCCGGCGGCGCCACCCGCCATGGCTGCCGCGCCGCTACCGCCGCCCGGCACGTCACCCGCCCCCGCCGCGCCCGCCAACCCCGCCGCGTCCCCGTACGGATCGTCCGCCACAATCGCAGCGGCGGCTGCGGCGGCGGCCGCCGCCTCGGCCGCCTCGGCCACATCATCGGCCGCTTCGGCAGCGTCGTCCTCGGCGTCCAGGTCAGCCCCGGGCGGCGGACGCCGGATCTCCAGCTGAAAGACCGCGTGCGAGCGGCTGCTATCATCATTGGCGCCCGTCACCCGCCGCGACCGCGCGGCGCCCGCGGCGGCCAGAGCAGCATGCACCGCAGCGCGGCCGCGGCAACGGCGAGCCGACAGCCCCACCAGCCGCACCGCCCCCGCCCCGTCTTCGCGGCAAGCCAGGCGCTTGCGGTCAGCGAGGAGGTCCTGGATGAGCTGGCCATACATCTCGGAAAAAGAGATCCACACCTGCCAGCCCGCGGTGCGGTCGCCCTTGCCTGGACCGGCGGCGGCGGCGCTGCCGTCGCCGGCCGCCTCCCGCCGTCGCCGCCGCCGTCGCCGTGCCGCCCGGTCTGCATCGAGGCGCGCAAACACCGCGTCCACCGCCCGCCCATACAGCCCTGGGTCCTCCTCCCCCCCCTGCAGCGTCCATGTCTTACCGGCCCCCGTCGCGCCAAACGCAAACAGCGTGCCATTGCCGCCCGCAAAGACGGCTTCCACCAGCGGCGCCGCGGCGGCCCCGTAGACGTCCCCGTTGCGGGCAGTCTCGCCCAGGACGGCGTCGTAGCCAAAGCTATGGACGGTCACGTACTTGGACAGGTCGAGCCGGGATCGGAGCTCGTGGACGCGCAGGCCCGCAGGGGGGTCCACCCGGAGGATGTCGCGCTCGCCGCGGGCGGCCTCTCGTTCCGATAATGGGCGCTTCCGCACCACCACCCGCACGCGGGGGCCGGGTGGCAGCGTGGGGGGGGGGGACTCTGGCTCGTCATCGCCCGAATCGCTCGGCGACGCCGCCCCGCCATCCGCACCATCAGCCCCGTCCATACCGCCGTCCGCAACAGCCTTGGCGGCGCCAACCGCCGCGGGTGGGTACGCTTCGTCCCCCGCAGCGGGGGCGACAGGGTCAAACACCACCTCGGGTAACCCCACCGACCTGCTGCTGTGCGCAACGGGCGCCGCCACTGCCGCCACCGTTGGCGGCGGCGCCGTGGCAGCCATTGGCGGCGGTGGCGGCGGCGTTGGCACCTCTGCGTCAGCCGACGGGCCGTCGGCTACGGCGGCCGATGCCACCGGTGGCGCGCCGTTGGCGCCCGACCCCGCTGCCGTTGGCACCGCGTCCTCGGCCGCCGCGGCTGCGGCGGCGGCCGCCGCGGCCGCTGCCGCCGTCCGGCTGCTCCGCTTCTTGGACGACGTGCCCGGGGTGGAGGTGGCCTTTTTGGACCGCCGCTTGCGGCGCCCGCCATCGGCGGGCGGGTCCCCGCCGGTGGACGAGTCAGGGGTGGTGGTGGCCCCAGACGGGAAGTCTGCAGACTGCGACGACGACGCGGGTGACAAGGTCGGTCCGCTGGTAGCCCCACCCGCCGGCGCCGCCGTTGCCGTCGCCGTCGCAGTCATCGTTTCCGCTGCCGACGGCGGCGGCGTCGCCGAGCGGGTGCTCTTGCGCCGCCGCGCGGGCGTCGCGGGCAGCGCGTCGGCGTGGCCGCCCCCCCCCCCCCCCCCCCAGTCGGCCGACCCGGTCGACGGCGACGGCGACGCCCCGTCTGGGGTGCCCCCCCCCGCCGCCGCCCGCCGCTGGGAGCGGGTCCGCACCCCCCGGGCGGCCGGCGGGGCGGGAGGCGGCAGCGTCGCCGCCGCCCCTTCCGCCCCCCGCACCGTCGCTGACGCAGGGGCAGCAGCGGCGGTGGTGGTGGCGGCGGTGGTGGTGGCGGCGGTGGCGGTGGTGGTGGTGGCGGTCAACGCCGCCGCCGCCGCGGTGGGCGACTCGCCGCGCCGTGCGCGCGGGGAGATGGTGCGGGCGATGGAGGCGAGGACGCCCCGCGCACGGGACGGGGTGCCCGCCGCTGCCGCGTCGGTGGTGGGGGAGCCGTCGCGCCCGCCATAGTCGCTGCCGCCGCCGCCGCCACCGCCGCCGCCGGCCGGCGGCGGCGGCGACGCGCCAGAGGAGGAGGCCATGGGGTGAGGTGATGGCCACGCTGGGGGGGGGGGGGGGGGGGGGGGGGGGCGGGAAGAAGCGGCAGCGGTGGGCGGCGGCGGCGGCGGCGGCGGCGGCGGCGGCGGCGGCGGCGGCGGCGGTGGCCGTGGCCGTGGCAATGACGACAGCGGCGGCGGTCGGCCCGGCCGGGCGCGGGCGGCCGGCAGCGGGGGGGGAAACGGCCCACCCGTGCCGCTCCACACCGTTCCCGCCCCCTGGCGGGCACCCCCCCCCCCCCCCGCCCCCGCCCCCGCCCCCGCCCCCGCCCCCGCCCCCGCCGCCGCCCTCGCCGCCGCCCCCGCCGCCGCCCCCGCCGCCGCCCCCGCACCCCGCCGCCGCCTCGTCCCGTCCCCGCCTTGCGTGCCGGTCGTCCCCTCGCTCCTTTACGGCCGCGAGACAAGGGCACGACCCGCGGGGGAGCGGTACGTACAAGCAAGGACGACGGTGGGGGGAAGAGCGGCGCAAGTGCGGATGGGAAGGGGTTGGGGGGAAGGGCAACGCAAGACGTGAGGGGGGGGGGGGGCGGGGGGGGGGGGATGGATGGGATGGGGTGGGGTGGGGGGGGGGGGGGGAGGGGAAGCGGCGTTGGTCGGACGGGGCACGACGGGGGACACGCGCGTGTGTGGGGGACGGTAGGCGGTGGAGGTGGGGAGAGCGATTGTTGGGGTGGGTGGGGGGGGGGGGGGGAGGGGAGGGGGGAGGACGTGGCTGTTGAGAGGGGGGCAGTGATGAGGGATAAGGGGGGGGGGGGGGGGGACAAGGTGAGGGGGGACGACGATGGCCGTCGGCCAGTCCCGGCGGAGGGAGGGGTGGGAAAGGGCGAGGGTGCGCCCGCACGTCGCGTGCGCCCACGCCGAGCGCGGGGGGGGAGGGGGGGGGGGGGGGGCAAAACCGCGTCGCGCGCTCCCCGCGGCGCCGCGTGCGCCGCCGCCGCCGGGCGGGGCCCGCCGCGCCCGTGGCGGGGGTGCCGGCAGGCAGCCACGGGGGCTGGGTGGTGGCTGGGGGGGGGTCGGTCGGTCGGTCGGTCGGTCGGTCGGTCGGTCGTCCAAAACAAACACCGCCCCCCCCCCCCCCGCCCCCACCCCCCCCCCCAGCCGCCGCGCGTCCCCTCTGACCCCACCCCCCCAGCCGCCGCGCGTCCCCTCTGAAAGGGGGTGTGGCGGGGGGGGGGGGGGGGGGGGGGCACAGCGCAAACTGTTTGTGAGGGAGGGAGGGGCGGGGAGGGGGCCCCCTCCCACACACCCCCCCCGGGGGGGGGTGTGTGTGTGGGGGTGGGGAAGGAGCAGCGGCACGCACTGCGGTGGCGGCTGCGTGGGGAGGTATCCCCTGGCAGGGCGCCCCCCCCCCCGCCGCCCCCCCCGCTGGGCCCAATCGGGGCCACACGCGGAGCTGGGGGTGGGGGGGGGGGGGGGGTGGGGGGGGAGTGGCCAGGTGGGGGGGGCGGCGGCGGGACCCACCCACCGTCTTTGAAATTTAAATCGTGGGAGGGGGGGGGGGGACGCGCAGCGGGTGCCACCCCCCGCCCCCGCGACCGTCTCCCGCGCTGGGAGGGCTTCCTTCCCCCTCCCCCCCCCCCCCCCCCCCCCCTTTCCCCCTCCGCACGCCGCCGCGTCTTTTGTCCGTGCCCCTCTTTTCCCTACAACCTATGGACCACCAAACCCACCACCACCACCGCCCGCCCTGTTGTCGCGGCGCAGCGCGCTACAGGCCCCCGCGGCGGTGGCGGTACAGTACAGACGGTACCGGCGGCGGCGCGACACCCGCGCCCTCCTCCCCGCGTGGCGGGGAGATTCCGGGGGCGGGGAGAAGGGGGGGGGGGTGGGGGGTGTGTGTGCCAAGGCAGGGGGAGCAAGGGGGGGGGAGGGTGGGGGGGGGGGGGGTTAGGGATCCCCCATCCCCGCCGCGGGCGCCCTACCCCGCCGCCGGGGCGTGCGGCACCAGAGCAGCGACGGCGGCAGCGGCAACGGCGCTCCCCACCACCTGCTTTCCCCCCCCCCCCCCCCAACCCCCAACCCCAACCGCAACCCCGCCTCTCTCCCCTCCCCGCCCGCACCCGACCATGGGCGCACGACTACCACCCCGTTGCGCGCCGTGGTCGTCGGTGGCGGGTGGCGGTGTCGGTGGCAGCGGCGGTGGCGGTAGGGGCGGTGGTGGTGGGGGTGGCGGTGGGGGTGGGGGGGGGGTGGGGGGGGGGGGGGTGGGGGTGGGGGTGGGGGGGGGGGGGGGGTGGCGTGTCGGCGGTGGGGGGTGGGGGTGGCAGGCGGCGGCGGTTGGGCGTGCCCCTTGGAACGAACGACAGGCGGGGGGGGGGGGGAGGGCGGCGGCTCCGCGGCCGGCGGCGGCGGCGGCGGCGGCGGCGGCGGTGGTGGCGGCGGCGGCGGCGGTGGTGGCGGCGGCGGCGGCGGCGGTGGCGGTGGCGGCGGCGGCGGTGGCAGTGGCGGCGGCGGCGTGGCACGGCGGTGGCCGCGTCGGTGGCGGGGACGGTGGCGGGCGGCGGCAACGCCCGCCGGTCAGGTAGGCGGCAGCCACCTACCATCGGCCATTCATGGCGCGACGCCGGTGGGGGCGTGGAGCGACAGCCACCCCCCTTGTATACCCCCTCCGCACCGCCCTCCGCACCGCCCTCCGCGCCGCCGCCGCCCCGCCGCCGTCTCTGCGGCCTTCAGCAAGGAAGGGCGGTGGGGGTTCTGCCGCTGTGGCCGCGGCCACCTCCCCCCCCCCCCGCCCCCCCTGCCGCCCCCTACTCTGGGTCCCTAGAGCAGCGCCCACCCCAGGAGCCCCCCCACCGCCGGCACCGTCAGGTTGTCATCCAGGCCGCCCACCACCCCCGCCGCCTCGACCGCCGCGCAGACGACGCCAATGGCGGCAACGGTGCCCCCCCCCCCGGGGCCGTGGCCCAGCCACGCGCGGCCGGCCATGGTCGCCACCCAGCCGCCCACCACAAACGCGGCGCTGCCAATGGCCGTCTTGCCGCCGCCGTCGCCGCCGCCGCCGCCGCCGCCGCCCTTGCCGCCGCCGCGGCCGCCCGGCCCCGGCACCCCCCGCGGCCGCGCGGAGGGGGCCTTTTGGCGGCCGCCACGGCCGCCGCCGCGGGCGGCCGCGACGGCGCGGGCGACGCGGCGCCACTCGGTGCCGCCCCCCCAGGTGCGGCCAACCACCTCGGCGAGGCCGTCCCCCCCCCCCAGCATGGCCAGCGCCACCAGCCCGCCGTGCCCCCCCCGCCAGCTCCCCACCGTCACGGCGCCAAGGACGGCGGTGTAGGCGAGCGGCCCCCCCGCCGCTTCCGCCACCGCCCCGCTGCGGCTGACCGCCGCCGCCAGGCGGGCGCCCCGCCCGCCGCGGGCGGCAACGACCAGCACCGCCGCCACCGCCGCGGGGATGGCCGCCGCCGCCAGCCGCGCGCCGGGGGCGGCGCTGTAGGCGGGCCAGGTGGCCACAAACGCGGGGGCGGCGGCCAGGTGCAGCGCCTTGCGCGCGGCGGTGCGGGGGAGGAGGCCCCGCCGGGCGGCGGTGGCCAAGAGCGCCAGGCCGACGGCGACAATGGCCACGCTGCCAGCCGCCAGGGCCACGTCCTGAGGCGCCGGGGCCAACGCCGCCAGGGGGGGGACCGAGGAGAGGGACCAGGGGATGGGGAGGGAATCCATGAGTGCTGGAGGAGGGGTGCAGGGGGTGGGGGGGATGGGCGCTTGAGGCGGGGTGCAGGGTGAAAAAGCAACGAAGGGGGGGGGGGAGAGGGGGGGAATGAAAAGGGCACCGTGCAGAGGAAGAAAGCGACAGGCGTCGATGGTGTGGGGGGAAGATGGCTGGGGTGGTTGCGGAGGTGACGGTCGCCACGCTCCTCGAGCTGCCGGGCCACCTCGCAGAATCGCGTATCGCGACTCTGCCTCCACGGTCTCTGGCAGAGGGTCCGAGATTGTGGACACGGGGCAACAGAGTGTTTCGCGCGGGGCGAAGCTGCGACTGCCTGAGCCCGATCAACGAGCCATGATTTCAAGACATTGGTATTGTTATTGCAGTTCTCCCAATTTTGACCCATGTGGACAAGAGCAAGAGCAAACTGTGTTTGACCAATGATATGACTCAGATTCTGCCTCTCTGGCCAATGACTGCTCTGCATGAGGGTCCGTCGTTGTACGAACAGTGTGATCGGGGGTTCTCTCGGGATTTCCGACCACTTCGAGGGCAGAACAAGCACCGGCTGAGCTGTTCAGAGATGACCTGAGATAAAGGGCCAACCGGCGAGATCCGATGAAAAAACAAGAGTGTTTTGACCAACCAGCGTTCGTTGCGAGAGTAGTTGTGGCCATATCCAATCATCAGATTCTTCCGACCGACGTGTTGCAGCACGCCATTGGTAAACCCTCTGCTGCGAGCATGCGATTGGCCCTTGCTCTTGTACACTTGCTCTTGCTCTTGTCCACATGGGACAAAATTCGGAAAAATGCAATATTACTGTACAAATGCCTGACTGTTTTGATCTTGACGCAGCCTCAGCGGCAAGTGATGGTGCAACTACGCCAAGCGCTCCAGCACCATCGTCACGGTCCTCACCGTGAATGAACCACGCCCTCGGCGGCATGTTAGTCGTTGTAGTAGTACTGGCAAGAAGGCAGCCGACGCTGCCAGCTCTTTGCCACCCCCACCGGAGGTGGAGCCCCACTAGGCGACCACCCGTCGGCTTCTCGGCAGCAGCTGGCGTCCATTAGCATTGCCGCGCTCATCAGCGCACGACTGCAGCCGCTACTCGGCCGACCCGACCGCCTTCGCCGCGGCCGTTGGGGTCATCCACGCCGACGAGCTCAGGTTCTGCTCAGCCACACGGTGAATAGCGTACCATAGCAGCGCCCAGCGATGTGTAGGTCAGGCAAACGCTCACAGACCCACTCCCCGCGGGGGCGATCCCACTTAACCGTGGCCGTTTCGACCGCACCGAGTAGGCGGCAACGCCATTCCGTTCATGCACGCCGCAAAGGCGGCGCCTTGACAGCGACGCCCATAACCGGCTCCTGCGACGACGACGCGCCATCGTCCTCCGGTCAGCTGAAAGAGTAATTCGACTACGAATTTTAGAATGCAGTACAGTCTTGTACGGATCGCATGGGGGGGTGTCAGCGAGTCTCGCTGCCTGCTGCCACGTCTGCTGCACAGTTTGCGAAGGCGATAGAGCAGTCCCACCTCGGCCGACGCCTTCCTGGCCTCAACCCCCCCCTCCCCACCCTCCTCTTCCCCTCCCTCCCCCCTCTTTGTGGCTACGGGTGAGGCCCGCGCCCTCTTTTTCTCATGGGTTCTGCGGAGAGTGTCGACCGTGGCAGCGCCAGCGGCGATGACGCCGCCCACGACAGCGACGCCCCCGACGGCGGCGCACAGGTGGTGTCTACTGAGTCCCTGTGGGGCTTTCGCGTCATGAAGGTGTTTGCTGGCTCCCCAGCGGCCCGGTCTGGCCTCGCGCCGTTTGACGACTTTATTCTTGCTGTGGACGGGGTGTTGGCAGTTCCGACAGCGCCGCCAAGCGGCGCTAGCAGGGGAGGGGCAGGGGGTGCCTCCCCCACGCTTCGCGGCGGCGGCGGCGGCGGCGGCGGCCATGTCGGCGGCGGTGGCGGCGGCGGTAGTGGTGGTAGCGGTGGCGGTGGTGGCGACGGTCCATCTCTGGGTGCTCTCTTGTCGGCCGCCCGTGGGCGTCCCGTCTCCCTCCTGGTCTGGTCCTGCATCGACGCGGCGGAGCGGGAGGTGGCGCTCACGCCTGCCCCCTACGCAGGCCCCGGTCTCCTCGGCGCAGCAGTCCGCCATGAGCCACTTGCGGGCGCCACAGACGGCGCGTGGCACGTGCTCGACGTCCTACCCGGCTCCCCAGCTGATGAGGCTGGCCTGTGCCCCGGGGATGACTGGGTGGTAGGCACCGCGGCAGCGGTGTTCCGCCACGAAGCGGAATTTGGCGCCGTCCTCGGCGACGCCGCCGCCGTGGGGGGCGTCGCGAGCCTGATGGTCTACTCGGCCGTGACGGGCCGGGTGCGGGGGGTGGAGGTGTCGACGGGGGGGTCGTGGGAGGGGGGTGGGGTGCTCGGCGCTGAGACCGCCAACGGGCTGCTGCACGCCATCCCACGGCGGGAGGGGGCTGGGAGGGGAGGGGGGGTGTAGCCATCTGCCCGCCGCCTGGAGTTCAGACTGGGTGGACACGGGCTTATGTTGTGTGTGTGAGTGTACATGTGTATAGGTGGGGGACAATGGGTCGTTGAGGGGCTGTGTGACTTGTTTATGCTGTGGGGGAGAGCTGTCGTTTACTGCATGTGCGCCGGGGTGCGGGACACTCGGCGTTTCACGTGTGCGGGGAGAAGTGCCGTGCGCATGCCGACAGCCGCCGCTGCAGCAGCGGTGGGTGTCGCGGGCGCGTTCAGCAGTGTAGGGGGCACCTTGAGGAGACACTTTGTGGTGGCGACGGCGGTATGAGGGTGGCGGTCGCCCTATCGGGCTGGCCGCCGCCGTGCATCCGCGCGTTTTGACAGGGCGCGGCGTGGCCGTGTGTTGCCTGCTCTTCTGCAGCCCCCGGCTGACTGCGTCGCTCTTTGGTGCAGAGCGGCCTGCGCTGGATGACACCCCTCGCTGCCTCTCTGCCCACTCCTATTAGGTACATAATGTATGAACCAGTCGCAACTGGCTTCCCATGTATCGATTGGCTATGCCTGTGTGCGACGCTGTACCACATACAGTACATAGGAGCTTCGCTAATTAGCCGAGAAAGTCAGACAAAGGACGCTGGCTTGGATCCAAGCATGGAGGAGCCGCGGGGGTCCCCGCTCGAGGGAGTGTGACCTTTGCTGCAGTTGGCAACAAGGAGTGTAGGGACCACCCCTCTGCCAACATGCAGCAGTGCAGGGGTGGAACAGGCTGGACCCCGTCAAGTTGTCCACACCATGTGGCCACTTGAAGGCCTGAGCTCCTCAGCACAACAGGTATGAACGGACATAAATAGACTACAGACCGCGCTGCCTGCCAGGCCAAGTTCCACGAGGCCATACACACGTCGTGCCGCCGCTTCAGTGCCTCCGTCTCTGTCGTCAGGCCGTGCCACTGTCCCCACAAGCCTTTCTGCCGTGCCGTCGCTGTCGCCGCCGCCTTCGCCGTGCCGTGCCGTCATTGACGTCGTCACCGGGCCCGCCGTGCACAGGTCGTGCCGCCGTCGCCGCTCCCGCAGTGCCTCTGTCGCTGCGCCCGCAGACTACGCCGCCGCTGCGACAGGCCCAACGTGCCGACGGGAACTCGTCTGTCGTCTGTGGAAACCGCTTGCAGGGCAGCGGGCCCGTCGCCGTCATGGACGCGGACCGGACCGACCCCACGCAGGGCGCCACACACAGCCAGACTGTTCCCCAGCCGGGAGCCACCTCGCCGCCAGGCACGCTCCAGCTGCCCGCGCAGCGTCCCCCTACGCCGTTGCCGAACGGGCTACGCCTGACTGGGTTCTCCACGCTCCCCCCCTGTGCCCACACACACTGTCTTGAGCTCCCGTTGGGCACGACGGTCGCACCCCTTGGCATTGGGGGGGGCGCCCTCGTTTACCCAGCCACCTACTACGGGCGCCCCGCCGCGGCGAAAGTAATCCAAGATGGCAGTATTGGGGGCGGCGAGAACAATGATGGCGGCGTTGCTGAGCGGAGGTGGCTCGACCGGGAGCTCCTCTTCCTCCCCTACCTCTCGCACGACAATGTCGTTGCGTTCCGCCACTACGCGCACCTGCCCCAGCGGGGGGTGCACGTGATGGTGATGGAGCGCCTGAGCGGCAGCCTGGAGATGACACTGCGCAGGATGGACAGGGACAGCGTTTCACTGACTGCCCCCGCCTTCCTGCGCATTGCTGCAGACGTTGCCGTGGGACTTGCCTACGTCCACAGCCTTGGTCTTGTGCATGCCGACATCAAGCCCCACAACATTCTGATGACACACCCGGACACGAGAGTAGTTGGCGCAGACGGCAGCCCCCGGCTGGAGTTCCCCGACACGTCCGTGGCCAAGCTGGCCGACTTTGCCGTCTGCTTGGACACGAACAACCGGAACGAGTCCGTCGACCTGGGCCACACGCCCCGCTTCCTCGCGCCCGAGTGTAGGCGGATGACGAGCCGCCTCGGCAATAGCGACGGCGGCGGCGACGGTCGCAGGACCGTGCAGGCAGCCACGCACCCGTCCCCGGCCCGCGACATGTTTGCGCTGGGCATGGTGCTGTACGAGCTTCTCATCGGCGTCCCGCAGTCGGCCACTAGCCGCAGCCGCTCGTGGACGGCATTGACCACAGACGGACGCACGGCCGCCGCCGTCGCCGCCGCCGCCGTCGACGCGGCGACCGCGGCGGCAGAGGCCGACGAGGCGGCGGCGGCAGCGGCGGCTGTGGCCAACCTCGTCGCCTCTGTGCGCGGGCACGGCGGCACCGCCGGCGCCGCCACCGCGGCCGGCGCCCCCAGCCGCATCCGGCTGGTCCACGAGCTCCCCCGCGCAGTCGAGCTCACCTGCGCCCTTTTGTCGGCAGACCCGGCGGCGCGGCCGACGGCGTCGCGCGTCGCGGCACTCGCTGTGGAGATGTTCCACCGGGCCGTCGAAGCGGCAGGCGGCCACCCGGTGCCATGGGCGGGCACCCCCGCCGGGTCAGGGGGCGGCGGCGGCTACTACACGGGGGCGGCGGCGTTTGTCGGGGTGTCCCGCCCGCCAGTGCCACCTTCCCCGCCTCCGTTTCCGTATGGCGCCCCTGGAGGGGCGGCGCCCATCCCCCGGGGGGCCGCCTGGGCCGCCGCCCCCGCCGTGGCGTGCGCTCTATGCCGCGCTGCGGCGGCGCCGTGCGCGTGCGGCGCATCCACGCACTCCACTGCCAGGGGGTGGCCGTACGTGACGCCGCCGGGGGTGGAGGGGCCGCCGGCTGCCGCCCGCCCGTCGTCGCTGGGGTCTTTGGTTACCGTCGCGGGGGAGGAGGCGGTGCGCCCGAGTCGTCTGCCCCCAGAAGACCCGATGGTAACCGCGGCGGAGATGGGCGCATCGCCGCCCGTCACGGTGGTGGGGGGGGCATCGCCCCGCGTCGCGGCCGCGGGGGGTGTATCGCCGACAGTCGCGGCGGTGGGGGGTGCATCGCGGCCCGTCGCGGTGGTGGGGGGTGCATCGCGGCCCGTCGCGGTGGTGGGGGGTACAATTCCGCCCGTCGCGGTGGTGGGGGGGGCATCGCCACCCGTTGCGGCGGCGGCCAGAGCACCGCCGCCCGTCGCGGCGGTGACGGCCACGACGGCGGCAGCGGCGGTGCTGCCGCCGCGTGTGGTCTGCCCCGCTCAGGCGTCGCTCGGCGCGGACAGGACGGGGGGGGGCGGCAGCAGCCACGACGAGGCCGTGACGACAGCGTGAATGTGAAGGCGGGTGAAGACATTGTGAGGGCGGGGAGGGGGTGGCGATGATGAGGGCGGGCATCCCCGCGGGCGCCCAGAGCCCCCATGCAGATGCAAAGGGAACATGCGTACACACGAGCTACGGGCGACGCCCTGAAAAAAAGGGGGTTGCGGTCGAACCGCCGCGCCACGGCCGCGGGATGCAGCGTGTGCCCTCGCGGGGGCACCCGCCCGTCGCGGCACCGCCGTCGCAGAGGGGTCTACCCCCCCCCACCCCCTCCTCCCGGCAGCGGCGGCTGCGCGGCCGTCACAAAGCAGCGGTGGGGCACGGCAAGTGCCGCCCCCCCCCCCCCCCCCCCCCCCCCTCCCGCCTCTGCCACGCCCATCTCGGTGGCCAGCCACCCGCTCAGGGCAGCGTCAAACGCGGCGACCGCCGCGGCGGGTAGGCGCCCCCCCGCAATCGCCGACGACGCACGCGCGCGGCCGCGCCACGCGGCGGCGGTCACGACTTCGGTGGTGGTAAAGGAAAACGTCTCAACACGCGCCCAGCCGGCGGCGGTGAGCGCGGTCGCCCAGGCGGGGTACCACCCGCCTGGGGCGGCGGCGGCCATGGCCGCCCACGCGGGGTTGGCAGCCACCATCAGCCGCTTGGTGGCAGCCAGCAGGTCCTCCCGTGGGGGGGCGGCGGTGTCGGTGGCGGTGGCGGCGGCGGCGGCGGCGGCGGGGGACGCGGCCGACGGCGCGGCGGGGGTGGAGGCGCCCACCGTGACCGCCCCTGGCAGGGCGTCGTAGTGCGCAATGACCAGCCAGCCCGTCGGGCAGAGGAGGCGGGCCGCCTCGGCCGTCGCCTCGGCGGGGCGGAACCAGTGCCACGCCGAGCCGGCGGTGAGGAGATCGGCGGCGCCGGCGGGGAGGCCCGTCGCCTCGGCGGGCGCCACCACGCACCGGACGGGCAGGCGGGCGGAGCGGGGGGGCGGAGGGGCGGGCCCACCAGGCCCGCCGCCGCGGCTACCACCGCCACCGCCGTTGCCGCCGCCGCTGCCGGCACTGTCGCCGCCGCGTCGATTGACGGCGGCATGGCACCCACGGCGTCCACCACTACCACCACCGCCACCGCCACCGCCACCGCCTGTCGCCACAGCGGCTGCGGCCCGCTCCGCCTCGTCAAGGGCGGCACACGCGGCGAGCATGGCGGCGTCCACATCCACGGCGACCGCGTCTGCCCCCCGGGCGGCCAGCGCCCGCGCCATGCACCCCGTCCCCGCGCCAAGGTCCACCACCGACAGCCGCCGACTGCCGCCACCGCCGCCGCCGCCGCCGCCACCACCACCGCCACCACCGTCACCACCACCACCACCGCCGCCACCGCCACCGCCACCGCCCTCATCGTCGTCACCGCCACCGCCGCCGCGCCCCCTCCCCCCCCCCGGCGGCGACAGGGCACCAAAGTAGCGGTCCAGGCGGGTGTACAGCCCGGCCGGCATGGCCGGCCGGTACGCCACGTAGTCGGCAACGGCGGGCGCCCAGTCTGTGGACGCCACCACCGCCGCCGCCGCTGCCACGGACATTGGGGGGGGGGAACGCGCCCGGCCAAACGGCGCGGGGGGGGGGGGGGGCGGTAGTGCGCCGGGGGGGGGAACGGCTCCTCCCCGCCAGGCGGGGCGCCGCCGTCGGGGGCGACAGACGCCGCCGTCTGGGGCGACAGACGCCGCAGCCGCCGCCACCGGCGGCGGCCCGTCCACTAGGGGCAGCCCCCCGCGAGTCGGAAAGCGCGCACGACGACGGGGGGGGGGAGAGGGGGGGGGGGGGGGATGGGCGACGGGGGCGGGCTCGCGGGCGGGACCGTCCCTTGAAGCGACCGCCGGCCCTCTGGACGGGAGCAATCGCTGTGCCGACCGTGACGTGGCGCGGCCTGGCGGCTGGGCCCGGGCCCATTCGGGCGGGCACACGGCTTCCAAACGCGCCTGTCCACCACTTCGAGCGCCGCCGCCTCTCCCAAGCCTGCCTGCCACCCGCGCGGCCACCCCCTACCGCCCCCCCCGTCGCGCTCGGCCAGCCCCGACCCTCCCCCCCCCCAGCGCTCTTCCATTCCACCCCCCCCCCCCCCCCCCCCCCCCCCCTCCCCGCGGCCGTGAGCGCCGCGCCCCCCGCGCCCTCCCCCCCCCGCTCACCGTCCGCGCCGACACGGGGCCAGCCGGCACCGGGGTGGGATGGCGCTCCCCCCGGGGGCACCCTTCCCGCCGCCCCGCCCCTCCTCCCCCCCGGCGGCGGGGGCACCCCCGCCCCCTTGTCCGCCCCGCGCCAGCAGGTGCGGCGGAAGCGGCGGCGGCGGCGGCGGCGGCGGCAGCAGAGGCATTGGCGGTGGCGGCGGTGGCGGCGGCGGCGGCGGCGGCGTTGGTGGCGGCGGCGGCCACCCCCTCCCCCCATCCTCCAGCGACCGCCTGCCGTTGCCGAGAGAGACCGCCCGCGCGCGCATAGGGTGTCCACCGCCTGTTGCTGCTCCTGCCGCCGCCGCCGCCGCCGCCGCCGCCACCCCCGCCGCTACCACCGCCGCCGCCCCCGCCTCCGCGGATGCGGCCGCCGCGTCTGCCGCCACCACCGCCGCCGCGGCCGCCGTCGTTGCCGCTTGCGTCGACGCTGCCGCGGCTGCCACGGGCGGCGGTGGGCCAGGCGGCGCGGCAACCCGCCGCCCCGCCGCCCCGCGGCCACCCCCAGAGGCGACAGCAGCGGCGGCGGAGGCGGCGGCGGCGGCGGCTGCGTATTCGCCGCGGCGGCAGCGGCGGCGGCTGCCACCCCCGCCGGCGGCGACCGGCGGGGCGGTCGACGCCCCCCCGCCGGCGGCGACGACCGCTGAAGGCGGGGGGGGTGCGTCTGGGGCGGCGGCGACGGCGGCGGGGCGCCTGCCGCCGGCGCTGGCGCTCGACACCGCCTCGGCGGCGATGCGGGGCGTGCTGTCGGCGCTGATGCCGCTGGCAGGGGCGGTGTCGCCGCCGGGGGGGGGGGGCGCCCCCGCCGCTGCGGCCGCAACGCCCCGCGCCAGAGGGGGGGAGGTGGTGCGGCTGGAGCGGTTGCCGCCGCCGCCTGCGGGGCTGGCGCCGCTGCCATCACCGTCGTCGTCGTCTTTGCAGCGGCCGCCGTCGGCTGACTCACCCTCAGCCGCCACCCCCGGTGGGTCGTCGGGCCACGCGGCTCTGCCGCGGGCGTCACCGCCGCCGGGGGCCGGCGCCCCCCCGCCTCCTCTCCCTCACGGGGTGCCGCCGCCCCCGCCGCCGCCCCCGCCGCCGCCCCCGCCGTTGTCCCCGCCGCTGCTGCCGCTGCCACCCGGTGGTGCCGTCCACGGGCTGCCGGCGTCGTCGTCGGCGGCATCGGCGTCGGCTGAGGTGCGCCGCGCGCTTGCCGCGCTCATCGCGGGCGTCCAGATGCAGACGGCCGCCGCGTCGGCGCGCGCCGGCGGTGGGGGTGGTGGCAGCGGCAGCGGCGGCAGCGGCGGCGGCAGCGGCGGTGACGCCGCGAGCGCCGCCGTCGCCGACGGCCTCGCCGGCGGGTGGGGGGCACCCGCGGCGGCCACGCCCGTGGCGGCCGCGGCCCCGGCGGCGGCTGTGGTGGCGGGCTCCCAGCCGGGCTTGCGCGCCGCGCCGCCGCGGCCGCTGCTGCCGCCGCTGCCGCCGCTGCCACCGCTGCCGCCGCTGGGGCCCGACCTGCTGGCCGACGTGGACCGGCGCCTCGGGCTGCTGACCGACGCGGTCGCGTCGCTGGCAGAGAACTTCCGCATCGCCCGCGGCCTGTCGGCCGCGGACGTGCGCACCCTCCCCACGTCGGTGTTTGGCGCTGACGGGGGGGGCGGGCCGGCGGACGGGCGGGTGTGCCTGCCGCCCGAAACCGCGTCGCGGTTGACGGAGGCCCCCGACGCGGCCGCCGCCGCGGCGTGCGCCGTGTGCCTCGAGGATTACCGCCTGGGGGACCTCCTCCGCACCCTCCCCGCGTGTGGCCACCGGTTTCACTCCCACTGTGTTGACGTGTGGGTTTGTAGGCACCCCGTGTGTCCATTGTGCCGGGCAACGGTGACGGCGGGGGGGGCAGGGGGGGGCGCGTCGGCGGCTCCGGCCGGGCGGTCGCGCTCTTTGTAGGCGGGGGCACCCGGGTAAGCGGTGAGACAGCCTGGTGAGGCAGCCTGGTGGGGGAGAGAGGAGAGGGCGTGGACGGCACTGGCACAGAAAAGGGCTCGGTGTGGCTGACGGCCCTCCTCCGCCAGCTGGTGCCGCTGTGGGTGTGCGTAGCAGCTGGCCGCACGCTCCTCCCGGCGGGGGTGCGTGCGCCCTTTTTGCATACCGCGATGGGGATGGGGAGGCGCGCTGCGGGAGGAAAGGGGCCGCGCAGAGTGCGCCCCTGCACAGCGCGCGTACGAGCAGGTGGGTGCGGTCGAGCGCGCCGCTGCCACCATCACCGGCGTCGGGTCCCTCGCCGCGCTCGGTGGTGGGCGCCCGTTGCCGGGCTCGCCCCCGTCGCCTGCCCGCTTCAGGGCCTACAGGTCGCAGGTGTACGCGGCTGCAGCCCTTGTAGCGGTCGCACCGAGTCGACTAGTCTCGATGGGCGGGGGGGTGGACGGGTTCGTCTAGACTCCGAGGGGTGGGTGGACCATCACGGGGACACACACCTTGGTACGGCTGCCCACCCTGCTTTTTGTCTGCTGGAGTGTACCGTGCACCGTAGAGTACGTACGGTACGTACTTACGTTGCATGAATTTCATAAACCCGTTCGAAATCTTCATGAGGCGATGACTCCGCTCGTCGCACTTCTTTGTCAGGACCCAATGAGATTGCACGCATTGCGGGTCCTTGCAGCCAGATCAGCATGTGCCGCGCAGGACCACAACGCTGTGGTTACATGAGGATCTATCCAACCGCCACGACTCGTGGCGGATTGGCTGCATCGTGGCGGGCCATCCCCTCCCCTCTCCCGCCCGACGGCGTTCATCCCCCCTGGTCCCGCCGTCGACCCCCCCCTCGGCGGCCACGAGCCGCGCCGCCTCCCCCCCCTGGCGGCCACGAGCCGCGCCGTCCCCCCCACGGGGTGGCGATGGCACCGTCATTTGCCGTCGCCGCCAACCCCAACCGCGGGGGCGGGTGCAGGACGCGGGCGCGCGCCCGTGTTTGCCCCCGGCCTCGCCCGCCGCCAGTGGCAGAGCCGCCCCGCTGCCCGCGGTCTTGTGGGGGTGTGGGCGGCTCCCACAGTGGCATGAGGCGGTGCGGTGCGCGCGGCCAAAGGCGGGGGGGCAGGGCGGGGCGGGGCGGGGCGGGGCGGGGCGGGGCGGGTGGCTTTGACCTCACGCGCCGCGCGGGCGCCACGATGCTGTGGGAGCTCCCCCCCACACCGCCCCGCGCTGCCCGGCCGCCGACCGCGACGGCCGCGGCGCCCATGCAGGGTCCGCGCGTGTGGTGCCGGCGGCGGCGCGCCCACAGGGGCCGCGCCGCGCGGCCCCACCGGCGGCCGGCCGCCCCAGCCTACGCGGCGGGCGGTCCTGCCCTCGCGGGGGGGCGGGTGACAGCGCGCCCGTGGCCAAGGTAGGGGTGCGGTGCCCCGCGCGGGGACGGCTGGTAGCCGGGAATTTGGGAGCCGCTGCCCGACCCCTCCCCCCCCCTCGCGCCTCCTCCTCTCTCCTCTCCCCTCTTGTCCCCTCCGCCGCTAGCTCCCGGCGGGCCCTCCATTGCGCGGCTTCCCGCCGTTTGGCTGCTGACCAGGCGCCCCCCCCCCTCCTGGCGGCGACACGAACCCGTGGCGCCGCCCCGTTCCGCCCGCCGCCCAATCTTCCCCACTGCGGCGAGGGGGGCGGGGAGCAGCGGGATGGGGATCCCCCTCAGGGGGAGCATCCTTTCCAACACCCCGCTGCGTCATCCACGACACGTGTGCGTGGGGAGCGCAGGGTGGGGCCGGAGGTGGGAACGCGGGTGCTCGGCGGCCGTGGCAAACGGCATCGCCCCCCCCCCCCCCCCTTCCTGTCCTTGGGATGGCCGAGTGCACACGGCTGGGACGTGGCCGAGAAGGGGGCGAGGAGGGTGGGCAGCGTCGTCCTCGTATCCATGTCGAGGCTGGGCGC
Organism: Pyropia yezoensis; assembly: GCA_009829735.1. Classification (NCBI taxonomy): domain Eukaryota; phylum Rhodophyta; class Bangiophyceae; order Bangiales; family Bangiaceae; genus Pyropia; species Pyropia yezoensis. Next base: position 5,887,058 of record CM020620.1, read on the forward strand.
GCCTGACGCTTGTGTGGGTGGCCCCGTGCCCAGCGCCTCCCCGCCCCGGGGGCCCTGCCCAGCACTGCTCTCCGGGCTGTGTGCGTGCGCTCCCTGCGGGCAAGCCTTACCGTCATGCCATGCCGCGCCGCGGCCCGGGCGGCGGGGTGTTTATAGGGTCCCGCCGCAAGAACAGTCCGGCCCTTTCTACCGCCCAACCAAGACACACGCAAGCACCCAACCAGCAGCAGCACCTCTCCACTCCCTTCCCATCCCCACCCTTGCCCGCTGCCCCCCCCAGCCAGGGCAAGCACCCCCCCCCTTTCTTTTTTCTCCCCACGATGGCTACCGCCACCCGGGTTGCGGTCCACGTGCTGGCCGCCCTCATCGCGGCCGCCTCCCTCCTCCCATCCCGCGCCGACGCCATCACCCCCGCCAACCTGGCCGCCCTCCGCGCCGACTCGCAGTTCACCACCGAGGAGAACCTGCGCGCCAACTTTGACGACCCCGCCGACTTTTCCGTCCGCATCGCCGACATCACGCCCACCACCACCCCGCAAGGCACCATCGTGTCGGGGGGGCTGGAGAACCTGGCGGTGTTTGGCCTGAGCAGCGTGGACAGCGCCTTCACCCGCTTCACCCTCCAGCCGGGGGCGCACAACCTGGCGCACACCCACCCGACGGCGTCCGAGACGCTGTTCAGCATCTCGGGGACGATGGACGTGTTCTTTGTGGAGGCCAACGAGACGCCCCGGCTGGTGGAGAGCGTGCTGGAGGCCGAGTCGGTGACGGTCTTCCCCGAGGGGCTCATCCACGGGGAGCGGTGCATCTCGGACGAGCCGTGTGAGTTCATCAGCTTCTTCAACACGGGCGACCCGGGGGTGGTGACGGTGAGCGAGCGGTTCTGTGACCTCAACCCGGAGGCGCGGGCGGCGGGTCTGTTCCTGCCGCAGGACCAGGTGAACGCCATCTGTGACGGGTTGGGTGACAACCCGGCCCCCAACCAGCCTGAGGACGGGGAGGCGGTGACCAACGACAACGCGGTGAACACGGTCAGCGGCAACTAAGATGCGCTTTCGGGCAAGGTGCCGGTGCGACAAGGTTGGGCTGTTGAACGGGAATCCGGGCGGGTCTTCCGTTGTACAGGGGATGGCGAGAGCTAGGGCCGCGCCTTCAGGGCAGTCAATGTGGGTGCCCGAGGCAGCCACAGCTTCCTGCACTCTTGACGGTATCCGCTGCAACCGAGTGTCTTTGCTACGCGTGCACAGTCTTCTTTTCAAGATGTGGCAGAGGCAGTCAAGGCTGCATTGCATGGTTGTTGATTTTCTTTTGGTCTTGTGCGGTAGAGGTGCCTGCGCCGAGGTGGCCTCATGTACAGAAAGCGAGTGGGGTCTGTTGAGGGTGTCTGCATCACGCACGTTTTTTTTTCATCTCTTGGCCTTTGTGTGTCAATTGTTTGCGGCGCAGAGCTCTCCTCGGCCGGCCACGTGGTGAGTTCCAGCGGTGGTGGTCGAAAGCGGCGCTCTCGTGGGTGACGCTTGCATGCTTGTTGCATGCGCATGCATGTGGCCACGATCAGTCCCAAATCGGCCATGGGTACGTGTCATGGGCAAGAAGGAGCTCCTTCTCGAGATGCACAACTGGTGTTGCAAGATTGACAGCCAGTTGGCGCGAGCATCGAATCCTTCTTGGTAGCTTCAACCTCCGCATGTATGCCCCCACCCTCAGGCAGGAGATGATGCTGCTCTGTGAGCTTGGGACGACACAGACATAGGAAAAGGGCTATAAATCCAGACGGCGTCATGCCAACACTTCTCGCCCCGAAGTACCGTCCCAAGCAGCAGGCACTCGGGGGTGTGCTCATCGTGTTGAGCAAACTCACAACTGGTCTAGCGAGTAGTGCACACGCACGTGCACTGTGAAATGGCGCTCGGCCACTGACACCGGCGACGGCTCAATGAGGGACCCTGAGTGGGTGCACCGTTAGTCAACGCAGGAGGGGGGTGCCACCTGGTCAGGCCTGACCAGCGACAGTCGGGACAGGAACACTGCGCGGGCAGCGTGTAGCATACTTAGGGAGGGGGAGGCACGTGGGCGACGAGTGACGTATGGTAGCATCACCATCGCCTTTTCCTTTCCATCGAGCACATCGCCTGTTCCTTTTGTGCAAGCCGCTGCAGCCAGCGCAACAGGTGCCATCCGGCCTGATGGACTTTTTACGGGGATGGAAACACACCGGCTAGTGGACACTATCTATGTAGCGGGTTCCCGCACTCGCCCGACTGTTCCCCGGTGGAAGACTCGTCCCCAACGTCAGGCGAGGTCCCAATATGATCCTTCCCCGATGCCCAAGTCAAGGAAGGCCCTGGTTCCGTTGGCACAGATCAGATTCGAAGTTCTCCCGCTGCGGTTAAAAAATCTTTACACTCAAGCTTCAAGCCAGGCACACATCCAATGGCGTGCAGCTCCTGACCATAGTCCGAATGACCAAAGTTGGTGCACGAGAGATGAGAGATGGAGTCGTATTCTGCTTCTGTACAAATGTAAGCAGCGTCCCACCCCACCAAAACAACACACTCATAGAGCTCCCAAAAATGAAGAAGAAGAAAGCGGGCAGAGCGGCAAGGGCTGTCGCAGTGGCGCTTGAGAAGGATGCCGTGACGGCCTCGTCGGGGAAGAGCCCTGAGCCATGCTTGGTGAAAGACCCGTATGGTCCTCGTCCGCCTCCGCCGTGATGAGGTCAGTGTCCGGCGGGTTCAAGTCAGGATGTGCTCCTCGTGTCCCTAAGCAGTGATGCAAAATCCGCAAGGCGATGGTCTAGTTCCGGCCGCCACGGCGGCGACGAGAGCTGGAACCGCGCGAGCTGCGACGGGTGTTGCGGCGACGGGTGTTGCGGCGACGGTTGTTGCGGCGGTTGTTGTTGACGGGCTCCGGCGTCGGGGTAGCCTCCTCCTCTGCAGGCGTCGGCGTGGCCTCCTCCTCGGGCGTCGGCGTGGCCTCTTCCTCGGGCGTCGGCGTCGCCTCGGCCTCGGGCGTCGGGGTCTCCACCTGGACGCCCTCCACAGGCCCATCATTGAGCACCCGCTCGCCCTGCTCGGGCTGGTTGGGGGCCGGGTTGTCACCCAACCCGTCACAGATGGCGTTCACCTGGTCCTGCGGCAGGAACAGACCCGCCGCCCGCGCCTCCGGGTTGAGGTCACAGAACCGCTCGCTCACCGTCACCACCCCCGGGTCGCCCGTGTTGAAGAAGCTGATGAACTCACACGGCTCGTCCGAGATGCACCGCTCCCCGTGGATGAGCCCCTCGGGGAAGACCGTCACCGACTCGGCCTCCAGCACGCTCTCCACCAGCCGGGGCGTCTCGTTGGCCTCCACAAAGAACACGTCCATCGTCCCCGAGATGCTGAACAGCGTCTCGGACGCCGTCGGGTGGGTGTGCGCCAGGTTGTGCGCCCCCGGCTGGAGGGTGAAGCGGGTGAAGGCGCTGTCCACGCTGCTCAGGCCAAACACCGCCAGGTTCTCCAGCCCCCCCGACACGATGGTGCCTTGCGGGGTGGTGGTGGGCGTGATGTCGGCGATGCGGACGGAAAAGTCGGCGGGGTCGTCAAAGTTGGCGCGCAGGTTCTCCTCGGTGGTGAACTGCGAGTCGGCGCGGAGGGCGGCCAGGTTGGCGGGGGTGATGGCGTCGGCGCGGGATGGGAGGAGGGAGGCGGCCGCGATGAGGGCGGCCAGCACGTGGACGGCCGCGCGGGTGTTCGCCATCTTGGATGGGCCGGGTAGACGCGAACGGGTCACCGGCGGAAAGGGAGGTGCTCACGTCGGAGGAGTGGCCGTGCGTAGGAGGGTGACAAAAGAGGAAAGGTGGAGAGAGGCGGCGGGGTTGCGTAAGCTGTGAAAGCGGAGAGAGATGAGTGCCGGGGTAGTGTGTGTGATGTGTCTGACGCGAGTGCTGGTGATGACGGCGACGGGGGGGAACGGAAGCCGCTCGGCGGCCGAGTCTTGTACTGCTCCCGTCCCACCCGGCAGCCGCTCCGGCCCGCCCCTCGTCCGAGCGACCGGCGGTCAACGACCGACGACGAGACGTGGGGGCGTGCGTACCCCCCAACGGCAAGAGCAGCCGCCACCCCCCCCCCCCCCCCCCCCCGGGGGGGGGGGGGGGGGGGGGGGGTGGCGCGCGCAGTGCCCCTCCCCGTCCCCCCAACCACCAAAATCACGTCCGCGTCCGCACCACTGTGTGCGAGGGACCAACGGAGGTGGTCAGGCGCATGATCAGAGCAGACGAGGTAAGAGAGGGGTTGGGAAGGGGGGGGGGTGCCGGCAGCCGCTCGAGTCGTGGCGACACTGTCACAATAATCCCTCCCCCCCGCCGACGTCGGGCACAGACTCTCAACAGTGCAGCAGCCACCGCCGGCTGCCGCCGTCAGACGCCAATAGAACAGGAAGAGTGAAAGGGAGCCACAGGTGGGGGCACGCCGGGAGGGACCCAACCGCCACCCGCGCCGCCCCGCGGGCGGGTGCCACGAGGAGGTCCGCCAGGCACCGGCGCGGGGGAGCGGCGTCAGGCCATCGAGTCGGCTCTCCCCCTGCCCGCCGTCCCACCCCATCGCCACCCCATCGCCAACCCCGGTGGTGGCCCCGGCAGGGCTGCAGATCACCTGGCACCACTGCGACAGACAGGCCGGCGCGGGGGTGGGGGCATGCCTGCTCCATTGGAGCACTTCCCTCCCCGCCCGCGACGCCGCGCCCCTTACCACCCTGCCGGGGAGTCTATTCGTCCCCGACGAGCGCCCACCGACGGCCGCCGGCTTCGTGGCGACGCCGCGATGCTCGCGGTCACCGTCCTGCGTGCCGCGCCCTTGGCCTTGACCACAACAAGCGGCGCAGCTCCCCCTGCGCACACCCCCCCCCGCCGGCGAGGCAGGCCGCCCGCGACAAGCTGTGCGGCACGCCCCCACGATTCGGCCGCCGGCGCAACGGGCGGCCGCAGCGGGCGCGGCGGTGGGTGTCGGGCGACGGCCAATAGGACGCCGCCACACACACCCCCTCTTCCAGATGCGCCACGACTATGTCGAGATTTGGGGGCGATCGCGGCCGATTGGCCGCCACGACCGGCGCGCTCACCGGTGAGCCTCCCGTGCCGGGCCCGTTTGACCCGACCGATGGCTGAGCGGGGGGTCCTCCAACGCCACTCTCCCAAGGGGGGAGAGGGGGGCAGATTGTCGGGCCTGTCAATGGGACTGCCACGAGCCCCCTCTGATTGCGAGACGGTAGACGTGATCTGCGGGCGTCCAAGACCGCCAGAGCCGGGAGGAGAGGGGGACAAGGAGGGGAGATGGCCCGCCCGCGCTTGGAGATGCCTCCCGCCCCCAACCCCCCCCCATCGCCTCCCTACCGCGCCCCCCGTAATTGGAGGGCGCCCGTGGCTGGCGGCGGCCGGCCCGCCAGCCGGCTCTCGGCGCGGTGCGGCACGCCGCGGGGCTCCCGACCCGCCGTGCGGTCCTCGATCCGACCGCGGGGGCTGCAGCAGAGCGGGCGGTCCATCCGCCGTCCCACCGGCCCACCCTGACGGCCGGGAGGAGTTGAGGGGGGGGGGGGGAGGGGGAGGGAGGGGAGGGGGGGGGGGGGAGTTCCGAGCTGCTCCACGACGCGCCGCGGTGACGGTGACGGGTGGGCCGCCTCGCGCCGGGGGTGGGGATTCCCTATTGACAGAACGAGCGATGTATGCATTACCACTCGGGGATATCGGGGGGGGGGGGGGGGCAGGCGGTAAAGTTCCCTTCCCCCCCCTCCCTGCTGCCAATGGAACGCCGCGTTTGAGGGCGCCGCCACCGCTACCACAGCCGCCGCCGCAGCCGCCACCGCCGTGGCCGGCACTCTGCCCCAGCCCATTGAGAGGGGATGACATTGCCAGCGCGGGCACCCCTCGGCGGGCCGCGCGGGCCATGGCGGGTGCCGACGGCGCCCCTTTGGATAGGGGCGCGTGCGGCCGGCCGTGGCCGCCGTCGCTTGGCGGGGGCAAAACAGGGGCGTACTGGGGGTAGGGGTGGGGGCACGGGGGACCGTGGAAAAGGGCAGCGCCCTCCATGATCCATGCCAGCCTGACACCGCCACCTGCCCACCATAGGGGGGGGCGGCCGGGCGGGGACGCTGACGGCCAGAGCACGGCCGGGGGGGACTGACACCGCCACCACCCGCGCCGTCGTTGGCGCCGTTGAGCGGCGCGCGCGCGCGGGGGGGGGGGGGGCAAGGGGTCAAGGGATGGAAAAACGGCTGCGTCCGCCGCCGCCACCGTCGTGGCGGTGAACGTGGCGGTGGCCCAAAAAAGAAAACGAGAGCGCCGGTCGGCGCCCGCCCGGTCGACCCGCGGAGCAGCCGGAGGGGAGGCGCCTCATCAACCGAGATGCAGGCGTGCGCCGCCGCCGGCTCGAGTGCCCCGCCTCTGCTCCTTCACCCCCTTGCGCCCTCGCTACCCCCGTCACTCCTCGCCCACCCGCACACGCGCTCCCCATCCTCTCCTACCCGCCCGCCCCACAAAAAAAAGTAGAGGGAAACATGGTCGTCGATGAGCAAGGGTATGGCCACGCTCCCCTCTTCCCGACCAATCTCCCCGATCGGTGACCACACACCATTGCCGCCCCAGGCCCTATACAGGCATCCCAGCCCAATGCAGGCACATCCCCGCACGACGGCGGTGGCGGTCACCGCCGGGGTGCGAGGCGATACCCGAGCAAGGTCTACCACGACGGGCGAGTCAGCACGCCGCGCCGTCGTCCCGGGCCACCCTACACCCCATCTCCGTGGTCGTACCCAGCGAGCACACGTCTCGTCGCCCCCGGTGTGCGGCGAGCGCAGCGCGTCTGCCCGACCCAAGTACCAGCGACAGCCCGTCGAGGTAGAGATGCCGGTGGAGGCGACGACTGCTCGTCCTGCCCCTAACCGAAGCGGCGGCGGTGGCGTCGGCGGCAGTGACAACTGCAGCGGCGACCGCGGCGGTGACAGCGGCAGCAGCGACAGCGGCGCGGCAACGCGTGGCCACACCGCGCTCCACAGCGGGGCTTGCGCCGAGAGGCGGTGGCCCCGGCTATGACGGCGGCCAGCTGAGCAACACGAGGAGGGGCGATACATGCATGCGGCTACCCGCCCGCCCAACTTCGTACATCCGCGACGGCAGTGCCCCGGCACCCAAGAGCCACCACAAAGAAAATAAAAAAGAGAATCCACCGCCCCCGCACCGACCTCGGCGTCGTGACACCCCCTAGCGCTCATCCGCCTCTAGGCCTCGGCGCGGGCGCCATAGCAGATGGCCGGCTCGTCAGTGAGGCGGTCCTTCCCTGGTCCCGCAGCGACGTTCGCCCCCCCCCGCACGTCCCTCCGCAGTACCCCACTCATGGGGCGCACGACCAGGTGAGCCACAAGTGCCACGTACGCAAAGAGCACCACAGCAGACGCCCCTCCCATTACCACGCGGGCGGCGGTGCTGAGCCCCCCCCCCCCTCCGCCCCCTCCGCCGCAGCGGCGGCGCCGCCCTCTCCCCACAAGAGCGACTGGAGACCATCCACGACCAGCCACACGTTGCCCGCAACGGCAATGGCCGCCGTGGCCCAGCCGGCGCGGAGCCACCCGCCGCCGCCACCGCCCGGCAACACGTCTGCGGCGATGCGCAGCAGGGGCACAATCGCAAATGGGAGGGCAAACGAGACGACCACCTGCGAGCCGACAATCAGCGCATCGGCGCCCCGCTCGCCCGCCACCACCGCCACCCCCACGGCGGGGAGGATGGCAGCGGCGCGGGTGGCCAGGTTGACGCCCCCCCAAAAGCGCCCGTTGGGAGCACCGCCGCTCTCGCTGTCGTCGCCGCCGTCACCGTCGCTGCCGCTCGCTGCCGCGATGCCAGGCAGAAAACCCTCACACACGTACGCACTGGCCATTGTGCCCGTCACTGTGGCACAGTGGCCCGAAGCGAGGAGCGCAATCCCCCACGCCGCTGCCGCCGTCCGTGGCGCCGTCGGCATCAGCGACGACAGTAGCGCCGACGCGTCGGCAAGGCCCACGTCTGCATACGCTGGGAGGGCGCGGTGGGGGAAAAACTGCGACGCCGCCACCGACAGGACGGCGCCATTGGCAATGAGCGAGCCAGTGAGCGCCAGCCCATTTTCCAGAGTGGCCAGTGCGCAGACGACAGGGACGGCCGCCGCACGTGCAGCCGCAGCGGCAGCGACAGCAGCCGCCTCGTCAGCGTCACCACAGCGGTCCGCGTCGCCGTCGGGGATGGGCGCGTAGGCGTGTCGCTCCTCACCGCGCGTGTCACCCTGGTCGGCAGGCCCCGCGGGGCGGCCATTTTCGGCCGCCCCCCCCCGCCCCATGTCCCCCCCCTCTACTCCCTCCTGCGCAGCCAGAATCTCCGCCGCCACATCAGCCAGCGCCTCCTCCCTGTGGCCCAACACCAAGCCCGAGTGGAGAAAGGCGTTGTGTGGCATCACGACGGCTCCAAGCAGGCTGACAGCCAGAAAGGCGCTGCCACTTATCCCACCAACCCCCCCCACCACCCCGTCCGCGGCGGGCAGCGTCGGGACAAACGTGCCCCAGGCGGCGGCCGCCCAGTCCGTCCCGGCCGCGGCCGCATCACCAACGACGCACACCAGGATGAGCGCCAACAGGCCCTCCATCACCCACTCCACCGCGCGCAGGCCATAGCGCTGGAGGTAGAGAATAGCCGCCGTGTCCACCGCCGATACAAGCATGCCCCCCACAAGCGGGAGGCCCGTCAGCATGCGGAGAGCCACCGCCGTGCCGACCACCTCGGCCACGTCAAAGGCCAGGATGGAGCCTTGGGCAGCCACAAACAGCGTCGCTCGCAAGGCGGGGGGGTACTCTTCGCCGGCGAGCGCCGCCAGGTGGCGTCCCGCCACAATGCCCACGTGCACGGCGAGAGTTTGCATAACAAAGCCCGCGGCGGTGGTAGACAGGAGAACCCAGAGCAGGGCGTAGCCGTAGCGGGCACCCGCCTGGCGAGTGAGACAAAAAGAACCAACAGACCAACCCAGAGGAGCTCGAGACACCGGTGAGTACACGCTCGAGTCGTCGCGGCGGAGTAGCGATTGGGGACAACGCCCAGACGGACCCGACACACAGAAAAATTCAAGGCAACGCTCACGTGATAGCTGGGCGAGCATGGTAAGGGCGGGAACAAGAGAATGAAGTGGAACAAAACCATACGTGAAGGGGACATACCTGCAGGTCACACTCAATGTTGCCAGGGTCGATGAACGCCACCGAAACGAGGAAGCCGGGGCCAACAAACTTGGCAAAGCGCACCCAGGAGAAGCGCACCCGGGGGGGAGAGGACGGGGGGCGATGAAAGAGTGGGGGGGCGGGGATGGCTGTGAACGGTGTCTTCAACCGGTTAGCAGGGGGGAGGGCGGGAGGAGCGGCAGCCAGTGGAGTTGCCCCCGCCATGGCAGAGGTGCACGTCGCGCCAATGTCGTCCACGTGTTGGCGTGTCATGGCGCCGGCGGGGGCACAGACACGGGCGGGGTAGAGGGGGGTGGCGGTCGCCGAGAGACGGCCGCGGCTGGAAGATGGCGGAGCCACACACGGCCGTGTCGAGCCACTGACCAGTGACCAGTGCGACTTCGACAGAGTCGACGAGTAAATAGCCAGCAGAAGAGACGCGTGCGGGAGGAGAAGGGGGGAGGAAGGGGACGACCCCAAGAACCCCGGCCCGTCACAAGCGCAAACCGCTTCGCCGCGGTGGGGAGGCGTCCACAGCAGACGGGGACCGGCAGCGGCTGCTACGGCCGCAGCGGCAGTGGCAGGGACAGGGACAGTGACAGGGGCGGCTGCAGCCGCAGTGACCGTAACGGCGACAGCGTCGGCGGGAGTAGCGGCAGCGGCAGAGACAGCGGTAGCGGCAGCGGTGGTGGCGGCGGTCGCGGCTGCCGCGGCGGCAGTATTTACGGCGGTGGCGGCGGCGGGGAGGAACGCGCCCGCGACAGCCGCCAAAGCGGCAAAAGCGCGGCCGCACCGCTACCGGGGCGCGCGCGGGGCAGCGGCGACCCCGACCGCCGACCCGTCGGTCGAAGCGGTGCGGGTGGACGGCGGCGGGTTCGACCTCCCCCCTCCCCCCTCCCCCATCAACCCCACACCCCCCCAACCGCCCTACGTCCACCCACCCACCCACTCACCCTCTGCCCGCCACTCGCCGGTCCGACCCGACCGCACCCAGGGCGGGGGGTCGCTGCACCGCAGGAGATTCGACACGGGCGGTAACTGGCCACAGCGTCGCAGCCGCCGCCGTCAGGGGGGGAAGGAGCGGGTGGAAAGGGGGAGGGAGGGGGGCAGAGCGAGATAGCAGAGGCGATGGGGGGGCGGGGAGGGAGGGGTGGTGGGTGGTACGCGCCGAGGGAGCGGGGGGAGGAGGGGGGCGGACGTGAGCAGAGGCGGCCCCCCGACCGGGACAACCCCCCGGCAGGCGGCGGCGGTAGCGACGGCAGCGGCTGCCCACCAGCAGTGTGCCCCCGCGACGGGCGGCCGCCCGCCGCCACGGGGAGGGGCGGCGTCGGGGGGCCGGACGAAACAGCCCCCCCCAGCTTGTCCCCCAATACCCCCCAGCCCCCCCCCCGGGGCCCCCCACGTTACGCCACAGCCCGCACCTGCTGTAGGTGTAGCGGCGGCCAAGGCCGGCGGGTGGTGTCGGAAGCGGTGGAAGATGCCAAGGAGGGCCCGGCCCGATGCCGCGCGCTCATCCGATCGAATTCAGCGCAAGTGGAAGGCACGCGCGCAGGCGCGCACTGCAATCCAGATCGGGCACTTGGCAGCTGGAGCAGTTGAATGGGGGGGGCGGGGGCTGTGTACGGCTCATATTTTACTGTACGTCCAGTACACTACACACCTATTTACAGTACCTGTACTGTGTCGGGACGGGGCACTGGTCACATCCCAAACAACGGACTGTGCGTTGGGATGAGCCGGGTTGGGTCATCGTGCTTTTCCCTTACTGGAGTTTATTCAATCCAATTGTGTCCCCATTGAGGGCGACAAACACGTGGCCAGCGCGCCCACCCTCCGAGCGATTCTGTGTCCTCCGGACGGAGTACGCGGCTGCCTTCTTCCCCCTCATCCGCCCCGCAGTCCCAAAGTTAGCCCTCTCCCCTCCCCCCGTAGATAACCACCATGAAACCACCCGTGCCCACCACCCAGCCAGACGGCACCCTCTCCCTGAGCATTGCGCAGACCAACGCGCTCCGCGCGTCCCTCGGCCTCAAGCCCCTCGACGTTACCCCCCCCGCCGCCCCCTCTGGCGGCGACGGCGGCGGCGGCGACGGCGGCGGGGGTGGGGGTGGAGCCTCATCGACCACACCCGACGGGCGCGCCGCACCCGCCACCGCCGCCGCTGCTGATGGCGGCACCTCGGACGCGCCGCTGGACGCGGCGAGCCTGGCTGCGGCCGCCGCGGCGGCGGCCGCGTCGCGCGCGGCGGCCGCCGCCGCCGCCTCCCGCCGCGCGTCGGCGGCGGTGCTGGCGCCGGCGGGCCTGGGCGACCCCGACTCGGAGGAAGAGGAGGAAGAGGAGGAGCAGGGAGGCGGGGGGCGGCGGGGGGGCGGCTGGCTCGCCCGCGTCGCCGCCGCCGCCCACGCGCCCGACCGCGCCGCCGCTGCTGCCGGTCCGGGGGGTGGTGGGCCAGCGGGGGGGCGGGGGGCACCCCCCCCGGGTGCCGCCGGCGCCCCCCCTGCTGCTGCCGCCGAGCCGACCGCCCGGGGGTGGGCGCGGCACGGCGTTGGGGAGCTCCGGCCGGGGGAGCGGGTGGAGCTGCGCCTCGCCGACGTGCCGCTGGACCTGGCGGCCGCCAATGATGCGGGCGGCGGCGGCGGCGGCGGCGGCGGCGGCGGCGACGGGGAGGGGGAGGACGACGACGACGACGAGCCCGAGCTGGAAAACGCGGACCTTGCCGCCGCCGCCGCCGCCGCCCGCCGCGCGCGGCGGGCGCGGGGCGCGGCGGCGGGGCTGGACGGCGAGGCGGCGGGGGAGGGCGGGGGCGTCCTCGACAAGTACGACGGGGACAGTGGTGAGGAGGGGGACCTGGGGGGAGGAGGGCGGCGGCGCCGCGGCGGCGCGGCCGCCCTGCGCCTTGCCGGCGGCGTTGCCACGGCTGTGGGCGCCGCCGCGCCGGCGGTGGGGGGGGTGGACTTGACGGCGGGTGGCCGGGGGGGGGGGCTGGGCGGCGGTGCCGACGGCGCCGAGGCTGACCGCATTGACCTTGGCGGCGGCGCGGCCGCGGCCGGCGGCGGCGGCGGCGGCGACTTTTTGACCCCCGCCGAGGAGGGCACCGCGTACGCGGCCGAGGCGGCGGCCGCCCGCCGCGCCGACCGGGCGGGCGCCAAGATTGCCAAGCGCAAGCGCAAGGCCGCCCGCAAGGCCCGCCGGGTCCGCGTGGCAGACCCAGGGGGGGACGACCCCCCCGGGGGCGGGGAGGGGGGGGCGCCGTCGGCATCGGCGGTGGCGGCCACTGGCGGGGGCGCCCGCAGCGACGGCGGGCTGGACAGTGTCGGCGCTGGGGACGGCGACGGCGTCGACGGGGACGCAGAGGCGGCGGTGGCGGCGGTAGCGCCCTGGCGCCGCCACCCCGCGGCGGCCGACATGGACGATGGCGCGGGGGTGGTGTCGATGCTCACGTCCCTGCCGGCGGTGGCGCCCGCCGGCGCGGTGGGTGGCGCCGCCACGCCCGCCGCGCCGGGGGGGGGGGGGGGGGGCGGCAGCCTGGGCGAGGTTGCCGACTTTCTCCGCACCGTCGTTGCCAAGGCCGAGGCCGCCGCCGCGCCGCCGCCGCCGCCGCTGCCGCCCGCCGCCGCGCCGCCCCTGCCGGCCGGTGGTGCCACCACCGCCGCCGCCGCGGCCACCGCTGCTGCTGCCGCCGCCGCGACGCAGCCGCCGCCATTGCCCCCATCGTCACCGCCGCCGGCGCCACCCCCACCGTCACCGCCATCCAAGCGGCCGCCGGCGGCCCCCCCCCCCCCCCCCCCCCCCCCCCCCCCGGCCACGGCCAAGGCGGAGCCCCCGCCCCCCCCCCGGTGGTGGTGCGGGGCACCCCCCTGGCCGAGGACGAGCCCGCCCCCGCGTCGGTGGCGGCGGCGCTCGCCCACTTTCGCTCCCGCGGAGCGCTCGCGGCGCCGCCCCCGCGGCTCGGCCGCGCGCGCGACGCGGCGGTGGAGGCGGCCGCCGGCGTCGGCGTCGCCCCCCCTTCCGCCGCCGCCGCCGCCGCCGCCGCCGCCGCCGGCGGTGGCAGTGGCGGTGGCGGCGGGGGCGGCGGCGGCGGCGGCGGAGGCGGCGACGGCGCGTGGCACCTAGATGTGAAGGTGGAGCACACAGACGAGGCGGGGCGGCTGCTGACGACCAAGGAGGCGTGGCGGCGGCTGTGCCACGCCTTCCACGGCGTCCGGCCGGGGGGGAACAAGCGGCAGAGCCGGCTGGCGCGGGAGGCGGCCGCCGCGGGCGTCCGCGCGCGCGCCGCCGCGGCCGACGCTCGGGGGCGGGGGGGGGGGGCGGCTGGCGGTGGTGGCGGCGGCGGCGGCGGTGCGGGTGGGGGTGGGGGCGTGCTGGGCGGGGGTGGGGGGGGGGTGTGGGCCGACGACCTTGCCGCCGCCGCCGAGGCGGCGCCGCCACTGGCAGCCGCCGCCGCCGACGGGGGTGTCAAGCGCGACGCGGAAGCGCCCGTGGCGTTTAAGCTGGGGGGGGGGGGGGGGGGGGAAGCGCCCGCGGCGGGGGTAGGGAGAGTCCCAGGGGGCGGGCGGGGGGGGGGGTAAAGGAAGCAGAAAGGGAATAAAAAAGAGGATGATGAAAAAAAGATGAGCTCGGCCGCGCGGCCACGGCCACGCACGAGCGCGCGCGGAACCCCACCCGCGGGCCGCCGTCCAAGCGGCGGTGGCGCCGTTGGAGGCGGCACGCCCCGTGGGGTCCACTCGTCTTCCACACCGTGCCGCGTGCGCCCTGCCTTCTCCCTCACAGCTCTCCCCCTCCCCCCGCCTCCCCCGTGGACTGGCGGTGGCGCGCCCCTCACGGGAAGGGCCACCACCTCCATGGTTTTCCCTTCCTGTATCGGCGTCTAGGGCGGGACCTCCATGGTTTTCCCCTCCTGTGTCGGCGTCTAGGGCGGGACCAGTAGTGACTCTACGACACCAGGGGCAAGTCGGCCACGTGCGAGGAGAGCCACAGTCAAAAAGAGTCGTATGTTGTTTTTCGCAGTCCCTGGTCGGCTTTCTCTTCGTGCGGAGATATGCGGCGTCGCCTACACTTGCGCGCCAGCGTTGCCGCCCGGCGGCTCCCCCCCCCCCACCGCGCCGGCCGCGCCCGCCGCCGCCGCCGCCGTCCCCGACGGCGTGCACGCCGTCGCCGCCGCCGCACCAGCGGCCGGAGGTGGGGGCGCGGCCGCTGTCGCCACAGCCGAGGGGGACGGCGGGCGGGGCTGCGCTGCCGCCCCGCCGAGGGCGGCACCGCCCACCGCGGGAAGGACTGCCGGCGCCAGTCCCGCCGCCGCTGCAGGGGCCGCCGCCGGCACGCCCGCTGCCTGGGCCGCCGCCGCCGCCGCCGCCGCCGCTGCCGTCGTCGCCGGGGCGGGCACCCCCACCCCCCGCGGCGCCGGTGGTGGCAGTCCCCCCGCCAACACGACGGGGACGCCCCCCGGGGGCACCCCAGCAGGCAGGGCCGCCGGCCGCGGCGGGGATGACTGTGGCCGCGGCAGCGGGGCGGCGGCGGCGGGTGACCCAGCGGCGGCAGCGGCGGCGGCCGCCGCGCGCGGGGCGGCCGCCCCCGCCGACGGCGGTGGCGCCGGGGGAGCCCCCCGACCCGCCGCGGGCGGGGACGCCGCCGACAGCGCCGGCGCTGGCGGCGGGCCCCCAGGGCGTGGAGGCACGGGGGCCGTCGAGGCCGGCGCCGCGGCGAGGGGAGGACAGCCAGCGGGCGGCGGGGGCGGCCCCGTGGGTGGCCGCGGGCTGAGGGACACCCCGCCGGGGAGGGGCGCCGCGCCCCTGCCTGCCACGGAGGTACCCGCGAACACCACGCGCGGGGATTCGGCCACGGGGGCCGACGGACGCCGCGTGGCCGGCGGAGGGGGCGCCGCCGCCGGGGGCAGCGCCGCCGACGGTGGCACGCCACGTGACGACGACAAGCTACCCGACGGGGGCAGGGCTGCCGACGGCAAATCCGCCGCCGACGGGGGTGCTGCCGGCGGTGCCGCCGCCGGAGGCAACGCAGCCGACGGCGACACACCCGACGGGGGTGGAGTGGTCGTCGACCGCGCCTGTGCCGTCGGTGACGGTGCACCTGACGGCGGTGGAACGGCCGCCTGCGGCAAAGCAGTCGGCGACGGCAGGGCGCTGGGACGGGGCAGGGCGGTCGACGGGGGCAAGGCGGCCCTAGGAGGCAGAGCAGCCGATGGAGACGCGGCGGACGACCGAGATGGGGCAGCCGCCGGGGGGGGCAGTGCGGCCGACAAGGGCAGGCCAGCTGTCGCGGTGACCACCTCCATGGGCACAGAACGAACAGCTGCAGATGCGGCCGCGCCGGCAGGGGCAGCAGCAGCGCCCGCAGCAGCGGCCGAGTCCACCGCCATCGCCGACGGCGAGGCTGCTCCGCCCCCCGCCGCCAGGCTCGCCAGCGACGCCGGCGGTGGTGGTGGCGGCGGCCGCGGCAGCCGCGGCGACGGCGGCGGGGGCGGCGGCGACGGTGGCGGGGAGGGCGAAGATGGGGGCGGCGGCGGCGCCGCCCCCCCGTGGCTCTCCTTGTACGCGCGGAGGGCGGCGTAGGCGGCCACGTCTGCGTACGCGGCGCCCGTTGCCGGGTCCCGGTAGCGCGCCGGCCGGCCCGTCATAACGCACACCGGTCGCCGGGGGGGGCGCCGGCGGCGGGCCGGTGGCCGCAGCGCGACCGCGCCCATGTGGGTGGGCGGGGGGCGGCTGGCCGCCGCCGCCGGCACAGGCGCCGCCGCCGTGGCGGCACCGCCCGGCGACGCACCCGCCGCCGCAGAGGGGGCAGTGGGAGCGGCGGCGGTGGCGGCGGCGGCGGCGGCGGCGACAGATCCCGCCCTGCTGCCGCCGCGGCTGCCGCGCCCCCCCCCCTTCCGCGCGCTCGTCAAGGCCCCCACCGGCGCGGCGGGCCGAGACGGGGACGCGTCGTCCCCCCCCTCCGACTCGTCCCCCGCCCCCCCCCCCTCGCCCGCCCAGCGCAGGCCCACCACCCCCCCCCCCCGGCGGGACACGCGGCGCGCCACCACCCCCCCCGCGGAGAGCCAGGCGGCGACCGCCGCGGCAGCCTCCCCCCCCCGCCGGCGGGCACCCGCGTCGGCCGCCCGCTCCGCCGCAAAAGCCAGCAGCCGCACCAGGTCCGCCCCGTTGGCCGCCGCCGTCTCCTCCGCCGCCGCCAGGCGGGCGGCCTGGTCCCACACGACGGGGGGCGGCCGCGCCGCCGCCGCCGCCGCCGCCGCTGCGCGGCGTTTGGCCAACGCGGCATCGCGGGCGGCGGCAGCCGCCGCCGCCGCTGCCGACGCCGCCTGGGTGGACCGCCGCAGCGCGGCGCGGTCGGCCGAGCCACCCCGCCCCGCCGCCGCGGCCGACGCTGGGGGGGTTGCGCCGCCCGCCGCGCCGCCCCCGCCAGCGGCGCCAGCGCTGCCGGAGGGGCGACCCCGCTTGGCGCCCGCGGGGGTGGTCGGCCGGGGGGGGCTCCCGCCGGCGGCCGTGGACCGCCGCTTGCGGCTCCGCGACGAGTGCCGCCGCACCGCCCGCTCAGCCGACTGCTGCGCCGCCTGGGCGGGCGACAGGGGCGGCCGGCCAGCGTCGGCAAGCGCCACCCGCCGCTTCTTTGGGTAGGGGGGGGGGGTGGTGAGGACGCCCCCACGCCGCCGGCCGCCACCGCCTCCACCTCTGCCGCCACCGCCACCATCTCCACCGCCGCCACCATCGCCACCGCCGCCACCACCACCGTCCGAGCCGGTGTCACCGCCCTCGGAGCAGTCAATGTCCGAGTCACTCGAGTCGGAGCGGCCGCTGTGGTGGGAGCTATAGTCCTCATCGTCGGGGTCATCCACCCCCGGCGGCGGCAGCGACGCGTCGCCGCCCCCACGTTCGCTGCCGCTACCGTCGCCGTCGCCGTCGCCGTCGCCGTCGCCGCCGCCGGGAGCGGTCGGCCGCCAGGCGCCAGCAGAGCGCCAAAACGCAGCGTCGGCGGCGTCCTCCTCGGGCGTCCGCACGGTGGTGCGGCGGCCACGGGTGGAACGGACAGGGCGGGAGGCGGCCATGGCACGGAAGGTGCTCCCGTGGAGAGCACAGCGGGGAGTGCGGGGGTGGGGGGGGGGGGAGAATCTCGAAGGACGTTGGCGGGGAAGAGGACGCAAGCGGGCGCTGTCGGCCCATCCAAGGACCGCGGGACTGCCGCGCGCGCGAAAAGAAAACGCGACCACGACCGCCGCCACGAGGAAGGCCCCTTCGATCGGAACCAAAAACAAGAATTACACCCTTTTTCATGTCTTCCAGGGATCCTCGTTTGGCGCTGCAAGGCCAAGGTCAAAAGACACCCCCTTCGTCCGCGTCTGCCCATGGTCACCCCCCCGTCCCCCCCATCTGCCAACTCTCCCACAGCGGTGGGCCTTGCCCTCCTCGGCTGAAGGTGGTTTTGCCTGCCGTTGAGGGTCGTCCCTCATCTGCCGTTGCATGGGGCAGCGACGTCCGCCTGCTTGCGTGCCAGTCGGCGTGTCGCCCCCCATGGACGCGTGGCCATGACGCACCGCGGCTTTGTGACCCCTCCCCATGGCCGCCGCCGGTCGTTTTTCTCCCCATGGTCGCCGCCACGCCTTGCGACGGCGGCCACGAGGGGGGGAGGGTGACCCGCAGCGGCGCGTAGTCCAGCCACCCCCCCACCCCCCCCGCTTCTGCTGGATGATAAACGGCATTCACTCCTTCCATGTGGAACGGGGCGGGGGGTTGTGGCGGGCGGCAGGCACGTGTAATGGCCCTAGCAGCGGCTCCCCATGGATGGGGCTCGCCTTTTGCAGGCAGCTGGCGTCCCTCCTCTCCCCGGTTTTATTCCCCGCCGCTGCTGTCGGCCCACTTGACAGGACCGTGGCTTGCGGCGGGGCTGCAGCATCGCCCGGGCGGCATCCCCTACCCTGGCCGTGCGCCCGTGCGGGCGCGGGGTCTGTCACGGCGGAAGGGCGGACACGACGCCGCGCCGATGGACGCCGTGGGGATAGACGCAGGCCGCTCCATCCCCTCCATCCCTCGCATCTCCTTTGAGGTTCTTTGATGCGTCTGCTCGACTGCCTGGCTCAGCACCCTAGCTATCGACGCCCCTACGGTGGGCTCTTGCACTGATTTCCTCTTCCCTCCCCGCCTTTCCCCCCGCCTTTTCCTCTTGGTCCCTCCTGGAGCCCCCCCCCCCCCCCCCCCCCCCCCTGTGGACGCGTCACCACCCGTCGGCATGTCCCCGCCGGTAGTCACTCCCGCCTTGGCGGTGGTGGCCGCTGTGGTTGCCGCCGTCGCCGCCCTGGCAGGCACGACGGATGGCATTCCGGCGGCGCCACTGTCGTCGCGAGCGCCACGGCAGGCGCGGGCGGGGGCGTACTACTACGACCCGCGCGGCAAGCCAGATGCGTCCGTGGTTGCGCCGAATAGCCCCTCCGCTTCTGCCAGCGCTACCGCCCCCCCCACCTCTGACGCCGCCGCCGCTGCCGCAGCCGTCGCTACTGCCGCTCCCCCCACTGCCTACACTGTCGGTGGCTACCTGGTCGGGGCGGATGTCACGGTGGACGCTGGGGCGGGCAACGCTAGGGGCGGTGACGCGTGGGGTGCCGACGCGGGGCGCAGAGGCGTTGAGAGCGGTGACTCGGAAAGCGGCGATTCTGGCGACGCCGGGAGTGGCGGCGCTGATGCTGATGACATTGTGGGTGGCGACGCCCGGGGAAGCGATACTGGGGATGGTAACTCTTCGAGAGGTGGCACTGGGAGTGACAACCCGTGGGGCGGCGACGCCGGGGATGGCGACACAGTGGATGGGGACCCTGGGAATTGCGGCACTGTGGATGAGGACTCTGGGAATGGCGATGTAGGGCATGGCGATCCTGGCGACCGCAACTTTGCCAGCGGTGGCTCGAATGGCGGCAATGAGGGTGAACCATTTGCAGGCGATGGTAGTGGCACCGACGGTGCGTATGCGAGGAGAGGTTTTGGAGACAACCTCGCTGGGAGCATCCCCAACGAGAATGGTGAGGTGGATGATTATCGGGACAGCGTGTACGAAAACGGTGAGACCGGTGCTTCTGGGGGCAGCATCGACGACAGCGACGAGGTGAGTGCTGATGGGAGCAGCACTGATGAGAGCGGTGGTGCCATGGTTCATGGGGGCACCTTCGGCGGCGGTCAGTGGGTCAGGTCTGATGGCTCAGATGGCGACGGAGGGGGCGGTCAGTGGATCAGGTCTGAGGGCTTCGACGGTGCTGACAAGGTCGGCGGCGTCCCAGATGGCTCGGACGCCTCAGAGGGCGGCGATGACGGCGACGGCGGGGATGGCGGCCGAGGGGCCTTGGACGGAGATGACAGCGAGTCACCTGGCTCCCGCGGCTCGGACGGCTCGGACGGCGGTGATGGCGGTGATAACGGTGGTGGCGGCCACGGGGGCTTGGGCGGCGATGACAGCGGCGGCGAGCGACCTCCCAGGTGGACGGCCGCCCCTCAAGAGCAGGTGGCGGAGACCGGCGGTGGCGACGACATCCAAGTAAGCGCGAGCGGTGACGACGGCGGTGACGGCATCCAAGATGGCTCAGGCGGCGTCGACGGCGTCTCAGGTGGCGCTGTCGGCGGCGAGGCCGGCGGCGATGACGGCGATGACGGCCAGTGGGGCTGGGGCGGCGTTGACAGCGGCGGCGAGAGACCTCCCAGCTGGACGGCCGCCCCTCAAGAGCAGGTGGTGGAGACCATCGGTGGCGACGACATCGAATTAGACGCGAGCGGTGACGACGGCGGTGATGGAATCCAAGATGGCTTTGGCGACGTCGACGACGGCTCAGGTGGCGCTCACGGCAACGGCTCAGGTGGCGCCGGCGGCAAAGGGGGCTTGGACGGCGGCGACGGCGGTGATGGTGGTAGTGGTGGCCAAGGGGGCTGGAGCGGCCATGACAGCGGCGGGGAGAGTCCACTCGGCGGTACGGACGTCCCTCAGGACATGGTGGCAGGGACTGACGTCAGCGACGACGTGACGAGCGATTACAGCGATATTGGCGTTCTAGAGGGGTCAGGCGGCGTCAAAGGTGTCGCAGGTGGCGCTGTCGGCGGCGACGACGGCGTCTATGGCGACGATGATAGCCATCGGGGCTCGGGCGGCGATTACAGCGGCGGCGAAGCTTCCCCAACCTGGACGGACGCCCCTCATGAGGAGGCAGCGGCGTACGACGGTGACGGCGACATCCAAGGAGGTACGAGCGATTCCGTCGGCGGCAATGGCATCCACGAGGGCTCAGGCGGCTTCGACGGCGGCGCTGGTGGCTCTGGCGGCCAAGGGGGCTCGGGCGGAGTCGAAAGCGGCAGTGGTGACAGTGGTGACCTGGAGTCAGGAGTCGTGCCCGACCTGGGGCGTGGCGGTACCCGCTCGCTACCTGAGGCAACCGAGCCGGTGTCCTCTCTGAAAGTTACGGCCGCGCCCGCTCCCTCGTCGGTCGTGTTGGCGACGCCCACCCCCTCGCCGTTCGTGACGTCCACGGCCGCCCCCTCTTCTGCCGTGACTGCATCGTCGGGCGTGACGGCTACGCGCGCCCCCACGCCGGTCGTGACGGCCGTAACGACGCCCTTGCGCGCCCCGGCGGCCATGCCTGCTCCCTCGCCGCCCTTTGTGGCCACGCCCACCCCCTCGTCGCTCGTGGCGGCCACGCCTGCCCCGTCGCCAGCCGTGTTGGCCCCTGACCTCGGCCGCGGCGGAACCCGCTCGGTTCCTGTGCCGACCAAGCCGGTGGGCGCACCGGTTTTGGCGGGCAGTCCCGCCCCCACGGCGGTCGTGGCGGCCACGCCCGGCCCCGCACCAGTCGTGGTGATCACGCCCGGCTCCGAGCCGGTCGAGGAGGTGGTCAACAAGCCCGCCACGGTGTCGCCCGTGACGTCCTCGCTTTCTCGTGGGCGCAAGCCCCGCGGTGCCTTGTAGGGCTTTGCGGCGACGCTGGGGTAACGACGATGGCAGGGGCGGCCGTGCGCAATCTCGGACGGGTGTTTTGGGACGCAATGACAACACTGGCTGCCGTTAGCGCTGAAGCTGTCGTGTGCTCCGCACCGGTCTCTTTTCTTTTGGCCCATCATTTGTTCTGCTGCAACCTTAACCCTTATGCCTGTCTCGGCCTGTGGAGCGCAGCCTTTTACTGACTCAGCGTGGTCAGCTGTGTCAGTACAGGGCTCGGCGCAGCTCGGGTGTTGCATCAACGGGACGATGAAGAAAACGATTGGGGGCTGTCGTCCACAACAGGCCTTGGTGTGACTTGTATGTACAAAATAGACCTGCCGCACCCGCAGCACCTCTACAGCAGCCAACCAAAAAAGATAAACAATGCAAGGCAGCCCAGGCCACCGCGGCGAAACCTTGAAAAGGGATATACGTCTGTACACGCGTCGCGGAAACACCCGGATGTGTAGGCCGCAATAGACCGAGACACCATACAAGAGACGACGGCGGCCTCGTCGCCAACCGCGGCGGCCGTAAGATCCGTCCACGCGGGCGGCGCCCGCCGAGCAGCAGTAGAGGCCGACGCTCCGCTGATGCTGCCTGCCGCTCGCCCCCCCCCGGCATCCTGTGCACGAGCGCAGCCCTTAGTTGCCGCTCACCGTGTTCACCGCGTTGTCGTTGGTCACCGCCTCCCCATCCTCGGGCTGGTTGGGCGCCGGGTTGTCGCCCAGTCCGTCACAGATGGCGTTCACCTGGTCCTGTGGCAGGAACAGACCCGCCGCCCGCGCCTCTGGGTTCAGGTCACAGAACCGCTCGCTCACCGTCACCACCCCCGGGTCGCCCGTGTTGAAGAAGCTGAAAAACTCACACGGCTCGTCCGAGATGCACCGCTCCCCGTGGATGAGCCCCTCGGGGAAGACCGTCACCGACTCAGGCTCCAGCACACTCTCCACCAGCCGGGGCGTCTCGTTGGCCTCCACAAAAAACACGTCCATCGTCCCCGAGATGCTGAACAGCGTCTCGGATGCCGTCGGGTGGGTGTGCGCCAGGTTGTGCGCCCCCGGCTGGAGGGTGAAGCGGGTGAAGGCGCTGTCCACGCTGCTCAGGCCAAATACCGCCAGGTTCTCCAGCCCCCCCGACACGATGGTGCCTTGCGGGGTGGTGGTGGGCGTGATGTCAGAGATGAGGACGGAAAAGTCGGCGGGGTCGTCAAAGTTGGCGCGCAGGTTTTCCTCGGTGGTGAACTGCGAGTCGGCCCGCAGAGCCGCCAGGTTGGCCGGGGTGATGGCACCGGCTTGGGAGGGGAGGAAGGCGGCTGTCGCAACCAGCGCGACCAGGATGTGAACGGCGGCGGAAGTGGGCGCCATGCTTCCGGGGTGGGAGAGAGGGGGGGATGCGGACGCGGGATACGAGTGGGGAGTGGACAGCTGTGGAGGGTGGTGGACCGGGGAGTGATGAGCTGCAGCTGCTGTGGGTGAGGCTTTTGGAGAGGACGGAATGGCGCCGACGGTGGGCGCCTTTTTAACCCCCCACCGGCTGGGGACCCCGCCGCACCGGGGCCGTCGCCTCGGGGAGGCGCGAGGGCCTGTGGGGGCGTCCTCCCCGCAGGACAAGGTGCAGTGTGCGTCAGGCGCGGCCGTGGCAGCCCGCGCCTCTCCCCCGGCTCGACCGCGTGTCCCAGGGCGGCGCCGACGCCGTGGCGGCACAGAGGCCGCCATGGCCCAGCGGGCCGCCACTGCCCAGCGGGCCGCACGGCGGCGGCGCCCACCACCGTACGACTGGTCACGGCATACAGGCGGGGGTGCTCCCGGGCCGAGTGCCCGGCCGGCAGCAAGAGGGGGAGTCGAGGACCGCCGAGCCGGGACGCGCCGCGGCCGCGATCCGCGTAATGCCGCCGAACCGGCAAAACGCTGCGAGGGGATGTGGCGGGGAGGGGGAAGGACCGGAGGGAAGGTCAGTCACGCATCGCGGATCACACGGGGGGGCGGGACGTTCATATGGGGGAAATCCCGCATCACCATAACGCCACGACCGCTTCCAGGTCGCGCCAGTCGTGGAGGTCGCCAGACGGGGCGCACTCTGCGGCATGCAGGGACTCCATGGGACATCGAACGTGACCTCCACTGGTACGACAGGGGAGCGACAGCAAGCACCTGGTGGTCTTGAATCGTGGCAGGAGACGCGAGCTTCTGCAGGATACGCACAAGTTCGTGTATGAATACTTGAGAGAGTGAAGTATGGGGATGTTCGTCGCACAGGAGTGCACAGTCGCTGTCGCCGCAAGTCCTCGAGCATCTAAAGTCCCTCTCCACACCATATTCGACTGAGCCCCATACTTTCGGCAGTCTCGCTGACAGAGGCCACGAAAACCTGGAGTATAGAGTGTTTTGAGTTGTGAGCCTGACCAATGAGCGCGAAGAGAGCTGATCCGTATGGTCGAACCTCGACCCAGCCCCCTTCCCAAGCTGGCGTGTGACCCGAAGGGCGTGCGCGCAACTCCATTTCGCTCACCCCACCCCAAGGTGGCTCCCTCACCTCACAGGCGCCAGCGTCAGGCTTGCACACCCCCGCCCCGTGCGGCACTCCCACCCCGCGCCTGCAACTCCAGCCTACCGCGCGAGGCTTGCGCAATCTCCGTGGCGCCGGCACGCGCTGCCAAGGCTCCGCCGCCGCTGGACCGTCGGGCGGGTCCTCTCTCCGTCGTCACCCTCCTTGTTGCTCCCACCTGCCACCCAGTAAACCCCGGCGCCCCCACCGTGTCGTCCCATCGCGCCGTGGGGAGGCCGACGACCATCTCAGTGACCCCTTTTGTTCCCCCACCCTCCCGTGGCACCCGCCACCCACCCCTGGCACCTACAGGCCTGGCGTGCCGGCTTTCACCCCCTCCCCTCCCCGCCCCCTCCTCCTTTCCCTACACCCTTCCCCTGCCCTCCACCCGCCCGCTTCCCCTTCCCTCCACCCGCCCGCTTCCCCCCCTCCTCCGCCCCAGCCACGTAGCTTGCTCTCCCCCCTCCCCGACCGTCCTGCTTTCACTCTGACTTCACTCTTCCCCCCGCCCGGCCACGCCTTGTCGCACGCGTGCTGCTGTTGGGCGGGCTATGACGCGGTGGTGCGCTCCGATGGGGCCACCAAGGGCGACTACTGCCTTTGCTACGACCGCGCCTGCCGGTACTGTCCGCCACGGGCTTGCCAGCCGCTCCACCGCAGGCGGGCGCGTGTGCCTGCGCCGCCCTCGGGTGGCGGCGTGGGGTGGTGCGCCCGCGCCCTCCCGCAGGGCGGCGGGGGTGGTGCCCACATGTGCTGCCTCGGGGGATGAGGCTAGGGACTCGACTGCCGACGTGGCCGCGGTCGAGGTTGTCGCCGTCGCCGAAACCAAGGCGGCTTCCAACGGGGTCGCCCCAGCGGGGGAGGTGGCATCGGACGGAGAGACACTTGCAGAGGCATCTGCCTCTGCATTGGCGGCGTCAGACGCGCCGGACGACCTCGTTGCCGAAGCCATCCCGGGAAGCCTCTTTGGCAGCATCCCCGTGAAGAATGTGCAGACGGCCGCGGTTGCCGCCGTGGTTGCCTCGGCAGTAGCGTTTGTTTACGCCAACGGCCTCCCTGCGGGGGTGCTGGAGCACGTGCCCATCCCTGAGACGCTTTCCGTAGACCATGCGGTGCCTCTGACCGAGGCAACTGTCCGGAGTAGTTTGTCAGATGTGGGCGCGACCGCGGCAGGGGCGCTTAAGGACTTCATTGCCGGCCCGCGGGCATCTGTGGCGCTAGCGCTGGGCGTCTCGGCGTTTATTCAGGCGCTGACGGGCTTTGGCTTTGCCATCGTTTCTGTCGGGGTGCTGTCCCAGTTGGAGTGGATTGCCCATTCGTCCATCTTTAACGACCTCCAACCGGTGGCGGCGGTGCTGGGCGGTGTCGTTGGCTGGTCTCTGGTCCTGCCCGAGATCAACAAGGTCAACTGGCGGGAGCTGGCGCCTCTGCTGATTGCTTCTACGATAGCCACGCCGATTGGGGCTGTCCTTTTTGAGTCGATCGACCCATCGCTGGCGCTGCGTGGCCTTGGGGCGCTCATCTTCGGGTTTGTTGTCTACTCCCTGACGGGCGTGAAGGTGCCTCGGATTCTCGGCGGCAAACCTGGGGCGCTTTTCCTGGGCGCTGTGGCAGGCGCATTCGGCGGTGCCTTTGACATTGCAGGCCCGCCGCTGGTCGTTCACGCGCAAGCTGCGGAATGGGCGCCCGAGAATGGGGACTTTAAGCGCAACATCCTAGCGGTGGTGTCGGTCAACTCGCTGCTGGTGGTCGGGTGGGACATCATCTCTGGGCGGGCAGCCGACTACTACGTGTTGGACTTCGTGCTCTACTCCCTGCCGTTGGTGATAGTAGGAATTGCGGCGGGCAAGTGGTTGGGCAACCGCCTGGACGCGGCGGCGTTCAAGAACATTGTGCTGCTGGTGTGCTTGACGATGGGCGTACGTCTGTTGACCTCCTGAGGGGAGCGGCGCCTTTTTTCTGGCGTGCGCTGGATTCCATTTTATGGAGGTCTTTGTATCGCTAACATGAGAAGCAAAGAAGAAAGTCACGTATGTACCTGGTATGCTCGTGTCGCAACTCATGGAGACCGCGTGGACCACCGTCGATTTTGCCTCATCTTCTGTTCAGGGGTGTACGCGGCATATCACCTTCTGTCCAGCCTATGATGGGATGGGCATTGATGGCACTCCCACAGGTGTGGTCCACGCAGCGCATGGCATGGACGGTGGACACGAGGCCACAGCAGCCACGAACTGGGCACCTGCAGTGATACGTGGGCCGTTCGCGATCCCTGCGGAGGGCGTCGAGTGGTGCACGGTGCAAATCCGAACAACAGCACGAGCCGATGCGTCGTCTTGCTCTCCCGCTGAACGCGATGAACATGCGGGACCATTCGGATCCATCAACCACAAGAATGAAGCCACTTCCAAGCACCCCCACATATGTACAAAGCCCGAGGCCCAGACCAGCCGTCATTGACACTGGCCAAGCGCCATGGCGCCCACAAAACACGCCCACACACACACGCACACACACACACCCCATACGCACACCAGCCTCAAGGTCATCCGGGACACAAGTCGCCCGCCCTGCCAGCCGCAGTCACCGCGACCCCCCCCCGCTACGCTCGTCCAGGCCACGTCCTCTTAACCATAGCGACTGTGGACAGAGGCGATTGGCCGAGGGACCATCATATTGTCCTCGTGGTCGGCGGAGAGATCCCCTGCGGAAACGCGGACCGGATGTTCCAGAAGCCGCCGGTAGCCGCTGCCACCGCCA
Source organism: Pyropia yezoensis (assembly GCA_009829735.1). Lineage (NCBI taxonomy): Eukaryota > Rhodophyta > Bangiophyceae > Bangiales > Bangiaceae > Pyropia > Pyropia yezoensis. Next base: position 5,913,527 of record CM020620.1, read on the forward strand.
CCACCGCCCCCACCGGCTGGCGGAGCGCCGCCAGCGTCGCCACCACCACCACCACCATAGCCGCCACCGCCGCCGCCGCCACCACCATACTCGCCGCCACCGCCATAGCCGCCGCCACCATACCCTCCCGCACCAGAAGCGTCACCGACGCCGCTGCCGCCCCCCCCCGATGGGTCGCCTCCGCCACCACCCTGGGGCGGTCCCCCCCCGCCACCGCCCGCTGATGGGTCCCCCCCGCCAAAGCCACCACCTTGTGCGCCACCGTCGGCGAAAGACCCGCCGCCGCCGCCGCCACCACCACCGCCAGCTTCACCACCGCCCCCTGAGTCGCCAATGCCCAGCACGCCGACGCCCTGGTAGGCCGGCCCCGCGTCGGCCACCATGCCCACCGGCTGCGGCTGCTGGCCGTCGGGACGGGGCACTGGGAAGCCCTCGACGATGAAGCCTGCAATCTGCGGGTTCTGCACCACCGGCTGGAGGACCACCAGGATGCCATCGGCGGAAGGGACCGCGTCAAAACGCTTGCCAAATGCGGTGAAGCCACCCGCCTCGCGAAAGATATCAAAGTTCTGGACGGCCAGCTTGAGCCCCGTCTGCGGGGTGCCCAGCAGGACGTCAAAGACGCGGCCGCCCACGCGGCAGGCGCCCTCCCAAGTCTCGGCAAACAGCAGAGTCACCGAGTAGACGCCATCGGGGACGGGGATGCGGAACATGACATTCTCCGAACGCCCAAACCGCTGCGTGCGGAACACGTCGGGGTTGTCCGTCTTGGCAATGGGTGCCGTAGCCGTGCGCAGACGAGAAAAGTCCTCCATGTCAATGACCGACGACTCGGCCAGGAAGTCCCCCGACGCGTCGCCCCCAAGGTTGACCTTGAAGAACGTCTTTAGCTGCGCAGCGTCGGCAGCCACGTGGGCGGCGCCGCTGGCCAGCACGGTCAGGCCGGCGGTCAACGCCAGCGTCCATCGCGTCAACGGCCGTGCTGGGCAAGACCGCACCCTCTGCCAGTTGGCCTGGTGGGCCATGACGCGACCAAGTAAGAAAGGAGGGGGCGGGGGGGGGGGGGGGGGGTGCGGGGACCGCGACAGACCCCGTCTCAGCCCGGGACGGTGGGATGGCCGCCGGGGGAGGACTGAGCTGGCAGCACCGGTCAAGGAGGGACGCCCAAGCCTTAAGAAAGAGATACGCCTGCAGGGGACCAAGAAGACGCCCAAGACCCCCGCACCGCCAGCGCCCCACACCCAGCCCGAGGGGGGAGCGGGAACGAAGGCAGCGCCCAGCCGCCTGCTCTTGAAGCCCCTCCCTGGGCCCCCATCGCCGAGGCAACCACCAGAGAGGGCGGAACAGGCCACCCAGCGATGTCCCCGGCTGGGCGGTCAGGGCCGTCGACGTCCCAATGCACCGCACACGGTGGGGCACAGGCGGGCGCGTTGCTTCGGCGGGACGTCATCGCCACCGCCGCCTCCATCGGCAGACCTGCTCGCGACCTCGCTATGGGTGTGCGCATGGCCGAATTCATGCCAGCAGCAAGGGGATGCCCGAATTCGGATGCATTTAGGAGACCCATTCCTAGTAAATGCGTCCCACCTGCCTTGACCACGGCAGGAGAGGTTTGGGTAAGAAAGCATTCTTGTGTTAAGAGTTCTTGCAGCGACCCACCAGCATAGAGCGGGCTATTGTCCTTCCCAGAAAAAGTGGATGGTGAAGTGCATCCGACAGGTCCGTATCGTGACAGCGATCACTGACACATGAAGGTCAATTACGTCCAATTCGTTGTCATCAGACGCGGTCACAGTTCAGAGGTCCTGTCACTCTGAAGACGTGAATGCTGTCACATTCCCACGTTGAGAATTCATGGCCCCCAGCGGGCATCTCCACCGGTCGTCTGGGCGTGGCGTCGTCGCGCCCATCCCTTTCCCGCCCCTCGTCCCTGTCCGTCGCCACACCCATGCACGTCCCGCAGCGCTACACTGTTCCCCATCACGTCCCCCAGTTCCTAGTGCTGCGTGCTTGTGTACACAGCGTGCGACGTTCTATCATGGGTGCGTTCCCTACCCCACTCGAGATTGTGCACGTCTACCGGCAATGACGACAGCACGGTGCAGACAGTGTCGACCTGATGCGCCACGCGCGGCTCGTGTCCACCACGGTTTTTGACACGTTCTTTGTGAAGCGCTTCTGCATCCCCATGTGTCATTTGTTTCGTCGCGTTTGTGTGGCGCTGTTTCTGTTCTGCATTTTTTCCACAGGAGAGCCTACCACCGCCAATGCGGCATCACCAGTCGCACCCCCCGCACAGGCCGCGTACGGAAGCTGTGGGGCATGCAAGTACCGCAAAGAGTTTGCGTCCGGGTCCACCCACCACTTCAAGGACTGCTCCTTGGTCAAGGACAACATTCAGTGCTCCCATGGACTGGACAAGGACCACGCTTGGTACACAAGTACGCCGTGTACAAACGATCGGTGCTAGTGTGACAGAGCGTACGTTTTTTCAGTCACGTAGCTGCTTCACCTCTTCCTTCCGTCTCTTGGCGAGTTTCCATGTATGTTGATTGGCGCTTCGATCACTCGCTGACTCTATCCAAATTATCTCTTTGACGATGTCACTATTATCCCTCCTGGTCGTGTACCCCTGTGACTGCTGCTGCCCTGAACGTGTACTTTTTCAGGTGCCCAAAATGCACTGTGAAGGGACACCACCCCAACACAGTGGCTCTGGACACGCGGCTGTTCAAGCGAAAGATCACTGACAACGGCGTCACTTTCACCAAAAAGCCGCACATTAAGCTCTCCTCCCGCTTCCTGGTGTGCAAAGCATCCAATGATGCTTTCTACGAGGCGGCCGCGCAGCGCGCCCGCGCCAGGTGTGCCGCCGAGGACGCCCAAAAGGAGGAGAAGGACCGACGCCGTCGAGGACTGGTGGCAAACCGGGTTGGGGCTCCAGCCTCAAGAACGACGGTGGTTAATACTCTACAGGAAATCGGCTCCGCGGCCACTACCATGGCCCCCGAGAACCTGGCGGCGTCGCGGGAGCAAGCGCGCTGCGCAGATGCAGGCATGTCGGCTCTGGCCAGCGCCTGGGCTGGCGCTGTGACGAGCACGACGGGACAGCTGAGTGGCGTCGTCTCAGACGACGCCGCGTCGACAGCTCTAGCCCTCATCGGCGGCCGCCAAGCCGAGGCAGAGGCACAGACGGCCGCGCGTTTGCAGCGGTCTGCTCGGGCGCTTGAGGCCCCTACGGGCTCGTATCGGCTGTACATCTTTCAACTTTCCTGGCTCCTCTTTTCCCTTCTTGTTGTGCTGCTTTTTCCCTTTTCCTGGCGCCCACCTGTCCCTTTACTCGATTTTTTGGCCATTGTAGTGCCTTGGGATGAACCAGCGTGGAATACTGACCTGGCCGTGCCCATTATATGCGCGCTGGTGTTGTGCATATGTTCTGTTTCTTCTTTCCCGCATTAGGGAGGCCCGTGCCGAGAACGAGATAACCGCGGGGGCTGGCGGCGGCTCCGGGATGCCGGGCTCGCATCGTCCGGCGGCCCTCTCGGGATCTGCTCAAGGCCCACCCCGAATGACCCCCACCGAGGTTGCAGCATCGCTGACCGAGTGGGTATTCGGGGATGAGGAGGGGGCAGAGCGAGAAGCGTTCAAGGTATTCGTACACGAGGCGGCCGCCGAGTATGGCATCCGTGGGTCCACTCTCGGTGGGTCAGCTGACGTGGGTACCCTGGTGACCAACCTCTTTTCCCGTTTCCCCGACGGGGACAAGGCTCTAGGGTCCCACCGCGCAAGCTGCCGGGACTGGATTGCATCCGTCCGTAGGGAGCATTGATGCAAAGTAAAGTGCGTTGTTCTTTGCCAATAACACAGGACGGGATACTGCCACCAAGAGCGGGACCAAGAGGTGTAGGACAAGCAATAAACGCCTGCATCACGCCATAGTGCCGTTGAATATGCGGGTGGTTCCCAGCAGAAGCGATACTGTGGCTGGGACCACTCCCAGACCGGCTTCTCAAAGTATGGCGGGTCGGAGACAAGACATTGAGCGCTGTGAAGAAAAAATGGGCATAGCTTCCGCTGCTCCAGTCTAAACCGGAAAATATGACCCCCCCCGCCGCCTCCCCGTCACCCCCCCCCCCCCCCCCCCCCCCCCCTGCTCTCTCTGTTGCACCCGTCCGTCACAATGAAAAGCGGGAGGACCAAAGGCGCAATCAGGCAGAGGTGGATGGGCGTCAAAAGGAACAAGGAGCACAGCCACTTGAGAAGAGCACAACGCAGAGCGAGAACGAGAGCGTCAGAGGATTGCTGGGAATGCAGAAGAGCGCTCACCACCGGTAACCCATAGAGCAAACTGAAAGAACGCCGCTGCCGCAAGCAACAGAGAGTATTCTCAGCGGCAGACAAGCAGTTGGTGTGCAGAAAGGGGGTCCGGGTTGCCGGTGGGGCGAGGGAGGAATGAGCCGAGACGCACGGGAATGCACAAAGTATGGTCGTGGCAGCAGAAAGGAATAGAGCACAGCGACGGAGCTGGGCGACGCATCAACCGGAAAAATCCTATCAACCGCTCTCCACAGGCGGCCCAAGCAACCGCCGCTCTGCTCCCCCTCCCCCTACCGTCATGTCCCCCTGGATCCCAGTGCCCGTGCCAAACCCAAACTTACCCCATCCTCGACAGGGACGCCCGGCCTCAAAGCTGGGGATACGATCGAACAACTGGCAGGGGTGGGAAAATGCCGAACAGCGGTCCCCCGGGAGCATTCAGCTCCGGGATGTGGCGCAGGGTCTGACGCCGCGCCTCCCGGAAATGCCCTTGAGTGGACGACAGCGGGATGGAGGCGAAGGCCAGCACGTGCACCATTCGGTCAGGGAGGTCTGGATGACGAAAAGTGATGTCCCGTGCCTGGCGCTTGTAGTCGGCAAATGTTGGCTCGATTGCCGAGAGGTCGGGGCTGTACGGAGGCAATCGCATTCTTCGCACGCCATTGATGGCAAGCACATTGTCTGCCGCCTGCGTGTGCACAGCCGCATTGTCGTACAGTAAGATGCAATCGTCAGGCTGGCCGGCCCAGTCAGCGCCCGGCACAAAGGCGTTCATGCGCCCAGCCAGACTCGTGCAGAAAGCGAACCAGTCGTCACCATTCTGAGCCGGCGGCACCTCGTGCACGGCGAGCTCCAGGATACCTCGGTTGTGCGATATCGCCACCGTGGATGAGTATCGCGCGCGAGCACGAGGGTCCGGTGCAAGAATCTCCAGCTTTCGGCCCACTGGGGCCCAGCCACGTGGACGCACCATGGCTGGCCCGGCGATGTGCGTCTCGTCTGCCACCACCAGGCAGCGGTCAGGGACCTCGCGATAGCGACGGCAGTTTTGCACAATCCGTGCCTCGCACCGCTCCGAAGCCAGCCGCTCCACTTTCTTCACGGAGAATCCAATCGCGTTCAGCATCCGAGACAAAGTTGATACACTGCATGGCCAGCTCGCGTCAAAGCCTGGGAGCTCAAGCAGACGAACGAAAATTGTCTTCATCTCATGCAGAAACATCTCGGGATGCAAGCGCACCAGACCCTCGAGCGCACGCAGAAACTCTGGGCGAAAGCGCGCGGCGTCCGCGTGCCGATTCTCCAATACCGGGTCCCGCCACGGTGACCCGTGGTGCTCGAAGTTCGACCACCACTCCTGGGCAGCAGCCAAACTGCAACCGCAGTGATCGACGATGGATGCCCAGCTGCGTCCTTTCTGCCGGTTGCGAATTACCTGCCACCGCACAGCGAGGGGAAACATGACAACTGGGGCGGCTCCGACTGGGTGTGATGTGGATTAAAGTGCGGTCGCGTCGCTGCGTGCGAAGTGAATCCACCCGAGAGAGACGCGGCCCTGCTAAAATCGAAGGAGAGAACAGCCTGCACAGACCGACGCTCCAGCCATCGAGAGACCAGCACGTCACGCGTGCGCCGGCGTCACAATATTCGCTAAATAGTATCGCGATCTTCGCAGGGAGCAGCGGCCACCGTGCAACGCCGACTACTCCCCGTCACAAATTTGGGATGCTTTGGCTTCTGCTTCCGCGATCAGCGCCGTCCCTCTCGGTTATTCTCTCGTCGGCGTCCCCCCTCCCTCTGCCCTCCCCGCCCACCTCCACACCCCCTCTCCACGCCACCCCCCGCTTCTTGTGCGCCCTCCCTCGTCCGCCACGCCATCGTCCGCCTCCGCCCCCAGGGCGCCGGGCCTGCGCGTCCACCCCCTCCCCTGCCGTTGACCCGGTCGCCCCCGCGGAATCATCTGTGGCGTCAGATCGCGCGGTGCCGCAGCGTGCGGCGGGTGCAGCGGCTGGCAGGGCCACAGATCTCCTTCGGCCGTGCACCGGCCCTGAGCCTCCGCGCCAGCCACTGGCGGGTGTGAAGGAGGGGGTCCGGGTTGGTGGAAAGGGCGTGCGGTGGGGAGAGCGCGAGCCAAAGATTGTCCCCGCCTGCCTGGCTGTGAGGAACCACCCACACTTGGGCAGCCCTCAACGTACTCGTGATGGTGTCAGCGACCCGTGCCAGCCAATAGGGCGACAGGGTGCGGGGAAGAGGATGGAGGTGGTGACGGTGGTGGGTCTGGGGAAGAGGACGGCGCGACGTCGGTGGTGATCGAGAGGGTTCAAAGGGTGAAGGTCGTCTTTTGTCTGTGTCTGTGGTTGCCCTTCCGGTCTCCCCCGGTGGCGCCGACACTCACGCACTATATACTCGCGTCGGGGCACCCGAGGTGCCCCAAAGCATGCGTTTCCCCGTCGCTCCACCGGTAGGAACAAAACGGCCCAAAAACAAAGCATGGCTCTCAGAACAAAGCATGGGCGGGCGTGCGCACTAAAGGAGTGCAGCCCCAGTTTGCCCCAAACGAAGGGGTCCGGCGTGCGGCGCCTAGGGCGCCGCCCCAGCCGGCTCCAGACGCCAGTCGGCCCGAAGGTCCGAGAGGCGTGTAAGCACGATTCGATCGAGTCGGCCGAATCGGCCAGCCGGCTAGCCAGTCACATCGCTGCAATGCTGCAGCGAGGACATTTTAACGGACTCGCCAGCTGTGGCAGATGTGGCTCGTCATGGGTGCTGACGGTGGCGCCTTTCGACAGGCCATGATGGGCTGTCGATGGCTGCTGTCGTGCGGCCGGCAGACACCGTGAGACAGCAGCTGACTCATCTTGCGTCTGGAAGGTACACCGCGTCATGCCCCACAATACAAGGAGTTGATCCATGTTGCCAGGAGTTGATTCGGCAGGATCTGTAAGGAGAGGTCCCAGATATTATCCCTTAAGTATTAGGCATGGGATAAGGGGGGAAATCCTTACACCTCCCCCCCTTAGGACGTGCGTCGAAGGAAGGCGTCGAGAACCTCAGGTGCGTTGTCGAGGTCTTGCGTGGTTAGCCAGGTGTTCTCACTGACATCGCAGCCTTTCCACGTGACCAGGTACTGCAGTCGTCCACGGCGTTTTCGTGACCGAATAATGGAGTCCACTTCGTACTCAACCGATCCGTCCGGAAATACTACCGGAGCTGGAGCGGGAGGAAGTCGACCATACGGGTCAGCGTTGTACGGCTTGAGTAGACTGGCGTGAAAGGCGTTGTGCACCTTTCGATCAAGGACTGCTTGAGGCAGATCCAGACGGAACGTAACATCATTGATGTTTTCAGTGACTCGGTATGGTCCCGAAAACTTGGGCATCAGCTTGCGAGCGCCCTGGAAGGCGTCCGGCATAAGGTTCTTGGTGCTCAGGAGCACGAGGTCGTCGACAGCGATCGTACATGGTCGGCGTCGACGGTTAGCGTACGCCGAGCGCGTCTCATTGGCCTTCTTGATAGCGGTAATGGCAGTCTCCTGAGCTTTTTGCAGACTGCTTAGCCAATCTGAGACTGCTGGTAGTTTCGATTCCTTGCTCTCGACGATGTCGACATGTACTGTCCTTGGTTCAAAGCCGTAGTTCAGGAAGAATGGGGAGTACGTCGTGACCGCATTGGGTGACCGGTTGTAAGCTACTTCTGCAGCAACAAGGAAGAGGTCCCAATCACCCTGATGATGGTTCACGAAGTTTCGCAGGATTTCTTCAATCTTCTTGTTCATGATCTCGGTTTGTCCGTCCGTCTGGGGATGATAGGCTGAAGATGCCTTGATCTTGACCTTGAGAATTTCGGTGAGCGACTGCCAGAAGTTGGAGAAGAAGATACGGTCTCGGTCGCAGACGACGTCGGATGGTAGACCGTGATGACGGTAGACGTGATCATGGTAGAGTTGCGCTACGACTGGTGCAGTACAGTCGGGCTTCATTGGTGCTAGTCGAATCATCTTCGACAGTCTGTCCACAATGACGTAAATGCCATTGTGGCCCCTTTGGGTCAGTGGAAGAGGGGTGATAAAGTCCATGGAGACACTTGCCCATCGTTGGTTCGGTGGATCTAGTGGTTTGAGGTGACCCAGAGGTGAATGGGTGCCAGCTTTGTTCCGCTGGCACAAATCACATGATTGTACGTATATTTGGATGTCCTTCCGCATTGTCTTCCAGTAGTATTTGGAAGCAATAGCGTTGGTGGTCTTCTTAACTCCCATATGTCCTTGGCTTGGGATGTCGTGGTAGTCATGGAGTAGTCTTTGGCGTAGAGTACCAACGGGGATGCACGTACGGTCACCTCGTTTCAACAACCTCATGTGAAGCCGGTAGGGAGATACCGGGTCTCTGACTAGGTCGGCAAACTCGGGATCCGCGTTGTACTCTTGGTCTAGGGTGGCAAGGTCTTGATCACTTTGGCTTATGGTCATGAGGTTGTTGATTTCAGTTTTCTTGGGTAGGCTTTCGTTGGTCTTGGTTAGCACGCGACTAAGGAGATCTTGATTGGGAGCGTGCTTATCGGGGGCGTCTTGTGGTTGCCTTGAAAGAGCATCAGCTACGGGGTTGGAAGTGCCCTTGATGGGGATGATCTTGAAATCGAATTGCTCCAACAGCTCTAGCCACTTGACTTGGCGGTCGTTGAGCTTCTCTTGGGTTTTCAAGTACCTTAGGGACTCATGGTCGGTGTGCACCTCGAACGACCTTCCATGGAGGTAGCAGCGCCAGTGTCGAATGGCTTGTACAACTGCGAGCAGTTCGCGCTCACGGATACTGTAGCGCTGTTCGTGGATGTTCAGCGTCAATGAGAAGGAGGCCACTGGGCGTCGTCCTTTTCCGTCATCTTGTTCAAGGACAGCGCCAACAGCATACCCACTGGCATCTGTGGAGACGAAGATTGGGTACCTCTTGTCGAATGGCCTCAGTACTGGTGCACTTGTCGTCAGGGTTTGTAGTTGCTCAAAAGCCTTCTAGGCGTCAGAGTTCCATTCGAAGTCGACGTTTCCAGTAAGCCTTGTGAGGGGTGCAGCCACGGATGCCATTCCCTTAATAAATCGACGATAGAAGTTGACCATGCCGAGGAAAGATTGCACATCTTTTTTTCTCTGTGGCGTTGCCCATGATCGAATGGCTTGGACCTTGTAGTCCTCCATAGAGAAGCCTTCGGTGGAAATGACATGGCCGAGGTAGTCCACAGTTGTTCGCGCAAATTGGCATTTGCTGAGTTTGGCGTAGAGCTTATGCTCTCGCAGCTTGTCCAGGGCTTGCCTTAGGTGCTTTAGATGATCTTCGTAAGCTTCACTGTAGACCAGGATGTCGTCGAGGTAGACGCAGATAAACTCGTAGAGATAGGGTCGGAAGACGTCATTCATTAGGTTCATGAAGACCGCGGGGGCATTTGTTAGCCCAAAGGGTAGCACGGTAAATTCGTAGAACCCGTACTTTGTTCGGAACGCCGTCAGTGGGATAGTATCAGGGTCAAGCCGGATCTGATGGTAACCTGATCGGAGGTCGATCTTCGTGAAGTACTTGGCCTTTCGCAGTTGGTCGAAGATGTCGTCAATTCTTGGTAAGGGATATGCGTTCTTGATAGTGGCTTTGTTCAATGCTCGGTAATCGATGCACATTCGCCAGCCACCGTCCTTCTTTGCGGCAAAGAGTACAAAAGAGCCCCACGGTGAGGCACTTGGTTGGATGAACCCCTTTCGTATGAGGGTTGCAAGTTGTGTCTTGAGTTCATCGAGTTCCCATTCAGATAGGCGATAAATGCCACTGCGACGTGGTTGAGCGTCCTCCGTAAGCTTGACGCTAAACTTGTGACTGCGTTCAGGAGGAAGTCCATCGGGAAGCTCTTCCGGGAAGACGTCGGCGTACTCGTTGAGAATCTCTTGGACGTCACTCTTGTCTTCAGCTTCTCCCATTTTGATCGCATTGATGTCAAAGGTGCTGGAAGGATCTTCGGATTGCAGGTAAATGGCGAAGACAGGAACTTTTTGAATAAGGTCCTTGGCGAGGCGTTGCCTACTAATCAGGCCATGGGGTTTCTTGAGGGAGGCAGTGATGGAGATGTTCTTTTGGTTAAACTTGAAGGAGATCTTGTTCTTCTTGTTGTTGATTTTGGCGTCCTTGTCGTCACGCCATTTCTTTCCGAGGATGATGTCGTACGCACTTAGGTCGCATACAGCAAACCGAAGACGTTCTTGGTATGGGCCGATGTGAATCTCTAAGGGTTCAATGGTCTCTGCGAGGACGTGGGAGCGACCATCGGGCATGTTAGCCGCGAAGTCCGTTTCTTTCGTGGTCACATTCAGGGTATTCACGAGGCGCCTTGATACGACGTTAATGGGAGATCCGTCGTCAAACAGCACTTTAACAAGATGTCCATTGACGGAGGCAGTAGAAAGCAGAAGCCCGAGACGCGGGCCTTCAAATGGTGACGACATGTTTTCAGGAACCGAAGAAGCGTCTGGCACCGGTTTTGATGACGGTTGCTGCTTCAGTTCCGCTGGCCTTTTGGGCAGTCCTTGGCCATATGTCCTTTTTCACGGCAGCGGAGGCAGAGGCCTTCACGCATGCAGCGCTGACGCTCTTCAGGCGTGAGTTTCTCGACTTTGATGCTGGAGATTTCCATGGGAATGACACCCGTCGTGGATGGCCTCGCAGATGTGCCGCCGAGGTGCGTCGAGACACCAGCCTTGGCAGCCTCCACGCGCAGAGCGTCAGTCATGACAGATTCAAAATCCGAGTAGGTCTTGAGACAAAGAGCCTGCCAGATGTCCCGCTTCAAGCCTCGGGTGTAGCGGTCAATCTTCTCGGCTTCCGTGATGTCAGGGATGTCCAAGAGGACGCTCAGAAACGTCCTGTTGAACGTTCCGACGTCTTTGATTTGGCGCCACGAGTGCAGCTTGTCTCGTGCCGCTAGTGTCTTGTTCAGTGGACTGAAGCGGCGAATTAGAGCAGAACGGAAGGATTCCCAGTTCGGGACAGCTGTAGTCTGACTGTAGACCTTCCACCAGTCGAACGCTTCGCCGTCGAGGAAGGTGCAAGCAATACTGCACGCATCGTCGGGGTCACTCAGTCGCACATAGAAATCCATATGCGAGCACCACGCTTCAACCGTCCCAGGTTTACCGGAGAAAGCCACGGGTTTGTTCGGCCTCGCGGATTTCATGCCACTAGTAGTGGCCCTGGCCTTGGCTTCGGACAGTTGCTGCTTAGCGTCGGCTAGTTCCATCTTATGAGCCTCGAGTTGTTCGCTCATTTGCGCGACAAACGCTGTAAGCTGGGTCCAGGCTTCCATGGTCGGTGCGTTCGAGCCCGAGCCCGGATTGGCCGGGTTGACACCCCCTGGGATTGGTGAATCCATGGTGTCTTGGGTTCAAGTCCGAGGCAAACAAACTTACAACCCAGATTTCACAAGACTTGCTTGGGGAGGACCCCAAGGAAGATCTCGGAGATGTGGGATAGGAGTTTGTCTGCAGCAGTAGTGGTGTACACGATTTGGATAAGTGCTGCGCTAGTTGCTGCAACGTTCCAAATGATGCACAGCACTACTTCGAGAAGCACAAGAAATTCGGTTGAAATCACACAAACGGATTATTCAGAAGCGTCCGTGCACAGGCCCGAGTCGGGTCGTGTCGGATTTCCAAGCGGGGGGATCAATGAGGGAAAATCGGGCTCTTAGGCCAGATCCAGGGGCGTGTCAACAGGTGTCAATCGGTGCGGCGTGCCAGCGCGCGGTGATGATCCTTGCCACGTGTGTGCCGCTCGAAATGTTCCACCGACTCAAATTCGCGACCGCAGGGTTCGCAACGGGGAAGGGTGTCCGGGCGGTTAATTACGTATCGGTGGCGACGGGATCCGCGGTGATCACGCAGCACAGTGAGGCTGTTGCACCGCACACCGCACGGATTGCAAAGGAATTTCCGTTGCGCCCCACGGTGGCTCTTGGCAATTCGGCGTTGCTCACGCTGCTCAACCGCGCGCGCGGTGGTTGGCTTGATGTGACCAATCACCGGTGGCGGCGGGGCGGTGTAACGGCGCCCCGATTCTTGGGGGGGCAGTAACAGGCGACGGTTGACGCGGGCTGCCGTGTCCTTGGTGGCAGGGCCCTTGCCCTTGCCCGAGAGGGGGGGCTTGGGTGCGGCCCGGCCCGCCGAGGCGAGGCGGACTGGGACCGCCGGGGTAGGAATCGAGTGGGCGCCCGCCGGGGGGTTGTGTGCCCTCGGGCGGGCGTGTGCCTGCGGGGAGCCGCGTGCCGACGGGGGGCCGCGTGCCGACGGGGGGCCGCGTGCCGACGGACCGTGGGCCGTGAAGGCGCCACGGGTCGTCGGGGGTGCGCGGACCGTCGGGGGTGCGCGGATCGTCGAGGGTGTGCGTACCGGGGGGGTGCCACGGGACGTGGACCCGGTATCGCGCGCCGAGGCCGCCGAGGATGTTGAGCCGGCCGCCAGTGCTGAGGAAGAGTATTCCGAATCTGATGTGGATCTCACTGGGATTCAACAATCGGTTGACCAAAAGAAAAATTCCGTGAAAAAAAACCACAAGGGTTGTGTCAGGAAATTGTTCGTTCGGTGTGATTCGTGGAACCCGCTACGTTCGTATTACAATGCCCGTGGCAAGCCGAACGTAGGGGGCAACACGACTGCACAATCGCAGGGAGAGCCAAATCAAAAACGGAATCGCAAGTCACCGCCAGGTAGAAAAGCCAAACTACCTGAAGCTACCACATGTGAGGAACCACCCACACTTGGGCAGCCCTCAACGTACTCGTGATGGTGTCAGCGACCCGTGCCAGCCAATAGGGCGACAGGGTGCGGGGAAGAGGATGGAGGTGGTGACGGTGGTGGGTCTGGGGAAGAGGACGGCGCGACGTCGGTGGTGATCGAGAGGGTTCAAAGGGTGAAGGTCGTCTTTTGTCTGTGTCTGTGGTTGCCCTTCCGGTCTCCCCCGGTGGCGCCGACACTCACGCACTATATACTCGCGTCGGGGCACCCGAGGTGCCCCAAAGCATGCGTTTCCCCGTCGCTCCACCGGTAAGAACAAAACGGCCCAAAAACAAAGCATGGCTCTCAGAACAAAGCATGGGCGGGCGTGCGCACTAAAGGAGTGCAGCCCCAGTTTGCCCCAAACGAAGGGGTCCGGCGTGCGGCGCCTAGGGCGCCGCCCCAGCCGGCTCCAGACGCCAGTCGGCCCGAAGGTCCGAGAGGCGTGTAAGCACGATTCGATCGAGTCGGCCGAATCGGCCAGCCGGCTAGCCAGTCACATCGCTGCAATGCTGCAGCGAGGACATTTTAACGGACTCGCCAGCTGTGGCAGATGTGGCTCGTCATGGGTGCTGACGGTGGCGCCTTTCGACAGGCCATGATGGGCTGTCGATGGCTGCTGTCGTGCGGCCGGCAGGCACCGTGAGACAGCGGCTGACTCATCTTGCGTCTGGAAGGTACACCGCGTCATGCCCCACAATACAAGGAGTTGATCCATGTTGCCAGGAGTTGATTCGGCAGGATCTGTAAGGAGAGGTCCCAGATATTATCCCTTAAGTATTAGGCATGGGATAAGGGGGGAAATCCTTACACCGGCTGTCGATTGATGCAAATGCCGCCCGCTCGGGCAGCCGATGCGGGCCCGGATCTCACGACAAGCGCCAACATCGGTCGCAGTCCGACGAAGAGTGCTCTCCACAAGAGCTCACGAAGTTTGCTGGGTCCAATGGTCAATTTGCGGGGTGCTGTTGCGGAAGACATGCCCACATCCAATCAGCGGCCGCAGTGGCCCTCGCCGGCTCACCACCAAGTGCATAGAGCTGATGTCTTGAGTGCCTGGCCGTCGGATGCAGGCCCGATCCGAGAACGAGTCCCCACTCTCGTGATGATACATCCCTCGAACCAAGGTCAAGGCACCCAGCTCCACCGTATCGCGACCGTTGCTTCAGGGGTCTGTCACAAGCCTTGCAAGCCAGCAAACCGTTTTATTGTGAGGCCCAATCATCGGCCGTAACCGCCCGCACCGTTCTGGGAATGTTGTGATCTTGACCAACAATGATCGCAATGCGAGTCTGATGACGATCGAAGTCGATCAATTGAGGCAATTATTACGGATACAGATGCCGTTGCTCCTGCGGACACATCCACTTTTTCTGCGAAGGACAATATCTATGGCGGGCAGACCACCCGTCGCAGCAGCGACGGTGAGTGTCCAAGCGACCGGTGTCCGAGCGGAGGGAGCAGGCAGCTAAGTAAACTACAGTCACTCTGAGCTGGCGGTAGTACAGTCAATCCCAGACCTTGTACCACCCCTGTATAAGCCCAGGTGGGCCTATAAGGAAGTGGCCGACAGTCTTCCAAAGTCATTCAGAGCAGCGAGAGAGGTGCGGGCGGCTTTTCTGGAGCGATTGATTGGCGAGCACGCACCTAGCATCACGGTGCCAGCAGCTGTAATGCTTGCCATAGGGGTGAGACATCATCGGGGAATGACTGTAGCAGCGGCAGGGCGCTGCTCACGCCCGCTCTGAGTCAGAGCCTCTGACGCTCCATACCACCTGGCGTATCAAGTAACCACCTCCAGACCAGGGGCGTTGACGCGGCCGTCGACCAGCAGCGTACCAGCCCTACTCCTTTGCTGGCCACCACTATACGGCCTCTGCGGCTCTCGTGACCGCTGCCGTCGCCACTCCCCGCCACCCGACATGGTCGCCAACACCCCACCACGTCCCGGCTTGGCGGCGCGGCGCGGCTGCGGTGGAGCCGCCTTGTGGTTTGTGAGTGCCGTCCACAGTCTGCAATGAAGCAAAACAGTCCGGAACAAGTCCCAGTATGAAGAGGAGGCGGGAAGCTCACAGCGCTGTCCCCACTGCAGTCTCAGCTGAGACCGAATGCCGCCGCGATTGTGCGGGCCTTGTTATCTTTGTTGCCTCCTGTCCATCCCCCTCGCCCTGCTCACGGTCACCCCCCGCCTCCTCCCGTTCCGTTGCCGTCGCGCCCCACCCATCGCGACAGGTGGGGGTGACTCGGCGACGACCCGCCGACACGAAGCCTCGCAAAAGGGCCATGGCGCATAGGCGGTTGTATTACAGGCGGTCTTCATCTGCCGCGGCCGCCGTGCGTCGGTTTCGTCCCATCCATTCTTTTTCTCGTACCGCCCCCCCACGAAAGCGGCGGTGCGTGCTCCATCCTTGGCCGTGGTGCCCCCTCCACCACCCCTCTCCACAGCGGCGGTCTTTGTTGTTTGGATGGGATGGGGGGGGGACGGGCGAAAGCAGCAGACTCGCCGCGAGCGCGCGCCGCGTCCACCCCCTTCCTCCCATGCCCGCCAGCCGCCGACGCGGCGCGCCGCCCACCACAGACGGCCGCGGCGGTGACGGCGGGCGAAGCGGCAGCCATTCCCCGCGGCCCGTGGCGGCAGAGCGGCTGTCCCGCTCCCCGACGGCAGCGCGGCTGTCCCGCCCGCGGCGGTCGGGGACAGAGGAAAGCAGGGGAGCCGCCGGTCGCCCTCATTCCCGCGTCCCTCCCCCGCCCTCGCCTCCCCCTGCCCAGCACCACGGCGCTCGCCTGGTACGCCCAGGCACCCACAACCCCACCCCCCTCCCCTGCAGCTGCCCGCAGCATCGCGCCGCGCGGGTGCTGGTGCGCCGCCGCCAGGCGGGCCCCCCCCGCGGTGTGGCAGACGGCGGCTGCGCGCCGCAGGCCTGCGCCTGCAGGCGTGCATCGTCTGCCCCGCCGCCCGGCGGCGCCAGCGCCTAGCTAGAGAGGGCCTGCTCGGGCCCCGCCCACCGCTCCCCCCCACGACTGCCCCCGGCGGGGCTCCTTCCCCCCCCCTTGGCCGCCGCGCGCGGCCAGATCGATCGGGCGGGGGATGATCCGCGGCGCGCGCCGCACTGGGCTCCTCCCCCGCCTCGCGCGGGTGTCGCGCGGCAGTCGTCGATGAGTCGACTCATCATCGGCGGCCCCGCCCCCTCCTCCCCCGCCTCCCTACCCCCCCCCTCCACCACCCCTCCTCCCCTGCCCAGCGGGGCTGCCGCTCCCCTGTGTGCTGCCGCCCTCCCTCCCTCCACTCTCTCTGCCCCCGTCGGCTGCTGCGCCGTGCCCACCTCTACTATCTAGGCGGGCGCTCCCCGGCCTCCCTACTCTTTGCTGGGACGTCACCCCTGCGGCCAGGCACTACCGCCACGACCAAGCACCACGCGGGGCTGGCCACCGCCCCCGCGCCCCCTGTCGTGCCCTCTCTCAATCCCCCCTCCTCACCCCCCCCCCCCTTTTTGCCCCCCCCTCCCCCCCCCCCCCCCCCCCCCCTACTCACGCCCGACCATCCACCCCCATCGCCGCGGCGCTAGCGGCCGGCCGCCACGCCCCCACTCACCGCAACTCCCCCCCTGGCAATGGCTGCCCACCCTTTACGGTGGCCACGGCCGCCTCCCCCGCCCCCGTCCCGGCCGTGGGGGTCCGGGGGGGCTGCGGGGGAGGGCGGCCCGCCGGCACCCGCCGCGGCGCCCGCGCGCGCTGCCCCCCCCGCCCCCCCGCGTGGCCCACTGGCGGCGGCCACCACGGGGTTGGCGGCGGCACCGCCTTCCCCCGCGGGGGGGCGGCGCGCCGCCGGGGAGCACCCGCGCCCGCGCCCGCCACTACCCGCGCGCGTCGGCGCCGCCCCCCCGCAGCCGCCGCCACCCCCCTCCCCTCTGCTGCTGTCGCCGCCCCCGCCGCGCAGCGTGACGGCGGTGGCCGCGGCGGATGGGGGCACGGCGGCACCCCCGCCGCCGGGCGTGGCGGACGCAACGGCGGCGGTGGCGGCAGCCCGCCGGTGGGGGCGGCCATGGTACGGCGCCACGCCCGCCCCCGCGGGGGAGGCGCCGCCGCCGCTGCCGCCGGTGGGTGCCACCGCCGCCGCCGCCCCGCCGCTGTCGGGCACCGCCGGGCGGGCCGCCGGGTGGTCTTCACCCCCCTCGGGACGGATGATGCGCGTCGTGCGCGCCGTCGCGGCGGCGGTGGCCGCCGCCACCCTCACCGCCATCCTCTTTTCCGCGCCGGCCACTCCGGCGGGGTTGGCCGCCCGCCCAGCACCTGCGGCCGCCGCTGCGGCCGTCGCCGCCAGCGCTGCGGGCAGCGGGGAGCTGTCCTCCCTCCCTCCCGCCGTCGTGCCGCCGTCCGGGGCGCTGCCCTTTCGGCCTGTCACCGCCGCAGCGGCAGCGCCCACCACCACCGCGGGTGACACGCTGTCGGCCGCTGCCGCGCTCACGCCTCCCCGTTTTTCCATCGCCGCCGTCACCGCGGCCATCGATGGCACTCGCTGCAGTGGCTCGTCGGGCTGCCTCGGCCGTTGGAAGACCCTCTTTGTCACCGCCCTCTTTGTCGAGGGCGTCGCGGGGGGGCTCGCGCCCAGCTGCTTGCGGCTGCTGGCCAGCCCTGAGCGGGCGCTGCACGTGGCGAATGCGTTTAGTGGGGGCGTCTTTTTTGCCACGGGCATGCTGCACGTGCTACCCGAAGCGGTGGAGCATCTGAATGGCGGCGGCCATGGCCACCAGGCGGGCCATGCGGCCGAGGTTGGGGGGGGGGAGAAGGCGGAGGGAGAGGCGGAGGCGGAGCCGCACGACAAGCAAGATGCGGAGGACCGCCACCACTTCCCAACCGCCTATGCGTTGGCAGTTGCCGGTTTTTACGCCATCCTCTTTATCGAGCACCTGGTGCTGGGCAAGGCCACGGACTTTCACGGCCATGGTCACGGTATTGACCACGGCCACGAACGTGGGGTCTTGCGGGCAAGGGGGGGCTTTTTGACGGTCGGCGCGGTCGCGGTCAATGGCGACGGCGGTGCGGCAGCGGTGCTTCGCGGCGGCGACGACGGCGTCGAAGACGGCGACGGCGACGGCGACGGCGGAGGGGGTGTCAACGGCTTCGAAGACGGCGGGCCTTCACTGCAGCGCGCGCTGAGCTCCCTGTCCATGTCGTCGGCCCTATCGTCCGCGTCGGCAGCGCTGTCTGGGTCCTCCCACGGGCACATGCGGGAGGCGGAAAACGTCGGCTTCTTCTCCCCAAACTTTGGGCGTGCCCTCCTCGCCGCCGGGTCGGTCGGGGTGCACTCGGTGTTTGAGTCCCTCTCTCTGGGCCTGGCCGACAACTGGTCTACCGCCTTCAACACGTGCCTCGCCATTGGGGCGCACAAGTGGGCGACGTCCGCGTCGCTGGGAGTCAAGTTTGAAAAGGAGCGCCTGCGGCGGGACCAGACCGCTGCACTGGTCATTGCATGGGCGGGCGTGACGCCGCTGACGGCGGGGGTGGGCGCCGCGCTCGGCGGCGGCGTCAGCGACACTGTGACGGGGGTGCTGCTGGCGCTGTCGGCGGGCATCTTTTTGTACATTGCGTTTGAGGTGACGCTGGAGGAGTTTGCGGGCCACCCAACGGACCGGGCGGTCAAGGCGGCGGCGGCGCTGGGGGGGGGCGCAGCCATCATGGCCATCACCGCCGTGTTGATTCGCACGGGGCTGCACTGAGCTTGGGGGCGGAATGGGGTGGGGGTGGGGGAGTGAGCAAGGAGGAAGGCACTGTGACGAGGTAGGGGGGTTATGACTGATGGGGGGTTTGAGTTCATGTTTTTTGGGTGGACCGGAGAGCACGAGAAAGCCACTGGACTTGGGTGGCGCACATGCGAACAGTCTGTATGCCTGACCAATCGCTGCTTGCTCGCAGGATGTCCCCTGATCGTTCTTCTATCGCAGCCCCACATCAGTCTGCCTTGGCCGTCTCCGTCGTGCCGCCCCAACCGCCACCCGCGGGGAGCGCGGGTCGGTCCCGCCCCTTCCCCCCCCCTCGCGGGGTGGTGCCAACGACCACCTCTGCGGCGACCATGCCGCCAACCAGGCACAGTGTCCACGCGCCCGCCATGGCCTCCCACTCGGGAACTCCCCGTGCCACCGCGACGGGCATCAAGAACCCCGGCATGATACGGCTGCCCCCGACGAGCCCCCACGTCACCCCATAATGTCGCACCATCCAGTCGCGGTGGTCGGCCAGCCGCCGCTCGCGGGCGGCGGCCACCCCGGCGCCGAGAAACACCACACTCAGGCCCGCCCCCAGCACGGACAGCACCCCACCAACAAAGCGGGTGTAGGTGTTGGCGGCGAGGCCCGTACCGCCGCCGGCGGCCAGCCCGGCGGCGGCGGCGACAAAGGTGTAGCCACTGGCGCGGTGGAGCCGCGGGTGGGACCGCCGGAGGCCCGCGTGGAACTGGATGAGCGCGGCGGGGGCGTAGACGAGCGCCAGTGCCGAGTGGCTACTAAACAGCAGCCGGTGGGAGGCGGCCACGTCGGCCTGACCGGGCAACGCGACCAGGTGGGTGGTGGCGGGGATGCCGTGGAGGGTGGCGTAGAGCAGGAAGGGCAGCGTAAACGCCAGGTTGGCCGCATACGCGACGCGCCACGCGGGGGTGCGCGCGGCGGTGGCGAAGAAGGCGCGCACCGACGACAGGGGGGAGGGACGAGGGGGGCCGGGCGGCTGCTTCATCGGCGCCGCCGACCCCATGGGGGGGGGTGGGGTGGCGTGGGGGGCAGCCCTGCGAGGCTGGCAGAGGTGACAGAGGAAGGCAGGCAAGATTGACCGCGAAGCAGGATGGGAACGGGGAGGAGGGGAAGGGGGTGAGGGAAGGCGGAGGGTGAGTTGGGTGGGCGAGCTGGGGTATTATCGACCCGCTATGGAGACCACCGCGATGCACGAGAAGAGAGGCCCAGCGGCTGTCTCTTGTGCAGAGAGACAGGCTCCTCCTGCGGGTTGTGAGGAAAGACGGACGGCGCGTTAGGTGGGTGAGGCGGGGTGTTGGCGACCCGCTGTGAAGACTGCCGCCAACCGCAACGGCTGACGCTTGTGCCGACAGATGGACTCCTCCAGCCTCAGAGCGATGCAGCACCCACACCGCGTGATGTCAAGGATGTTCGCATGTCTGAGATGCTCGAAGGAATAACATACTGCGTGCACGCACGGCACTTCGACTTATGTATGCCTCGCATACAGAACAACGAATGAGTGGTCGTTACTGTGTTGCCATCGCCGACATCATGTTCATTCAGGATGGCCTCCTCTGGACCAATGGTACGTTCCGCACCACGCTAAATAACACGATACCAGGGTCGCTTCCTCGCCCGAGGCGCGCATTCTCAGGATACGAGCTAGGTAGCTCGATCTCCTATTCGCTACCGCATGACCCTTTCAGCAGCCCACCGACGGGACACACAGCGCTCTCTAATCACGGTTGCCGCCACCGGAACAGCGCTGCAGGCGCGAAATCGGTCTAGTCGCACAGCAGGGTGCATCCGGGAGACTCGCTGGCGCTGCTCTTCGAGGCCCGCGTCGCACCTGCCGCGGGCCGTGGCAGGCGCGCGCGCGTCGCCCCGCTCCCCGTGGCGGCCGCCGGGGCGCCAGCGGCCTCCCCGGGACGGACGCTGCTGGCGCCCCGGGGGACGCCGCTGGCGCCCCAGCGGCCGCCGCTGGTGGCTGCCGCTGGACGCCGCTGCCGGCGTCCCGTGCGGCGACCGTCACAGGCGCGTCGTCGTCGCCTTCCCCCGGCGGCGCAGTTATTGCGACGGTTGCACTCGTCTGCGGCCTCGGTTGACGCGTCGTCGCCCCCCGTCTGCGGCCACGGTTGAAGCATCGTCGCCCTCCGTCTGCGGAAGCGCCTTGCGCGTTGTTGTTCCTCTCGGCGGCCGCGGGTGGCTCGTTGACGTCATTTGGTGGTTGCGGGTAGTGCGTCTTTTCCCCCCTTTGGCTGCCGCGTGAGACGCACTATTGCCCCCCCCTGGCGGCCGCTATTGACCTCATTCTGCCCCCTTTTGGTGGCAGCGCCTGGCGAGTCGTTGCCGATTTGGCAACCGTTTGTGGCGCTTCGTTCCCGCTTTCCGGAGGCCGCGGCTGGCACGGCGTATCCCCTCCCCGGCGGCCGCGGGTGGCGCGTTTTTGGTCCTGCCCGGCGGCCGCGGCCGGCGCGTCGCCTGCCGCCATTGGCAGACGGGGTTGGCGCGTCCGTGCCCCCTCTCGGTGGCCGCGGCTGGCGCGTCGTCGCCGATT
Organism: Pyropia yezoensis; assembly: GCA_009829735.1. Taxonomy (NCBI): domain Eukaryota; phylum Rhodophyta; class Bangiophyceae; order Bangiales; family Bangiaceae; genus Pyropia; species Pyropia yezoensis. The sequence goes on from CM020620.1 coordinate 5,934,921, forward strand.
CTAGGCGGGCTTGTGTGGCGCGCCGTTGCTGCTTCTTGGCGGGCGTGTATTGCGGGCCGTGGCCACTTTTTGGTGAGCGCGTATTGCGCGCCGTCGCAGCTTTTTGGCGGGCGCGTGCTGCGCGCCGTTGCCACTTTTGGCGGCCGCGTGTGGCCCGCCGTTCCCCCTCCTCGTCGGCCGCGTTTGGCGTGTCTTTGATCCAGCCGGACGGCCCTGGCGGGCGCATCGTCGGCCCTCTCTGGCGGTCGGGGTTGGCGCGTCTCTGCCCCTTCGCGGTGGCCGCGGCTGGCGCGTCGTTGCCGATTTTAGGTTGGCGGGTGTGGCGGGCCGTTGCCGCTCTGTGGTGGACGGGTGTGGCGCGCCGTTCCCGCTTTTGGTGGCCGCGTGGGTCCGGTCGTTGCTCCTCCCTGTCGGCCACGTTCGGCACCTTTTTGTTCGTGCCCTGCCGCTGCGGCTGGCACGTCGTCAGCCTCCCCCTTGCTGCCGCGGTTGGCGTGTCTCTGCCCCCTCGTGGTGGCCGTGTACGGCGCGCCTTTGCCGCTGTTTAGCGGGCGCGTGTTGCGCGCCGTTGCCGCTCTTTGGTGGGCATGTGTGGCGCTCCGTAGCCGCTGTTGGCGGCCGTGCGTGGCCCGTCGGAGCCCCTCCCCGGCAGCCGCGCCTGGTGTGTCATCGCCCCTCCCTGGCGGCCGCGTCTGGCCCTCTTTTGTTTTTGCCCTGCGGCCGTGGCGGGCGCGTCGTCGGCCCTCTTCGGCGGCCGCGGTTGGCGCATCTCTGCCCGCTCTTGGCGGTCGGGGTTGGCGCATCTCTGCCCCCACTTGGCGGCCGCGGCTGGAACATCAGTGCCCCGCGCCGGCTGCCTCGGCGGTTTTTTCTTTGCCCGGCGGCCGTGGCAGGCGCGTCATTGGCACGCCCCTGGCGGCCGCGGTTGGCGCAACGCTGCCGCCCTCTCTTGGGGGCCGTGTGTGGCGAGTCGTTGCCCCTTACTTGCGGCCGCAGGTAGCGCGTCTCTGCCACCCCTTGGCGGCCGCGGCTGGCGCGTCGTTGCCTGTCCCTGGCAGCCGCGGTGGGCGAGTTGTTGTTCCTGCCCAGCGGCCTGTGCTGGAGCGTCTCTGCCAGTGTTGGGCACGGGTGTGGGCGTGAGGCCAGACGGGGTGGGCGAGGGGAGACGGGAGAGGGGGTCCCCTGGTGAGGCAAGCGGGGGGGGGGGGCACGTGGGGGGCGGGGGCGTGCGGGGGGGCGGGGCAACATGAGGACCGGGGGGGGAGCTATATGAGGGGGGGCGGCTTCGTGCCGGGAGCGGGTAGGGCAGCAAACGGAGCGACTTTTGTGAATAATCAAGTTTGGCGGACCGGTGGCGACCCGTCCGCCCGCGCCGGTGCGGCGCCACGCAAGCACGACCGACAACCCTTGGGCAGACGAACCAGTCCAAGGAGACGAACGGGCGTAACCACGTGGGCGCCGCGACGGGCAAGAGCACGGCGAGGGGACGCGACCGAGCACGACCCTGCGGGCACGCAGGAACGAGCGCCCGCCCGGCGGAGAGCGCCGGGGCGAGCGACCCTGCGGGCGACCGACGCAGGAACGGGGGGGGGGGGGGCGGCAGAGAGCGCCGGGGCGAGCGAGGGACGAGAGGAGAGAAGAGGTACAAGAACGCCAGAGGGTAAGACCTGGTGGGACAAGGACGCTAGCCAACAAGTGAACGACTCTTTTCTCTCAACTTTACCACCAACTACAGGGTCCCTATACCGGGGGCTGCTATGGGAGGGGGGCGGGCAGGAGGCCCGGTGCGTTCCACTCAACAGCCGCCACCTCCGCACCCACGCTCGGACCTGCCCCGCGACGGGCGGCCCACGACCGCCGGCGCCGCCGCGGTCCCCGCCGCGCGGCCAACCGCCATCACGCCACCGACGAGCGTCAGCACGTCCACGGCCGCCGCAGCCGCCGCCGCGCGGTCGTCCGCCACCGCCGCGCATCCCGCAGTCGCAGTCGCCGCCGCCGCGGCGCCGTCGCATCGGGCCGCGGCGTGGGCACCGGCGGCGGCGGCGGTCACGCCCATGAGGGTTGGGAAAAAAGGGGGGCGGGCGGGGAAAGGGTAGACCCACCCCCCAAGCGTACCATCCCCACCACCCCCACCCCGACCCATGCCGGCAGAGCCTGCCGTCGCCCATGTCTCTCCCGCGGCCGGCGTGACGCCGGCCGACACCCCCGCCTTGCCGCCGCCGACAGTTGCTGCCGTCATTGCCACGCAGCCGCGGAGGGCCGCCCGGCCGCTGGCGGGGGGGGAGGCCGTGGCGGTCCGGGCAACAGTGGGGGGGCAGGCGGGGTAGGATCGCCCCCCCTCGTGCAGCCGAGCCCCGCCGCCGTCACCGTCGCCATCCGCCCTGCCCGCCGCCGCGGCGGCCACCCCGGCGGGTACGGCCAAGAAGCCGCTAGCCACCCCCGCGAACGCCGGCGCGTCGCCGTAGCCGGCGGGCCGTCAGCGTGGGGGGTGGCGTCGGCCATCAGGTTGTCGTCGGGGGGGCCGACAGGGGGGGATCGGCCCCACCCGCCCAGCAGCGCGACCCTGCCGCCCGCCGTCTCCGCCCCTCCCCGCTGCCGCCCTTGTGGCTGCCACGGCCGCCACGGTGCCCGCCACCACCATCGCCGCGCCGCGCCCACCCGTCGCCGCCACCGCCGTCACGCCGACGAAGAGCATGGCCGCCGTTGCCGCCGGCGCCGGGTCGCCGCTGACCTCCGCCAGCGCTCCACCGTCCGCGGCCGCCGCCGCCGTCGTGCCACCGGCGCCGTCCGCCGCCGCCGAGCAGTCCGGCTCGGTGCCGTGCCGCAGCAACGCGCAGCCGCCGTCTCTGGGCGTGGCGCGTGTACGGGGCGGCAGCCCCACGCCCGCCGCGGCCCGCGTGTCCGCGGCGGCCGGTGCGCCACCGACCGACACCCCCGTCGCGCCGCCGCCGGCCGTCAGCTCCGAGATCGTCGTGCCGCTGCCGCCCCACCCCGCGGCCGGGGCGGGTGGCGTAGGTGGCGGTAGAAGGGCCGACGTGGGGGGATCGCAAGCCCACGGCCGGCCACACCCCCCCGCTCCCGCCGCCGCCGCGCCCGCCACCAGCACCCCTGCCGCCACCGCCGCGCGCCGCCGCACCATCCGTCGGCGCCGTCGCGTCGCCGGCCGGGACCGCCCAGCGACCGCGGCCGGTCGGCGCCACGCCTGCCGCCGCGCCTACGCTCGACGCCGCCCCACCGTCGGCGCGGTGGCGGCTGATAGCGCGCCCGAAGACGGCGAGGGGGTGGGCGGGGGTGAGCTCCTCCACCCGCCAGGCACCCCCCCGTCACTGATGACGCGGCTGCGCACGCCGCGGCCAGGGGCCGCCACCGGCGCGGCCGTCGCGGCGAGCGCGCCGCCGACCGCCACCACCGCCGGGCCGCGGCCTGCCACACCAGCCCGCGTCGCCGTCCCTCCCACCGTCTCGTCAGTGGCGCCGCCGTGATGGCGTCAGGCGGTGTGGTGTCGACCGCGGGGGCGGCGGCGGGGGCGCCGACAGGGGAGGATCGCACCCCCCCGACCAGCCACGCCCCCCCGCCGCCGCCGCTGCCACCGGCTTCGCATCCGCCGCCGCACTGGCGGCCGCCGAGGGCGACGCCCCGCCAGCCGGCACCGCCACCGCCGACGTGCCCAGCGGCGGCTTGGTCGGGAGCGCCGGCAGAGGGGGGTCGCACTCCGCCGCCCAGCAACACCCGCTCGCTACCGCCACAGCCGCCACCCACCCCGACGCGCCGCCCCGATGCTGCCGGCCCGCCCGCGGTGGCCGGCGCCACGCCAGCCGGTGCCACAACCGAGCCGCGGCCAGCCGGCGGCGTCACCACCGCCGCGTCGGCGCGGCACGCCGCCTCGCCGGCGGCACAGGGGTGACGGTAGTCATCCGGGCCGCGGCGGGGAGGCCGAGGAGGGCGGTTCGCCCCCCCCCGCCCAGCACCAGCTGCCCCCCGTGGCCGCCGCGGAGCGTGCGGCGGATGGCCGCCTCGGCGGAGCGCTCCACACCACCCTTGCGCCCACCGTCGAATGACCCGCGCGGGGTGGCGGCCTTGCCGCCCGCGGCCGCCAGCGCCGCACCCCCAACCGCCACCGTCACCGCAACCGCCGCTGCCGTACCCCTGCTCAGCCACTACGGGCTGGCGAGGAGGTGAGCGCCGCCCTCCGCGCCCCCGGAAGCGCCACCCACCGCCTCCGCCACCGCCGTGAGGACGGGCATCTCATGAACGTGGCCGAAACGGCCGTCCAGCTCCTCGCCGGCCAGGCCGGGGAGCAGGGACAATCAGCCGCCGTCGCCGCCTCCGCCGCCGCCACCCCCGTCACCACACCCATTCCATCAACGCCAGGTGCACTACCAGCGCGGACATGTCCTCCGATTCGGTTGAGAGCGACGCGGCCCCCTACCCCACGTAGATTCACCGCAGCGTCGCCTGCAAGCCGTCGGTGAGGCCACCGAGGAGGATGAGGTGTGCCGCGACGGGCGGGACGCCCGCCGCTGCGCCCGTCGCCACCGCCGACCCGCCGCCCCTGCCACCCCTGCCGACGCCGCCATCAACACCGGAACCCCCCGCTGGGGGTCAGGAGAAGCGTCGGTAGCGGGAGGGGGGGGGGGGACAAACGAACGCGACCACCGTCACGGGTAGCGTCGCACCAGGAGGGCGTGCCGCCCATGCCGCTGCTGCCGGCCACCCCCGCCGCCATGGACGAGGGCGCGGCAGCGGCCGGCCACGGAGCGCCAGCCGGCGAACGAGGGGAACGAAAGCAGGGCGTGAAGACTTTCCCCTCCCCCCCCGCCCCTCTCACCTCGCCGGCCGGCTCGCCTGTGCTAGCTAGACTGCCTCGGCCAGTTGCGCGGCCAAGGCGCGCGAAGGAAGGCGTGCTGGTGGTGGTGTTTGTGATCCGCATCCGGCCCCGGTCTATGCAGGCCGCTTTGCCTGCCGCCGCACGCGCGGCCGGATGATGAAGCTACGCCTGAGCCTCTCCTGCCCAACTAACTCTGCTGCTAAGTGCAAGTCCAGACTGGCCGGCTGGATCACCAACGCAATAGGGTTCGGGCCCGGGAAAGGTAGGCTCGGGACAGGGAAAGGCTGGTTGCCCCGGGAAAGGCCGTGGGGGGCGCTTCTTAGCTAATCTTGCTTAACCCGTCGGAGCAGACCTTTCCCGGGGGGGAGTAACCCACAGGTCCCTCATTCCTAGCTGGCACGTGTGCAAGCGAGTCAACACGAAAACGTACCGAATCGGGCCGTGCGCGCCACCACGCGATAAGGGGCACTTCGCAGGGGGCTGGTATGGGCGCACCCGCCGCTTCTTATGGCCGCTGTGCGGGCGGCACTGTTGCAGGGTACGACGACAACGTGGGCATCCCCTTCGGAGTCAATGATGTTCGTTCCGGTGGCGACGCGCGACGGCGCCACCGTCTTGGGCGTCTCTGTTGCTGTCGGCTGTCCACGGACAGTTACCGGCATCTGCGGCCCCCTACCGGCCCAAGGTGCAGCTCGTGCCGCCTTTGCGTCGACATCATTCATCCCTCGTGACTGGCTTAACCAGTCGGGCCGCGCGTTCCTGTGCGGCACCCGGCCCGCTGGCGTCGTCGCTTCGGCGAGGCGGTCGGCGCAGCGTCGTAGGGCATCCCACCCGCCTGGCCCGGCTTGGCGACGTGCGGCATCGGGTGCCCCCACCGCGGTGCCGTCCCTGTCCATGGGCGTGGAAAGTGTGGGCGGAACCGACGCGGCGCCGCTCCCGATGTACGCGGAGCAGCCCGAGGATCAGACGTTGGCAACCTACTGGACGCAGACCATCGAGTTGATGAACCATATTGATGCCATGTCCCAGATCGTCGAGGAGGCAGGCGACGGCATCAGCATCTCGCGCTTCCACAGCAAGGTTGCCGCTTTGAAGGGAGTCGCCACCGTCGCCGTCGACGGCATGCATGACGAGACGGCGTCCGTCCTGAGCCACTGCTCGAGCTTTCCCTCTTGCGCCGTGCCGGCCCTGAAGCTGGTGGTGCTGTGGAAGCGCACCTTCCAGAAGAAAATCCAAGGCTTGATGCGGCTCGTGTCGGCGACTGTGCGACTCAACTGGCGGGAGTTGTCCTCGGCCGAGAGCGAGCTCCTTGCCCTCACTGAGTCGCTCATGGTACAAGTGACCGATCTGCTGGCCGTCTATTCCACCTCCCTGTTGTCTTTTCAAGAGCAGTTGCGGCAGCTGTTTGCGGGGGACTACCCAGTTGCGGCGATGCTGAACGATCAAGGAGCGCTCATCTCAGCGGGTCGGCAACGCTCTGCGAGCAGTGTGCTAGCGACGTTCCCGGTGAGGGAGGAGGACCTGGCTATCCCACGCGACGTCGAGGTTGTCCAGACCTGTGCGCACCTGTCAAGGCTGAGGCGGCTGAGAGGCACCCGAGCTGCCTGGTACCTGGTATCTTCACCGGGCATGGGTAAGACGCACTTCGTGGAGGACCTATCGGTGGTGTTGGGTGCTCTCAGCGACATCCGGTACGCCGAGGCTGCGGCGCGAGCCAATCTGGCCTCCTGGGAGAACACCGTCTCGGACCTGGAGGGCACCCGCTTGTGCTTTGTGTCGTTCTACGGTGCATCCTTGTGGGGCGCGTGGGACGAGAAATTCGTGAAGGACGTGGCTGCTCATCCCAACAAGGCCTTCCTCCCTCTCTACCTACGTTTGCTGTGGTGCCTGCGCTGTGCGGAGCGGGACTGGAACTGGTTTGTTACCCAAGTCCACAAGCTTTTGACCGTGAACTCGAGCCTCGTCGACACCATCATCGCCGAGGCAATGCTCGCGCTGTGTGAGAAACCCACTATTGTGGTCATCGAAGAGCTAAACAAGGTGACGCCGTTTCAAGTGCCTTCCATCGAGACCAGTCCCGCAGAGCTGGAGTGCGGCCTGACCTCGACAGACCCCACCACGTCCCCCGTCTCACCACCAGCAACTGCTGATGCAACCCCCACTGCCTCTCTGATGAGCGTGTACCGCCATGAGGTGTGCACCTGGACAAGGCTCGAGAGTGTCACTGTGCTCCTGACGGCGCCGTTTCCTGGGCTGGTGCTGGCCGAAGTTCGGAAGCTGATGTCCAAGAACCAGAGTGCAGCCCTCGACACCGAGGTTGCCGAGTTGTTGCGGGCAGCGCCAGCGAACATGGAGATGCAAAGCCTGATGCTCACGTCCTTGTCCAGCCGCCGGATGGGCTCTCCCTATTTTCTCCTACCCGCTGCCAAGATAGGCTTCCTGGACGTGGACGAGATTGCGGACGTCTACTTTCTTCCCATCTTTCGGGACGCTGTCGTGATCCGGACTTCGCATGCGTGGCGCTCGTCGTTCCAGCAGCCCTCCAACCTGTCGGCTCGTGCCTTTGCCAGGCTGAGCTGTGGTCACCCGCGGAGCGCAGCTCTGTTGTTGTTGAACCTGCGAGGGGTCTCTGCGTCTTGCTCGGTGTGGTCGTCTATCGTCAAACCTGCTGGCGTCCTCCTGTCGCAGAACCTGTCCCTGTCCAAGTTACTGTCTGATCTTTTGGTCGTGCCTGCCGTCCTCCTTGCAGCGTTGCACAACTGCACGCTCGACAGCGAGCAGCCGCTGGTCCTGGGCATCAACGTGCCGGGATTGACGTTCAAGTCATGGGATGATGTAGTTTCGTACAACGTGCTGGTGGGTGCCGTCCAGGCATCTGACGGCAGGTTTGAGAACCCGTGCATGCCCCCGCTCTTCCTCGTGGCGCTTATGGCTCAGTGGAAGTCTGCACCCTCCATTGAGGCCGATGCGACGGCGACCGAGTTCCTGCGGTTGAAGGGTGTGTTTGATGCTTTATCCGAGATGCTTGACGCCGCTGACAAGGGCGGAGCCGCTTCTCGGGTCTGGGAGCTCGTGTCCCTGTATGCAGATGTGGCCCTAACACGTCTGCGTGCTGCCGTGCCAGCTTGGACAGCCTCGTCGCCGGGTGTGTATTTACCTCACGACTACCGGTCCATCACCCTAATGCAGCTGTACCCAGGGAGCATGGCCATCTACTCTGCTGGTGAGCGGCCTCTCCTAGACAAGGTTCTACTCAACGCCGTGCCCGATGCCGTGATGGTCAATGATAGCGAGTCTACGAACACAGTCCTCGCGATCCTGAAGCGCGACGCTGCGGAGCTGGTATCTACCGTGTTTAAGTGCACATCAGAGCATGCTGGCTTCGACTCGATCAAGTTTTTGCGTCGCAGCGGTGCTGCCGGCAAGGTGACGAAGGATGACCTCGTGGCTGTTTGCAAGTCGGCAAAGGTCACCGGGAATGCACGCTCCTATTTGAATCTGAATAAGCATGTGCGCAAGAGCCTGGCGCTGATGGAGAAGGTCTTTGGTAAGTCGTGGGACCAGTGGAAGGGGCGCGTCGTCCTGGTTGTGGAGTCCAACCACAAGATTGCCGGGAAGCCGACGCGCCGGCTGACCAAGGAGGAGGGCAACATGGTGATCGTCATCGGGGTGAACGAGCACCAGGCTGTCTATGGGAGGACGCTGAGCGGCTTGATGGGTGATGGGCCGTCGCTCTACGATGCAAAAGTACTGCGTCGAAGGAGAGCTTCTGCAGCGCCCCGCGAAGTGTGCCGGCGGTGACGGCCGCGGGGTGGACCGGGGGGGAGAAAGCGCTGCTGTCGGCGGTGACTGCCTAACGGGGGTCGCCTCGTCCCACTTTCCCCGCCACAGACGCAAATCCGCCTCACCGCCGCCATTGCGAAGCTGCAGTCCCTCCGTGCGCGGGAGGTGGAGGCGACCGCCGCCGTGGCGTCGGGACGGTCGGGTGGGAGGGGGCGATGTGGCCGCCTCCAAGGCGCCACCATGGTCCGCGGCGGGTGGCAGTGGCGGTGGTGGCGGCGGCAGTGGGCGCCACGGGGGAGTCAGGGCGCGGCCGCGGGGCACTCCCCGAGGGCAGCGGACGATGGGTCGGACAGCGGGGACGGCAGCGGGGACTGCAGTGGGGAAGACGATGAAGTCGTCCCCGAAGGCGAGGAGGAAGAGGGGGAGGAGGACCTGGACTGCGGTGATGGTGAGGAGGCGACGATGCAAGCTTGCGCGACGGTGCGGACAGCGCCAGCGGCGAAGACCATGCCGACGTTGACGACGGTGACGAGGGGCTGGAACAGAGGGAGACGGACGGGTCGGGCGAGGACCAAGTGGACGGCGGACCGCCGCCGAAAATGGTGCTCCACCACGGGCGTGGGCAGCCCCGGCGGGGAAGGCGTGGGGACTGCGGCGGGCGCGGCGGGCCCTGTGGGACTGTGCGCTTCTCGTAGCCCAGTCGGGGCGCGCTGGGGTCTGAGGCGGAGATCGCTAGACACACTGATGACGGCGCCCGGATTGCGCCTGGAGGAACGGGGGGACCTCCGATGGCGGCAGTCTCGCCACGATCCTGGCGGCAGGCGGCGTTGGCGGCGCGCAGTGGTAGGGTGCCCGCCTTGGTGGCCGCATGAGCGGCGTCGCGTGCGTTGCGCGCCGAGCCCCCCCTGGCCGGTCATGCTGCGCGCTGGCGTTGCGCGCGTTGCGCGCCGAGCCCCCCCTGGCCGGTCATGCTGCACGCTGGCAACCCCCTGCGTCCGCCTCTCCTCGCTTCCTTTGGCGGTGCGGGCGGGCGGGCGGACGGGCGGGCGGGTGAGTGGGTAGGCGGGCGGTTGGGCGGGCGGGCGGGCGGGCGGGCGGGCGGGCGGGCGGGCGGGCGGGCAGGCGGCGTCGCAACGGCGGCCGCCTGGCCGCCCTCATTTCGTGGCGCCGCGCGCACGCGGCCGGCGACGCGACACGGTACTGGGCCGGGACACGCCGCGGGAAGGCGGCACTGCCGCCGGCAGTCGCGGCGCGCCACAGCGGGCCGTCCCACCCCGCCGGCGGTGGCGCGGTGGCCTGTGCAGCCCGCCTGCGGCTTTCATGAAGTAAAGGGGGTGCCCTTTCCCCCCCCTCCACGGACAATGCGCCGCTCCTGGTTTGGGTGCTTCACCCGCCCGCGTCGCGACGTATGGCGGGGGGCAGCCGTCGGCCGGCTGGCGGGCCCCTGCCGGGGCATTGGGGAGTGCAGTGGCCACGTTGGGGGGGCCGCCCGTGTAGGGGGACCCGCCAATGGCGATACGGTAAAGGCGGCAGCGGCGGCCATGGCGGCGGCGGCGGCGGGAGCGGCGGTGGCGGTGGTCGTAGGTTGCGGCGCAATCTGCACTCGTTCCCCTCGGGTCGCCGGCTGGCGCCCCGTGGCCGGCCGCTGCCGCGCCCTCGTCCATGGCGGCGGGGGTGGCCGGCAGCAGCGGCATGGGCGGCACGCCCTCCTGGTGCGACGCTACCCGTGACGGTGGTCGCGTTCGTTTGTCCCCCCCCCCCCCTCCCGCTACCGACGCTTCTCCTGACCCCCAGCGGGGGGTTCCGGTGTTGATGGCGGCGTCGGCAGGGGTGGCAGGGGCGGCGGGTCGGCGGTGGCGACGGGCGCAGCGGCGGGCGTCCCGCCCGTCGCGGCACACCTCATCCTCCTCGGTGGCCTCACCGACGGCTTGCAGGCGACGCTGCGGTGAATCTACGTGGGGTAGGGGGCCGCGTCGCTCTCAACCGAATCGGAGGACATGTCCGCGCTGGTAGTGCACCTGGCGTTGATGGAATGGGTGTGGTGACGGGGGTGGCGGCGGCGGAGGCGGCGACGGCGGCTGATTGTCCCTGCTCCCCGGCCTGGCCGGCGAGGAGCTGGACGGCCGTTTCGGCCACGTTCATGAGATGCCCGTCCTCACGGCGGTGGCGGAGGCGGTGGGTGGCGCTTCCGGGGGCGCGGAGGGCGGCGCTCACCTCCTCGCCAGCCCGTAGTGGCTGAGCAGGGGTACGGCAGCGGCGGTTGCGGTGACGGTGGCGGTTGGGGGTGCGGCGCTGGCGGCCGCGGGCGGCAAGGCCGCCACCCCGCGCGGGTCATTCGACGGTGGGCGCAAGGGTGGTGTGGAGCGCTCCGCCGAGGCGGCCATCCGCCGCACGCTCCGCGGCGGCCACGGGGGGCAGCTGGTGCTGGGCGGGGGGGGGCGAACCGCCCTCCTCGGCCTCCCCGCCGCGGCCCGGATGACTACCGTCACCCCTGTGCCGCCGGCGAGGCGGCGTGCCGCGCCGACGCGGCGGTGGTGACGCCGCCGGCTGGCCGCGGCTCGGTTGTGGCACCGGCTGGCGTGGCGCCGGCCACCGCGGGCGGGCCGGCAGCATCGGGGCGGCGCGTCGGGGTGGGTGGCGGCTGTGGCGGTAGCGAGCGGGTGTTGCTGGGCGGCGGAGTGCGACCCCCCTCTGCCGGCGCTCCCGACCAAGCCGCCGCTGGGCACGTCGGCGGTGGCGGTGCCGGCTGGCGGGGCGTCGCCCTCGGCGGCCGCCAGTGCGGCGGCGGATGCGAAGCCGGTGGCAGCGGCGGCGGCGGGGGGGCGTGGCTGGTCGGGGGGGTGCGATCCTCCCCTGTCGGCGCCCCCGCCGCCGCCCCCGCGGTCGACACCACACCGCCTGACGCCATCACGGCGGCGCCACTGACGAGACGGTGGGAGGGACGGCGACGCGGGCTGGTGTGGCAGGCCGCGGCCCGGCGGTGGTGGCGGTCGGCGGCGCGCTCGCCGCGACGGCCGCGCCGGTGGCGGCCCCTGGCCGCGGCGTGCGCAGCCGCGTCATCAGTGACGGGGGGGTGCCTGGCGGGTGGAGGAGCTCACCCCCGCCCACCCCCTCGCCGTCTTCGGGCGCGCTATCAGCCGCCACCGCGCCGACGGTGGGGCGGCGTCGAGCGTAGGCGCGGCGGCAGGCGTGGCGCCGACCGGCCGCGGTCGCTGGGCGGTCCCGGCCGGCGACGCGACGGCGCCGACGGATGGTGCGGCGGCGCGCGGCGGTGGCGGCAGGGGTGCTGGTGGCGGGCGCGGCGGCGGCGGGAGCGGGGGGGTGTGGCCGGCCGTGGGCTTGCGATCCCCCCACGTCGGCCCTTCTACCGCCACCTACGCCACCCGCCCCGGCCGCGGGGTGGGGCGGCAGCGGCACGACGATCTCGGAGCTGACGGCCGGCGGCGGCGCGACGGGGGTGTCGGTCGGTGGCGCACCGGCCGCCGCGGACACGCGGGCCGCGGCGGGCGTGGGGCTGCCGCCCCGTACACGCGCCACGCCCAGAGACGGCGGCTGCGCGTTGCTGCGGCACGGCACCGAGCCGGACTGCTCGGCGGCGGCGGACGGCGCCGGTGGCACGACGGCGGCGGCGGCCGCGGACGGTGGAGCGCTGGCGGAGGTCAGCGGCGACCCGGCGCCGGCGGCAACGGCGGCCATGCTCTTCGTCGGCGTGACGGCGGTGGCGGCGACGGGTGGGCGCGGCGCGGCGATGGTGGTGGCGGGCACCGTGGCGGCCGTGGCAGCCACAAGGGCGGCAGCGGGGAGGGGCGGAGACGGCGGGCGGCAGGGTCGCGCTGCTGGGCGGGTGGGGCCGATCCCCCCCTGTCGGCCCCCCCGACGACAACCTGATGGCCGACGCCACCCCCCACGCTGACGGCCCGCCGGCTACGGCGACGCGCCGGCGTTCGCGGGGGTGGCTAGCGGCTTCTTGGCCGTACCCGCCGGGGTGGCCGCCGCGGCGGCGGGCAGGGCGGATGGCGACGGTGACGGCGGCGGGGCTCGGCTGCACGAGGGGGGGCGATCCTACCCCGCCTGCCCCCCCACTGTTGCCCGGACCGCCACGGCCTCCCCCCCCGCCAGCGGCCGGGCGGCCCTCCGCGGCTGCGTGGCAATGACGGCAGCAACTGTCGGCGGCGGCAAGGCGGGGGTGTCGGCCGGCGTCACGCCGGCCGCGGGAGAGACATGGGCGACGGCAGGCTCTGCCGGCATGGGTCGGGGTGGGGGTGGTGGGGATGGTACGCTTGGGGGGTGGGTCTACCCTTTCCCCGCCCGCCCCCCTTTTTTCCCAACCCTCATGGGCGTGACCGCCGCCGCCGCCGGTGCCCACGCCGCGGCCCGATGCGACGGCGCCGCGGCGGCGGCGACTGCGACTGCGGGATGCGCGGCGGTGGCGGACGACCGCGCGGCGGCGGCTGCGGCGGCTGTGGACGTGCTGACGCTCGTCGGTGGCGTGATGGCGGTTGGCCGCGCGGCGGGGACCGCGGCGGCGCCGGCGGTCGTGGGCCGCCCGTCGCGGGGCAGGTCCGAGCGTGGGTGCGGAGGTGGGGGCGGCGAGGGGGGGGGTCTGAAGGGGGGGGGGCCATCCCTACCAAATGGCGCCCGCACTGGGGCCGCCGCCGCCACCTCCCCGGCCGCTACGCACACATGGCCTGAGTGGCTTGCCGGTGCTGGCGGCGGCGGTGGCGGTGGGCGCGGTGTCCAGTTCCCCCCTGGGCGGCTGCGGGCGGCGGCGGTCGTCGTCGCTGTCTCCACCGCCAGGTGGTGGCGACGGCGGTGGTGCCACCTGCCGGTGCGGGGCGGCACTGCAATGGCTAGGGGGGGGGGGGGCGGGGGGAGGCAGCGGCGGTGCCAACGGCAACGCCGTCGGCGGCAGTGGAACCATCACGAGCGCTGGCGTTGACAGAGTCGACGGCGACGGCAGGTGGCGGTGGCAGCCCGCTGCGGCAGCCTCCTCGAACCGTCGCCTCCAACGTTGCCCCCAACCGCGCGGCGGTGGCTGAGCCCCCGCGGCGGGGCGGCGGCGGCAGCGGAGGCCTCGGTGGCGACGGTGGAATGGCGCCGCGCGGGAAGCAGCGCCGCCGCGGCGGACGAGCGGGCGCCGGCGGCTCGGGGCGGCGTTGGCGGCGTCGCGGGCGGCGGGGGGGTACTGCTGGGCGGGAGTGCGCGATCCCCTCCCGTGGGCCCCCCTGTCGACGCCAGGACAGCTGCCGCCACCTGCCAAGGCTGCAGAGGGGCGGCCCACCGCGGCGACGTGCAGACCGCGGCGGCGGCGCTAGGCGGCGGCGGGACGGCCGCAGTCGCGGCGGGCGCGCCGGCGGCTGGCGGCCGGCCGGCCGCAACGGGCGGGGTGGCTGCGGCGAGCTGTGGCGGGGTCGGCAATGGCGTCAGTGGCGGGGGGGTGGCACTTGGCACAAGGGTGCGATCCCTCTCTGGGGGCCACGTCACGACCGTCAGCGGGAAGCGGTGTGGTAACTGTTGCAGGCAGCGGCGCGGCGGCCACGCAGGTTGGCTCGGTGGCGGCGGGGGTGGTGTGGGCGGCGGGGGGGGGCGGTGGGGGAGGGCGGCTGAACGGGGGTGGGCGACCCCCCCCCGTCGACCGCCCCGCTGCCGCCAAGCGCTGCGCCACCTCCCCCGCGCCTGCGGGGATGCGACGGCCGCCACCGGCAGAGTGGCGCCGACGGCGGCGACTGTCGGAGGCGCGGCTGGGGTGACGCCCGGTGGCTAGCCGGCTGCGGCGGGTTGGCGGTCGGCCGGGGGTGTCGGGGGCGACTTTGGCGGTGTCGTGGGCGCGAAAGGGGTGGTGCTCGGTGTCGTTGGGTGGTTCCTCCTTGTCCCTTTCACCGAAGCTCCCCCCACAGCCACCGGCGGCGCCACCGCTACCCCGAGCGCCGCCGCCCGACTGACGAGCAGCGGCGGTGTCGTGGTAACGGTGGCGTCAACAGGTAGCGACGCGGTGGCGGGGGCGACGTGCGGCACGGTGGCTACGGTTGGCAAGTCAGCGGCGACGGGACGCGGGCGGCGGGGTGGGGGTCGCGGTGCAAAATGCGGGGGGCGGTGGCTCGGAGGCGGGGGGCGACCCCTCCCCGCCGTCCCCCCCCACGTCCGGCGGCGACGCGGCCGCGGCCCGCCACGCTGCCTCCGGGTCGGCTGGCCTGGCATAGTGGGGACGGCGACCGCCGTGGTCTCGACTGGCGGCGCGCCGGCTGCGGCCGGCGGCGGCAACACGGCGGCGGTGGCGGTGGCGGCTGGGGTGGGCGCGACGGACGTGGATTGACGTCGGGGGGGGTAGGTAGGTTGCAGAGGTGGACGCTTCTTTTTTTAGGGGGAGGGGAGTGGGGGGAGCAGGGGGGTGGGGCAGCGGGGGGCTTAGAAATTAGACACACCGGCAAAAACACACACAAGAAGGCACACACCCCAACGGGCGGCTTTTATGAATGCACCAGGCGGGGAGAGGGGCGGGCGCAGCGGGGGGGGGGGGCAGTGGGAGTCGCGGGAGGCGGAACCAGCGGTGGCGGCGGTGGCGGCCGCGGCGGCGGCGACGGCGGCGGCGAACACAACGGGAGCAGTCGGTACTAACGGACGCGGGGGAGCCCCGCGACAGACCGCGGTACGTTCCGCTGCCGCTCGCCGCCGACGCCGCCAACAGCAGCCAACCGTTACCAACGCAGCACCGTCTCCCTTAAAACACCAGCAGCTCACCCCGACCCCCGCACCCATCCCTCACCACTCACGACAGTGACACACAACGACCCCCACAAACACACAAATACAAAACCAGCTCACCGCACAAACACACAAAAACAAGAGCAGCTCACCCCGGCCCTTACACCCATCACTCACCGCCCACCGCCGTCCGCACGCGCCCACCGCCGTCCGCACGCGCCGTTGGTGGCTGCAAAGCCAAAGCAGACGGGAACCCGCCGCCGCCGCCCCCGCCGCGACCAGCCACCGCCGGCGAGCTCGGCCGGTAGCGGCCAACACCGTGCGCGGCGCAGGGAGGTTGCGTCCCCGGCGGGGGGCGGGGGAGGCCCGACGGGGAGGTGGCGGCGGCGGCGGGGAGGAGTCGCCGCCGGCTGCTGGTGTGGCGAAGCCCACCAGAGTGGTGGTGGCGGCCGCGGCGGGGCTTCAGCGCCGGCGGTGAGCGACGGTGCCCGCAGGAAGGGGGAGCTGCCGGCAGCACGGCGGCTCACACCCAGTTAAGACCCCATCAGAGCGGACATACGGGTTTCCACAGGATCCGGGCCGTTCCATTGGCGGCCGGGGAACCTCTGAAAGATCTGAGCCTGGTGATTGGTGACGTCGCGGGGTATCGGCTGTCACCCTTGAACGCTCGTAAGATCCTCGGAACTCTGCGACGTGGCGGTCTGCACCCTCGCGGGTGGTGCCCGAGAGGGGCCCTACCAGTCCATTCATGAGGCCAAACCATAGCTGCCGCGAATCTCATCGTGAGAAAATATCCAAATGTATTGACCTTGCACACGTCGGCCGCATCTGACTGGATGACTTGGTGTGGTTCCGAGCCGCGTCCTGTCTGGTGTGGCAGCCAAGACAACGGACAGAATTCGAGCGGGGCGCGCCGACCAAGCCGCTCGCTTGCCCACAGCCTGCCCAGCGAGTCACGGGCCCATATCCCTGGGGCCAGTCGGGCGCCCAGATGACAGCCCGCTGGCTGGCAGCCGCGTCGGAAACATGACCCGACGGCGCTAGCGCGGCGTGCCGGCCCGCCGTGTCACCAGCGGGCGCCGCGCACCGGGGGTGAGTCTTGCCGGAGGGTCAGCACATGAATGTAACAGGCACTTATTGTCACTTCTGTCCTAAACTCAACGGGCACGCCGTTTCAGCTTCCAGCAGCTCCTCGTAGTGGTCCTCGCCATCGGCAGGGCAGTCCTCCGTCCCCGCCTCCGCCTGTTGCCCGCCCACACGACGCCGGTACGAATCAATCTTACGAACTGCCAGTGCCAGATTATCGGCCGCCCACTTGGCGGCTTCGTCTGTCTGCTTTTGAGCGCAGGAGGCAGACTCCAGGCGGGGCCCTTCAGCGGCTGCCCGCCCTACAGCTGTCCGCTTGTCACCTAGATTCTTGGCGACCCGGGCGCCTTCTGGCGCTGGAGCCCTTCGCGGTCCACGGTTAAAGGCCCCGTCGCCTGGCGCCCGACTCACGGCCATACGCCACACGTAGGCCAGGCAGCTCTCCAAGAAGGTGTCAGCCGCGTACTGGTTGGCGTTCTGGTTATAATGCCCATGCCACGCCTCCAGCCCTTGCTCACTGTAACGGCCCAAGCTGCCGAACAGCGAAAGGAAGTCTGGGGCGTGGCACGCCAGCACGTGCAGCTTTGGCGTGATAGACGACCACTCAAAGTGCTTTTTAAGACCGCCCACCAGCTGGGCAGCGCCACGTCGGAAGCGCGCCACGTCGTCCTTAGGAATGGTCGCGAGGGTGTTCAGCACGGGCAGGAGCTCCCGCCAAGTTGCGCAGGCGTCCGAGTACGCCGTGCTGACCCACTGGGGCACGCTGCCGTCCTGTAGGGAGCACACCATGGACAGCCGTCGCCCAATGCGCTGGCATTGTCGCCCCTCGAAGGCCCCCCCAAAGTAGGGCTTGGGCTTGACCCCAACTGCGTATCTCAGCACACGCACCAGGTCATTGGCGTACCCGCGCGCTCGCGCCAGCCCATTGCAAAAATAGACGGCCTCAATCCCCAAACGGAGGAGCCAGACCGTGACGCCCAAAACCAAAAATGAAGGGGCATTGGAGAGATATGGCTGGGGTCGATGATGAGACGGGGGCGGCGCTCGATGGAGAGGTGCTGCTTCAGCGACAGCGGGGTCCCGCGACTCGCGTTTCCGCCTTCTTGATAGGCCACGGCCATTTTCTCCATTTGCTGCCGTGTCCGCAGAGTGCGGCGTGCCTTGCTCCCCGCTTGCATATCCCCGTACTCGTCGACCAATAGGTCGTTGCCATCCGTACGGCCCCGCATTGCTGTGCAGTGAATGCATGGCATGCGGCTGCTGGCCCCCATGTGGCCGCACTAGAGGGTAACGAAGCTGTAGTCCCCCGTCAGGATGAGCCGCACGGCGCGGCACTCCCCTGAGACCTCCACCCCGTCCGTCCGCAGCGCGTCAATATCTGGAACGTACACGTCAGCCATCCTTGACAGGGCGTCATGGTCATCTTTCTTGGACGGGAACACGCCGTAGAGAATTGTGTTCCCTCGACTGCATGGGTGCTCTTGGTTGAGGACGGAAAGGAAGGCTTTACATGAGCTTAGCAAGCCACCATTGTCAAGTCCAAAGCACAGCTGAACGTCCCGCACCTTCGGGTCCGGCACGGCCCCCGGGCTGTGTTGCCCCTCAAGTGCGGACACAGCCTTAATCTCCTTGCCGTCAGGTCCACGTGTCGCACGCTCGAGGAAGTCGCCGCCAGCCTGCAGGTCGTCAATCAGTCCTTGTACAGCCGCCCGCGGCGTGACGAGGAAGGCCCCCGCCCCGTCAGACATCACCTGGTTCCGCTCCTCCGCTTGGGCCTCGGCGAGGTCGCGTCGCAGTACTTCCCGGCTTGCCAGACCACTGGTGGCCCCACCCATAGAAAGGCGGACACGCTGCCATAGCGTCCTGCTAATGTTGTTGTCCAGGATGAATTGCGTTTGCAGCCGAGCTGAAAGAGGCGCCAGGGCCGCCGCAGCGGGGGCCACCACCACGCCACCACTTTGGCGGGCCCGCCGGCATAAGTCCTTCACAGCCGCAATGAGGAAGCCGTGCTCAACCCCGAGCACCCTGCTGGCCGCTGCGGCAATCTCAGCGGCCCTCCGCCGTTTTTGGCGCGGGCCCACGTCCACCTTGCGGGGGATGGTATAGCTCGTGTAAATCCGTGTGCTACCATTAACAAAGGTGACCTTGATAGACCCCGGCCGCGTGGCAGCAAAGTACTCATTGACTCGTGCGGCGTCAAGCTCCCCATCCTCCTCCTGCGTCTCTCCCATTGGACCGTCAAGACGGGATACCTCGGCCGAGGTAGAGGCTCTGTCGCACCCGCACGCTCGCGCGGAACGGCCAGTGGGGAGACGCCAAGGGAGTGGGGCCACGTCCAGGCCAGCCACTTGCACTGCCTCCAGCTGAGGGGGCGCCACGTCCACACCAGCCACCCACACTGCCTCGAGCTGAGGGGGCGCCACGTGCGCACCAGCCACCCGCACTGCCTCGCGCAGGGGGGGCGCCACGTGGAAGCCGGCAGGGCGGACGGTCAGGAGCGCTGGGCGCGGACCGCCAGACCTGTCCAGAGTTCCGCGCGTCGCCTTCTTGCGTGCTCTCAGATAGCACACCGAGCAGGTGCCTGTCGGCGTCCCACGACTGTCGGTGGGCCCCGACACGGTACACTTGCGCAACGGCGCGGCGGCCACGAGCGCAACAGCTGCTCTCTTAGTGTTGACGGCCGACGTGACCGCGTGCCGCCATAGACGGCCGGCTTGGCTGTCTCGCACGAACGGAGACGCGCACAGGGAGCACACAAACGCCAAGGGAGGACCTGTAAACGCTTTACCAACCAAGAGAGAGGCTTGAGAGCTGAACCAATCAATCATGGTCCGTGGGAAGCATAGATAAACGAAGCCCCTTAGCGAAAAAATGAGCAGGGGCTCCAGGGGTTCCAAGGGCACAGGGAGGGTCAGAAAGCCATCCCGCACCCGTTCAACGAGAGACCTCTTCAAGAATCGCGATGCCCCGGACCGTTTGTGCGTCTCAAAGTACGTACAGGTCTGGTCGATCTCCCGAGTCATCCGTCATGGCCTCAGGTGCCATCCTCGGCACTGCGTGGGACAATAGGGTGCAATGGGTGTTGGGTGGGGGGCGTGCCGGGGTGTTCTGGGTCGACGGTTTGGGCGATGGAAGGGCGTAGGGCGCCAGCAGACGCGGGCGTGGTGTCGCCGCGATAGTCGCCACCGCGACGACGACCGGGCTTAGACGCCATACGTTTAGGAAAAAGTCGGAACGTGGCACTGTAATGAGCAAATGTGGACGAATACGGTAAGACCGCCCTTAACAGGGTGTGGGCTCTGCCCCGGATGGTGGATGGCTTGTGAGAATACAAAACGTGCGCCCAACCATTGAGTCGACGATGCTCATGCTTGAATACCTCCCTCCGTGTGTCATATGTACAGGGACTTAAGACACATATTGCAGTTTTCCGAATTTTGTCCCATGTGGACAAGAGCAAGAGCAAGTGTACAAGAGCAAGGGCCAATCGCATGCTCGCAGCAGAGGGCTTACCAATGGCGTGCTGCAACACGTCTGTCAGAAGAACCTGATGATTGGCTATGGCCACAATTGCTTTCGCAACGAACGCTGGTTGGTCAAAACACTCTTGTTTTTTCATCGGATCCCGCCGGTTGGCCCTTTATCTCAGGTCATCTCTGTCAAGATCAATCCGAAGCGCTCAGCCAGTGCTTGTTCTGCTCTCAAAGTGGTCAGAAATCCCGAGAGAACCCCCGATCACACTGTTCGTACAACAATTGACCCTCATGCAGAGCAGTCATTTGCCAGAGAGGCAGCATCTGAGTCATATCATTGGTCAAACACCAATTGCTCTTGCTCTTGTCCACATGGGACAAAATTGGGAGAACTGCAATACATCCTTATGCCACATCGTCGGCGACCGGAACCACTGTATTTCACTGCATGTTTTCCTGTATTTCAACGCCTGTTTGAAATGCAATAGATACAGGCAGAAGCTTGCAACTCAAGCACCGAAACAGGACAGCAAGAATGGTGTGATGCACCATACACCACGTGTATTGCATCCCGTAACACACCTCAATGCAAGCCAGATTGCAGTGTGAAACACATAGAGTTGAATAGGCCACTACAGTGCGTATCCGGCACAGTCCGGATGACGCCGGATGACGGCCCCTTTTATTCCGGTCCTTGTGGAATCGCTCATCCATTTTTGTTCACTTTAGTAGTTACTCAGCACCTTCTCAAAGCATTTTGACACGTATTACAGAGGCGGGCCACCTGGAGCTGCCTGATCAGGTGAATAGACACAGGCACAGACACACACCAGAGACAGACACAGTCACAGCCGCTTGCTGCATCGACGTCAATGCCTCGCCGCAGTGTCTGCGCCGCCCCAGACACCCGCCGTCCCTGACACAATGGGCAGACACACCGTTCAACCGATCCCGCCAGACACTCCGCACGCCTGCTGGTGCTTCCACGCGCGGCCGCCTGTACTCGCCGTCACACGACGCACACAACTACGCCCGCGGCCTCCCGCCCACATGTCCTCCCGTACCACAGCAGA
The DNA here is from genome assembly GCA_009829735.1 of Pyropia yezoensis. Lineage (NCBI taxonomy): Eukaryota > Rhodophyta > Bangiophyceae > Bangiales > Bangiaceae > Pyropia > Pyropia yezoensis. The sequence goes on from CM020620.1 coordinate 5,955,866, forward strand.
CGCATCCACCCGCCGACGCACCCACCTAAATCACCATAGCAGCTGCGTCCGGCTCATCCATCCACATGCACCACTCACGGCATACTCTGCGCATACCTGATGGGTACACAGAAAGACCACGTGAAGGAGGGAGAGGGCGCCGGGGGGTGTGAAAGCGCGTGGAGGGGAGCCGAGAAGCCGGGGGTGGAAGAGAAGGGAAGAGAGGACACCAGCGCGGTAAGGATCACATTGAGAAGGAACTGCGAAAGGTACGTAGCGGGCAAGAAACTCGTGAATATCAAAAACATGCCGGTAATTGCAAGCCAACGCAACGCACATGCAGGGAAATGCAAGCCAATGTAGCGCATGACATGGAACTGTGCATGTATGGCACCCCCATGTGTATCGTCTTCTTACCGCCACCACCACGGCAACTGCAACCCTCCCACGCGCCCTCTCGTACCACCGCGCGAGCAGCCCCCCGCGCACACACCCACGTACATCACCAGAGCAGCTCCGTCCAGCCGATCCACCCACATGCGCCACCCATGGCATCTTCCGCACATACCTGAGTGATGGACAAGAAGAGTAAGCGGAAAAGGAAGAGCGTGGGTGCGGGGAAGCGGGAGAGGAGATGGAGGGAAGCGGGGGGGGCGCGAGGGGTGGAGAGGGGGGGGGTGGGGGGGGGGGCATGGGTGTGGGGAAGTGGGAGAGGAGATGGAGAGAAAGGGGGCGCGGGGGGTGGAGACGGGGGGGGGTGGGAGGGGAGCAGGAAAGGAATGGGACACGACACGGTGGGAGAAGGGGCAGTCCGGGAGAGCGCTTGCAGGGGATGGAGGAGAGTGCGAGCGGGGCGTGGAGGGGGGGGTGAGGTGGAGGCAAGGCGGTGGGTGGAGGGGGCAATGTGTGGCAAGCCCGGTTCGTGCTCCACACGCATCCAATGGCGTGCGGTCTCCACCGCAGCGACGGTGGCCACCAGTTCATTCATTGGGCGCCAAGTGGTGGTGGCGGATTGCGCTGATTGGTCAAGCAAATAATTTTCACATGGAGCAAGCCCGTGCAAGGATCTGCCCACTCTATTCAGATTTTGTGAGAGTTCAACAAAAGATCCTGTACTTGCGCACACGGAAAGTTCAAATATTGACGAAAACGTGCTTGAAGCATCCCCAATTTCGGAGTGCTCGAGCATTCTAACGTAAGTCATCAAGAGAACATGCGGAAATGCAACGTTTTCAAAACACATCATCACATCGACCAACCAGAACGCGATGGTGCCCCTATGCAAATTCACGATAGTGGTGTCGAATGAGACTTATCATGAACAATTAAGGTCTACTAACTTTCTCGAGAAGAAATCTGAAGTGAGACCGATTTGGTAGCTTGTCAGTCCTCCATGCTCCTGCGGGATATTTTCTTACGTCGCAGTAGCTTGCCCGGGAGCGGGGGATCACGCTGTCGAATGAGCCCAGCGTCTTGCTCCCGTCGTCATTCGTCCTCCCGAACAAGTTCCATGAGCTGAATTGATGTATTGAGAGCCCTTTTTGGAGGGGGGGTCAACATGAGCAACTGGGAGGGCTGGAGGGGGCGCAGGGGGGCGGGGAGGCAGAGAGCTTCCGGAGATGCGATTGACTAGGATTTGAGGAGTCAGATGAGAATTCTCGGAAAGAGGGGTGGGGATTGCTCAGGACGTGGCAAGGAGAGGCGATTCGGTGAAATCTTCAATCATGGACACGCAGACGTACAGGCTCTTGCTCTTCGCTGACTGCACCAAGTCGACAGTCCTCTGAATTCGGCCCAGAAGGCACCGTGCCCCTCCCCAAGGACGATTCTCGGGAGGTGCTTCGCGTGGTGATGTGGGAGGGGTGTGAGCCGGGAATTGGATCATCACTTGTGGAAGATCTTGGTGGGATTTAAGACAAGCTGAGTCCAGAATCAGCTCACTGGCGTCGGTAGATGCGCAAATGAGCATGTTGAGGAGGGGATGCCAAAAAGTAGCCTGCGTGAATGGAGGCTCGGGCGAGGCTGTGTGGTCAATCAGATGTCCTGAAACGTCCGGACCGCGCGATCTGGTCGGGTCAGAAGAATTGGTGGACTCTTCAGCGATGTATTTTGAACGAAGACGACACTGGCGGCCGGGCGTGTAGGCGTGGAGAACGGAAGGTCGATGTTTCGTCGTCCGTGACTCGACCAGCTTGTCCGATGCGACTGTCGGAGTCACGATGGCCAGTTTGTGAGGAGCGGTGATGTGCATGAGGGATCTGTGTTGCAGGGAAATACAAGAAGATGCGGCGATATACATATCATGACATGTATTGCAGTGGTGCTCTTTTTTCATCAGTGGAAGGTCTTTGCGTGATGTTGCAGTACGTTGCAGTGGAAAATTGTGAAATACAACGCCATGCAGTGTGTGTGATTGAGTTGCATGTGGTTCCAGTCGCCGACGATACCACCATCAGAGTGCCAGGATTATCATTCTTGCACTTGACGCACGTCGTACCGAAGATCGAACCCACGACTTCCGGCTTGGATTCCAACCCATAGAAGATACCATGCGAGAATACAAAACGTGCCCAACCATTGAGCCACGTCGGCGATGCTCAAGCTTGAATACCTCCCTCCGTGTGACATAAGTACAGTACCTACCCAATATTATTTGTCCACCCAAGACGGCCAATCCTGAGGATTTGTTTGATCCTGCTTGGAACCGTCCTTCACGGTGCAGTTAACCCAGAAAGACTTAGTGCATGCCCCTCTGGCCGCCACCACCGCGCGCACGCCGCGAGCCATGTTCTGGCGGGGGTATAGGACGACAACGCCAACACCTTCACGGTCCTTCGTACGGTGTAGAGGGGCACTGGAGGGAGGGAGGACCCCGCCAGAGGCTTGGTTCGCTCCCTATTGAGCTTTTCCGCTGTATCGGTCATTGCCGCGAACGGGTTGTCGTTCTCCATCCGTTGAGGCCTTGGAGCTCTTGAGGGCTCATAGCCTTCGGAAGGTCTCTGGTCTCCTTGTGAGGCCCATTATTGGGGCACCCGGCCCGTACCGTCACGTAGGCAACCGTTCTCTGCTTTACGGTCAAAAAGGAGGCGATGGCGCAATAGAACTTTCCGGTTGCGACCATCTTGTGCATGGCTCCCACCTGCTGGGGGCTCAGAAGGGTTCTGACCTTTCTCCCCATGGCGCCTGTGAGACTCTACTCGCCCCAACGGCAAAGCTGTGAGCACTTTTCTGTAGCGCGCCACACGGCCGCTCAGCGACGAAGTCGACAGATGACCACAAATCGGCACCGCAGAGATCGTTTTTCCGATTTGCTCACACGTCGAACCGAGCGTGTCAAAGTGGACAAGTAACATTGGGTAGGTACTGTACAGTCGGTACCCAATATTATCCGTACGCTTTTGGAAACAATTAGAGGTGCCAGATCCGGCTGCCGGATGCGGCTTATGGCACGAGATTGCCCCATTCGGTGCGTGGTCGCGCCCAAGTGCCACAGCACCGTCCGTGTATGTGAGCCCACAGCTCAGCGCCCAGGACCCCGCCGTGGTCGGCAGGCACCATGGTGGGCTCATCGCGTTGCCCTCTGTCCGACGGTGAGCGCGCGGTCATCACTGGCCTTCTCCAACAGAAGAAGTCCTTTCGGGCCATCGGTACGGATTTGGGGCGCCCAAGAGCACTATCGCCTACGCAGCTATGGACATCCGCACGGAGTCCGCCCGCGCCAGGGTGGACAAGCGCGGTCGCCCCAAGGTTTTGACGGACCGTGAGCTCTGTAACCTTAAGCGGGCGCTTGACACCGACACGTTTTCCTCTGTGGCATCCCTGAAGGAGATGGTGAATAACACGCGCACCCAAGCGACGGGAGGGCCCGAGAAGGGACCAGTGTCAGTCTCCGCTGTCCGCAGGGCTGTCCGGAGCTTGGGTTTTCGCTCCAGGGTAGCGGCTGTAGCGCAATGGAACCCAGGTTCCCGACACCACAAACCACCAACACACACACAGAGACCACAGTCCGAAGCCCAGGAAGGAACAGGTAAGAGCCTTTGCTGATCCACTTGCCCACCACGATACGAGGCAAAGGTAAACAGGACAAAAAAAAAAAAAAAAAAAGCCCGAGGGAGAAGGAACCCAAAGCACTGTTGATTTTACAAGATGGCCCCGGGGAGAACCCCGGAGCACCCCTCAAGAACCTCCTCCGCTGGCCCCTCCAGGGGCCCAGAACGAGGCCCCCAGAGGGCGCCCCCAGCGAGCCAAGTGCCAGCAAGGCACCGGCCGCTCACCGAGCCAACACACGAAAAGCAAGCGAAATCCCCCCACACACAAATGTCAATCCCCAAAAAAAAACCCAGTGGGAAAAAGGGGAAAGACACGAAATCACGCAAGGAAAACAAATGCGAAAAATCAAACAAATAACCCGAAGGTCAGTATGCCCAAACCCGGCAAGTCCTCCGCTCCGGGGGGACCAATCAGGGCACCGGGCGTGTCGCCACTGCCCCGGGCCACCTATGCAGGGATCCCAAGCCAGCGCGTGGTTCCACGTAACGCTGCCAGCCGGGTCCCAAGTCAGCCTCCCGGGTCCCAATGGTACCTGAGGGCCACAACGCCACATGGCCCCCTCACTAGGGCCGAGCGTCCCGCCGGCCAACAGGGAAACCGGGGAGAGGGACTGGAAAGGGTCCGAGAGGGTTACACCAGGGTCACAACGAACGGGACGTGGGGCCAGTGTCTGCAAACAGGGTCCCCCTCCGACAAGTGTCTCGAGGCGGAGGGTCCCGGGCAGACTGACCAGGGCGGTACGGGAGAGGGAGAGGGCCACGCGCAGGGTAACTAGGGGGGTGTGGCGCAGCCCGCGCCGGCCGCCCGCCTGCATTCCTCCTCCCCTCGCCCTCCCCATGTGGCGCTCGGCCCCTGGGGTGGGTGAGGAGGCGTAGGGATGCGGACGGGGGCCGGCGGCACACGGGCGCAGCCTGGGTTCCGTCGGGGTGGGGGCCCAGGGATAAGAGGGCCCTCACGGGCTCCCTCGTTCCCCGCGACCGGGACCCCAACGCACCATCTTCCCCGCTACGCTTCCCCGTGGGCTCCTCAATCGTTCCCTCTACCCGTTCCCCTTCCCAACGTTCCCACGCACCCGTTCCACCTAGTACCCCACTTTCCCACACCGTGTCCCGTTACTTCGTCCCATGGAGCCCGGCCGCGCCGCGACAAGCGCGTCGGCTGGCAAGGGCTCGACGGTCCCTGGCGGTCAAGGTGCAGCGGGTCAAGGGGCTCCCGGCGGTCAAGGCGTACCGGTCGCGGGGCCAGGTGGGAACAACATGGAACAAGAGGAGCGTGGTCCGGGACAGTCGTACGCGTTGGTCGAGCTGCCGAGATGGATCCCGGACGTGTCGGCCCCGATACGGGCATGGGCCACGAGCGGACCAACGGGAGCAAGACGGACAGGGTGCCCATGGGCTCCAGTACCAAGGTGACGGTACCATCGGGCAACGGCCAAGAGATCCCATCCCGTACGGCGAGAGGGTCAAGCGCCAACGGATTCGCCGGGCCTCAAGGACCAGCGCGGGAACAACGGGCAACAAGGTCACTATGGACCACGGGATCAAGGAGTCAACTAGTACGACGGGACCACGAGGACCAAGTCAGGGCAACGTTGGACAAGGTACAAAGGGCACAAGATACCAAGGGGCAACCAAGGTGACCTCGGCCGGCACGTCGCACAAGGCACCCGCCGCGAGGCAAGGCACACTGGTCCCCCTTAGTATGGGCACCGACCGGCAAGAGGGCACCGTCGAGGTCAGCACGGACCCACGCGAAGGTCACGGGGGGGGGTGCCCGCCGCACCAGCCACCACCGAGGAGGGCGTACAAGGTCGTATGGGGTCGTGGGGGGAGAGGCGGGAGTGGGATTTGGTGTAAGCAACAACGGCGTTGCAACACCAGATAGTAATAAATTCTTGATCCCACAATCTTGCAACACCTCTAATCCGCTCCCACGCCCGGGGAAGAAGATGGGACTTAGCCTATTTCGATGCCGGAGAACACGATGGTCGCCACGACGGTGACAACAAAGTAGCCCCCCATGAAGAAATCTTTGCAGGAACTAAATGTCGCCCTTGATGCCCCGAGTCGAACCACCAACCTGCCCACCTATTCGAGTATCTGGGCCAGCCATTGGCCATGGGGACCCACTGGACCGAGTAAAGGGTGCCTGGCCCAAGGTTAGCAACGGGGCCACAGATCCGCACCCGGTTCAAGGTTCCAGGGCCACACAGCATAGAGAGCCTTAAAGGGTTCCAATAGTGCCACGGTCTCTTCCTCCTGCAGTGGGGGCTCGGTACCAACACGTTCACAGTACTGAACAACGTTAGCGCTATCGAACATATGGCACGGTTCCCATGTGTCCTCGGACTCTGCGTACCCCCACCAGCGGACCAGGAGCCATAGGTTCCCATCACTGTCCCGGTCGTGGCCCACAAAACGTTCCCAGACAAAAGGGGTGCCTGAGTCTTCGTAGTCCATAGGTACAACCGGGTCTTGTGGCCCGTGTAAACGGGACGTGGAGTCAGTGTGTCCAGCAGGCGTGGGTGCCCGGGCCACATGGTCACTGCTTACCCTGTCACGGATCCCTTCAACCAGAACCGTGAATGTGTGCCCGTCCCGGTCCACGATACGATAGGGACCCTTGACCATCTGGTCCAACTTCTGCCGACTGTATCAACGTAGACTCAGTCCCCGATACGTAGGGCCTCGTTGACCGGAGTGACCCGCTTGTCGTACCCTCTCTTGTACCGTTTCTGTGCCAGGTCCAGGTTCTTACGGACCGTAAAGGCCAAGTTCCTTAGATGGGCCCGTCTCGATTCTCGGACCTGTCGCGCGGTACCAGTGAACTCCTTAGGGTACGGGGAACCAGGGAGCTTGTCCAGGGCAAAGGTACGGACCCGGTCAGGGATCACAAACTCAAACGGGGCCACACCGGTACTCTGATGGGGCCTCGTGTTATAGGCAACCGTGAGCACGGAAACCAGCTCGTCCCAATGGTCCTGGTGGTCCTCAACGTACGTGCGGAGCTGGGCCTCTATGGTACGATTAAACCGTTCTACTTGTCTTTTGGTCTGGGGATGATACGTGGTGGAGGTAACATGCTTGATCCCAAGGAGCCCTTAAACGCCACGGAAGTATGTGGACGCTAACTGGGGCCAATTGTCCGTTAGTAGGGTCTCCGGGGGACCATAGGAAGCCACCCACGTATCCAGAAAAGCCGAGGCCACCACTGCCGCGTCTTGGCTGCCAAGGGGAACCACTCGGGTCAGCTTGGTAAACCGGTCCACAATAACAAGAAGGTACCGGTTCCTGCTGACGGTCCAGGGTAAGGGGCCCAAGAGGTCAAGGCACACGTCCTTGAAGGGCTCCGTTGCAGGGAACAGTTTGAGCGGGTTGGTCCGCCGTCTCCCTTGGACCCTGCCCTTGGAACACGAGGTACAGTTGGAAACAAAGGCGTGCACATCTGCCACCATAGACTCCCAGTAAAATACCCGCCTCATAGAGGTGTACATCTTGTTCATGCCTGGGTGCCCTGCGTGTCCCGGTTCATGTTCCAAGCTCAGGACCTCTTGTCGTAGTGCCTTGGGGACCACGATCTGGACCGCTCGGTCAAGAGGAGCCAATCGTACCAGTAACCCTTCCGGCGTTTCCCCGTACCTTGAGTTCACGTTCGTAGTTCCTGGCAACGCTGTTCCTGACCTTGGGCCTCGAGGATCCTGTCGACTGTCAGAGGAGGGTACCGTGTGCCAGTCTTAAAGTTCGGCCGGGTCCAACCAGTGACAAAGTTAGCCAAGGTCAACAGCGAGGGTATCTCGTCAGGTATAGGGCCCCTGTCGTATCCCGTTGTATCCAAGCGTGACATAAAGTCCGCGGCGTGATGATGTTGCCCGGGACTGGATTCAACGGTATACTGGAACTCTGCCAGCCGAAGGCGCCAGCGGGCCAAACGTCCATGGGCCCCGTCCATATGTAACATCCACTTCAGGGCCGTATGGTCCGTTCGTACCACAAAGCGTGTCCCTTTAAGGTACGGTCGTAACAGAAATAGAGCCCAAACAACAGTAAGACACTCACGTTCCGTGGTACTGTAGTTACACTCAGCCGGAGTCAGCACACGGCTCCAGTAACCCACGGCCTTGTAGGCCCCGACCCCTTGGTCCTGTAGCAAAGCGCACCCAATTTGGGTAGCGCTAGCATCCGTATCCACGACGTACTGACCCGTGCGTCTCGGAAGAGCAAGAATGGGAGTATGGACCAAACGGTACTTGAGCTCCTCAAAAGCGTCCGTCTGGGCCGGGGTAAATGGTGGTAACGGGTCTGGGACCTTGGTACTAGTCATGGCCAATAGGGGTCGGGCTAACTTGGCGTAGTCCTTGACAAAGCGCCGGTACACATTGCACATCCCTAGGAAACTGCAAAGGTCCTTCTTGGTCCTTGGGGTCTTAGCTTCTCGGAGCCCAACCAGGTTGTTCTCGTTCACACGGAGTTGACCCTTACCAACAATGTGCCCGAGGTACTCAACTTCATCCTGGAACAAAAAGGACTTCGTAACCTTGCGGGAAACACCGGCCCTAGCCAGTTACCCAAAGATCTCTTCCAGATGGGCCAGGTGTTCCTTAGTGTCCTTGGAGAACACGATGATGTCATCCAGGTCCACAAGGCACGTCTTCCACTTAACCCCAGACAGGATCATATCAATGGCCCTCTGGAACGTAGCCGGGGCGTTGGTAAGACCAAATGGGAGCCGGATGTATCTGAAGGTTCCTTCGTGACAAGTAAACGTAGTCTTGTCTTGGTCCTCAGGAGCCACAGGGATCTGCCAGTAGCCACAGTTGGCGTCCAGCATGGAAAACACGGCAGACTCTCCCAGGAAATCGATACAGTCGTCCATGCGCGGTAACGGGTAGGTATCCTTAACCGTGACCTCGTTCAAGCGCCGGTAATCCACACAGAACCTCGGGGTACCATCGGCCTTCGGGACAAACACAACCGGGAAGGACCACTCAGCACGGGACGGTTCAATGACCCCGAGCCGGGTCTGCTTCTCCACTTGTTCCTTGATAAGGTCCCGATGACGAAGCCCGGTACGGTACGGTTGGGACCGAATGGGTTTGGCCCCTTCCTTGAGGGTAATCCGGTGAGGGGTCACATCAATGCGTCCCAGTTGCCCGTCCCATAGGTCCTTGTAACGGTCCAAAAGTTCGCGTACAGCTTGGTGTAGCTCAGGCGGGATCAATTCATACGCGACCTTGGGCATCTGGACCGGGGTTCCGTCAGGCTTCTTGTCCGTCATGTCCGGCTCAGGGACCGTGGTTCGGGCGGGTCCCTTGGGAGTCACGTCCTCCGGTGCCGACGCTTCGCTCAATGGGTTCCCTTGCTCTGGCCCCAGGGTGACAAGTGGTGCGGCCCCCTCACTAGGGGCCGACAAGTAATCCGCAGGGACCTCGAGCACGGGACCATCGTACGGTATGGCCACGCCAATGGCAAAGTTCTTGGGCAGGTTGACAGCCCGGTCCGAGATGTTCATAACATGGATTCGAAAGTCCCGTCGGGTCCGTATCGTAGCCAGTGCGTTGTGTAATCGGAGCCCCTTCTTAGCCATTTTATGGGGCCTCTCGTACAATAAACACTTCCCATTGGTACCGCACTTGACATAAACCGCTTGTAGGGACCGGGGAGCCAAAGTCACGCCCTTGGACAGGTACAGGGCCGAGGGATCTTGACGGATAGGGTTGCCCTTAACAGGAAAAGCGCTCTGGGCCTTGCCCTCCCAGGTCATCTTGGCGTAGGACCGGAACCCAAGGTTCCAAAGGACCGACTCGGTCCCAGGGTAGATAGCCTTGACATGTTCCTTTTGGAAGTCCATCCCAAGGATCAATGGGACAGAAAGGGCCCTGCCGACAAGGAACTCACACTCCATCAGCTTCCCGTTGACAATGACCGACAGTTCCAGGACTCCCCGGGCCTTGAGCAGTTGCCCGGAAGCGTCACAACCATGGGTAGACTTAGGAGCCCTGGAAGCCAATCGTTGCCATCCACCGGGTAAGATGTCCTCGCGTACCACACTGGGTCCCGCACCTGTGTCCAAAATGGCCGTCGTTTCCTTGGGGTCCTCTTGGTCCAAACGTACAAAAGCATTCAAAGCAAAGTTGCTCTTACGCAGTACAAGCAAGGTGCCCTTGAACCCATATCGCTTCTTCATTCCCATGCGACGTCGGAGCCCAGACTTGGACCGCCGTGCCAAAGAGGGTAAACAGGAACAAGGGGTGGGCAAAACAATAGGAGACTCAGAACGAACAGGTACAATGGGGCCCTTGAAGATCTTCGAGAACCCCAGCTTGGTTGCAAACGAGCAGGTACTATCCCGACGATGGGGAGGGGACCTCTTGGATCCGCCCCCCGTTCCTCTTTTCCCGAGGGTCCCGGCTCCTGGGAACCGACGGTAACATGGCACACTTGGTCCGCCTCGTCATCTGACAAGTTGATCCCCTCACACAGAGCCTGGACCATGGCAACACGTGTCTGGCGATGGAACTGACGGTCCGCGTTGGGCTTGACCTCGGTACTCTGGCTCCGGCCCCGAGTAGCCGCAAGAAACGAGTCCCGGGCCTGGATAACCGCTTTCCGTTGGGCCTCGGATAACATGGAACATTGATGGGTCATGTGGCCCGGTTCCTAGCAGAGGTAACAACGGTACGGGCGCCGGCTATCCATGGTACGTACCCCCACGAACTGGGGCGTGGATCCCTTGAGCCCAAACACTTCGCCCGACCCGTTCTTCTCAGTTTTTTTGTCAAGTTGGCCCTTAAGGATCGTCGAAGGGCCCATAGGATTGGCTGCCATTAACGGTGACGGGTCCGGGGTGGGCTTAGCCCGAAAATCAGTAGGCCTGCGGGCGGAAACAGAGGGACCAGCCTGACATGAAGAGGACCCTTGGGCCATCTTGATAACGTCCGTGGCTGCCTTGTACTTGCCCGCAGTAAAAGTAACCAACTGCTGGTACGTACGGTCGGGAACATTGTAGACAAACGCGTCAGTGCGCAGGTAGTCAGGGAGCCCTTGGATCAGCTGCTGTTTCATGGTGCCCTCGGTATGGATATTCCCACACAGTTCCGTTAGGCCCCGGAGACGGACCGTGAAGGCCTCGATGCCCTCGTCTGGTTCCTTAGCGGCCCGACTGAACCTGTCCTGTGCCAGGGCCAGTGCATGGGGCTCTGCGTACGTCTCTAGGAACCAGTTAACGGCCTCTGAGTAACTTGTGATCGAGGAGCCACCAGACGTGCTGGAGGAATCCGGAAGGGCCCGTGTGTACCGTAGTTCCGCGTCACCAGAAAGGAAATGTGGGATCGCATAAAGGGCCATGCCCTCGGAGACCGCATTGTCGTCACAAGCCTTTACCAGTCTGCGGAGCCACGTGAACACTTTCAGGGCCTCATTGCCAGAGAAATTAGGATACCCAGCAAAAGAGTGTTTCATGTTACGCGCGACCCGTCCCATCTTACGAGCCTCACGTGTCCCATAGGTAGCCTTCTTGTTCCTCAGACGGTACATACGGTAATCTAGGACCCGAGCAAAGCGATCATCTGAACACTTGATGACCTGGGGCTCGGTCCGTGGGTACTCAGGGGTCTCAAGGTCCTCCTCATCCAGGACAGAAGAAAACGTGGTACCCGAGGAAGAGGACGTACAGGAACCACTGGAATGGTGACGACGCCGACGACGGCGGGAACGGGAACGATTGGAACGACTGGTATCATGGGACCCAACGTGGCCAGCAGGACTCTGGCTCAGGGCCTGGGATACAGTAGCCAAAATCTCATCTCGATACGTTTCCAGAGTAGTAACAATGTCTTGAGACCTAGCAACAGGAGCCAAAGGTGGAACTTGGGTCCCTGTCTCAGAACCCGTGTCCCGACGTAAATCCTGACCCATAGTAGCCCGAATCCCACCCGGGGGCGCTGTCCCCCGACGCGGAATCCCAGTCTGCCCGCCTCCGCCACGGCCCAACGGACCCGAGGGACCGCCACGACCGCGACCAGCGGGAGTAACCATAGAAACGTCCGACGGCGCACCAAGGCCCCGACCTCCCGAGGGAACAGGGTCCGTCATGTTGGCCGTGCGGTACTCGACCTGAACCAAAAGATCTCATTACCAGAAACAGGAACCAAGGAACCAAACGCTACCGAGAAAGGAAAGGGCTGTCCCGATACGGGAGAGAAGTATAGCCCTCCCCTGCTGCTCCACCATAAATGTAGCGTAATGGAACCCAGGTTCCCGAAACCACAAACCACCAACACACACACAGAGACCACAGTCCGAAGCCCAGGAAGGAACAGGTAAGAGCCCTTGCTGATCCACTTGCCCACCACGATACGAGGCAAAGGTAAACAGGACAAAAAAAAAAAAAAAAAAAGCCCGAGGGAGAAGGAACCCAAAGCACTGTTGATTTTACAAGATGGCCCCGGGGAGAACCCCGGAGCACCCCTCAAGAACCTCCTCCGCTGGCCCCTCCAGGGGCCCAGAACGAGGCCCCCAGAGGGCGCCCTCAGCGAGCCAAGTGCCAGCAAGGCACCGGCCGCTCACCGGGCCAACACGCGAAAAGCAAGCGAAATCCCCCCACACACAAATGTCAATCCCCCAAAAAAAACCCAGTGGGAAAAAGGGGAAAGACACGAAATCGCGCAAGGAAAACAAATGCGAAAAATCAAACAAATAACCCGAAGGTCAGTATGCCCCAACCCGGCAAGTCCTCCGCTCCGGGGGGACCAATCAGGGCACCGGGCGTGTCGCCACTGCCCCGGGCCACCGATGCAGGGATCCCAAGCCAGCGCGTGGCTCCACGTAACGCTGCCAGCCGGGTCCCAAGTCAGCCTCCCGGGTCCCAATGGTACCTGAGGGCCACAACGCCACAGCGGCCAAGAAACCCTTCCTGTCTGCCAAGAACGTCGCCAAGCGCCGCATGTGGGCCACAGTGCACCGCGGCTGGATGGCTCTGCGCGACGGGTGGGACGCCATTCGTGCTTCGTTTTTCAAGTCTCTTGTGGAGTCGATGCCCTGTCGTGTGGGGGGTGTGATAGCCGCTGGGGGTGCTAGCACCAAGTAGTGACCAGCCCAGGGCCTGGATTCGATGGGTGCCCTGTTGTCAAATCGATCCGTACGGATCTCGTTTTTCGCCGTACGGATAATATTGGGGACCGACTGTACAGGGACATAACTCACATGGCTGCGTCCGCGGAGAGTGGTGATGGCGACAGAAAGGCGACGCCGGCGCGGGCCATAGACGGCGACGCCCGGGCGGGGGGGGTGGGCGGCGTTACAGCGGCGCCGCCCAGGGAAGTTGGCGGACGTGACGGGCTTTCCGCGCCGCCGGCGGGGGCAAGCGGGGGTGGATGCGGCAGCGGGGTGGCGCCGGCCCCAACGGTGGACGGCGAGGCCCCGCGGGGGGGCGGCGCCGGCAGGAGGCGTATGCCGCGGCCGGCGTCGGGCGGCGACGACCGTGGGGGGAAGGGCGACAGCGGCCGAGAAGCACCGCCGCCGTACGAGGCCGGCGATGCCCGGCCGGGGGTTGCAGGTGGCCGCATGGCGGCGCCCCCGCGGGCAGAGGGTGGAGACGCCCGGCGGGGGGGTGCCGGCGGCGGCAGGGGGGCGCTGCTCCCGGCTTAGGGCAGTAAAGCCCGGCAGGGGGGCGCTGGCGGCGGGAAATGGGAGCCGCCGCTGGCTTTGGGAGGCGACGCCCGCGGGGAGGGGGGTGGCGGCGTCAAAGGCGTGCGCCCCTCGGCGTTGGGAGAGAAAGCCTTGGGGGGGGCTGGTGGCGGCGGCAGAAGGGGGCCGCCGCTGGCCTTGGGAGGCGACGCCCGCGGGGGGGCGGGTGGCGGCGTCAAAGGCGTGCGCCCGCCGGCGTCGGGCGGAAAGGCCTTGCGGGGGGTTAGTGGCGGCGACGTGAGGGTGCTGCCGCCAGCCTTGGGCGGCCACGCCCGTTAAAAGGGGGAGTGCGGAAGCCGGGCGGCGGCGGCGCCGGCATAGGGCCGCGGGGCTCGGTGGGGGGGCGACGACGCGGCAGGGGGGTGCCGCCCCGGGCAACAAGCGACGAGTCTCGGCCACTGGCTGGTCGGTAGAGCAGGGTGCCGCCGTCGCCGCCAGGGGTCGGCCAGACCAGGCGGGGGCTCGCCAGGAGGGGGTGGGGCGGGCCGACGCCCCGACCGGCCCAAGAGGAGAGCGCCCCAGCAGCGGGTGGCTGCCGGCCGGGCGGCGCCAAAGCGAGGCGATTGGCACCGCCCAATGCTGCACGTCGGCATGCGGCCGCACCAGAGCGTACTGCCATCGGGGCCCATTCCCCGCAGGGGGGGGGGGCGCACCCGGCGGAGCGACGGGCGGCGGCTGGGGGGGGGAAACCCCGAACCGCAAAGGCGGCAGGGGCGGCCATCCTGGTGACACAACGCACAGGTTGGAGGGAAGAGCAACCACGCCAGCCGCGGGGGTGTGGGGGCAAGGGGGATGGAAGGCAGGGCGCGTTCGAGCGTTTTCGGGGGGGGGATGGGAGGTGGGGGCGGTGGGCTGGGGCACCCCCCGGCGGCCACTGTGGCTACGGGGGCGCCCTTTTTGTAGGGCGCACCCCCGTCGCCACAGCGGCGGCGGCGCACCAGACGGGCGAGGGCACCGCGAGGCCCCCGTAGGCCCCCAGGGGCGGGGCGGCAGGGGCCCCCATCGCCAACGCCGCGGGCGGCTGCGCCGACACGGGGCGGTCCGCCAGAGCGGGGCGGGTGGGAAAAAAGGGCGGGGGTGGACGGGTCGCCAGTATTCCCCCAGGTGCCACTGGGCCCTGTTGGGCGCCCAGCCACGTCAGCCGCCACACGTGCTTCCCGCCATGTCCCTCCAGGGTGCGCACGGTTCGGGGGGGGGAGGGGGGAGGGGGACGGGGGACAGTGGGGGGCTGTACGCACGGGCTGCACGGCACGCTGCCCGTGGGAGCTCGTCTTCTTCGGCGGGGCGCGGCGGGGGTGGGCGGCCGCGGGTGGCGCGAGAGTAGGTTGCTTCACGATAAAAAGTCCTGCAGGTTTTTCTGCAGGGTGGGGACACCCGCATTGCGAGGGATCGAAAATGAACGAAAGTGACACATGGGAACTGATATGGTATTGACGGTCAAAACTGGGGGCCACGAAGTCCCGAGGTCGGGTGCGGCATGAACGGGGGCTTGTGCGCAGGGGGTGCGGCGGGGAGGGCGCGCGGCAGGGTGGATACGTCAGGGGGGGGGTGCGGGGGGGGTGCGGCAGGGGCGCGTGGAGGGTGCGGCGGAACGGAGGGGGGGGTGCGGCAGGGGCAACGGGGAGGGGGGTGCTGGAGGGGCAACGGGGGGGGGGGGGCGGCAGCCGCGCGTGAAGGCGTGCGGCCAGATGGCGGGCGGGGAGGGTGCGGCGGGGGCATCGGGTGGGGGCGAGGTGCGGCAGGGGAACTTGAGGCCGCGCGGCAGAGCGACCAGAGGGGGGGGCGCCCCAAGGGGCACGGCAGGGGGCGCGGGTGCGGCGCCACTCAAGTACCGCCTGAGCCCCTGCAGCCTTGCTGCGGGGGGTGCGGCAGGAGGGGGGGGGAAGGGGGCGTGGCAGGGCCCTGAGGGGATGGGTGTGGCCGTGCCCGGAAGAGGCGAGGGGCGCGGGGGGCCCATAAACGGACCCGTAGGCAGGTGTTTATACGCGGTGCACGGGCGTGCCAGAGCAGCGACCGGGCACGCCGAGCGCTCCCACACACGCCGCTCGCAGCCGCACTGACCGCGATCGCCCCTCCTGCGTCTGTCCGGGTCCCCCGTTCCGTGCGCCATGGAGGGGGAGAGTGTACCAGTATGGTCGGCCGTATTGTGACCCTAATATTAGGGGGGCTACTTCTAATCCTTGACTTTCAATTTGAGAGTCCGTACTGGTCACGGTATCTATAAGTTACGTATGACCAGAGGGACTTGCATCTTGGGGCGGAGGGTAGTTAGTAGTGTCTCCGAGGGTTTATAACGAGGGAGCCGGCGGCGAATCCACCGCCGGCCAAGGTAGAACAACAAACCCCTCCCATTTGGGCTCTCATCTTGGTCCCGTGGCTTGCGCTCCAAGGACAGCAACCTTGGCCTCCCGGTGACGTTGGTGCCGATCCCCCCTGGCGAGTGTTCCCTGAGAGTGGATGTGCAGCGGATACCAATTGTGCTACATTGGTGGAGCAGCAGGGGACGGGTTTCCGTCACCCTTGTGGTGACGCCGTCTTCGGCCTTGGCACACGGATAGGGATCCAGTCCTTTTCTTGTACTCATGGTGCTGCGATCTGTTGATTGTTTTGAGTGATTTCGTTTGACTGCGACCTACGGTTACTCTACCCCAGCTACCCCCTCGCTCTCCTATTCGTGGTGACTGTTACGTCGGTTGACTGATTGTTACTATGTCTACCCAAGAGACGGGGAACGTACATGGTGACGGATCGGCGTCGACGCCAACTCCGGAGCTGAACCCGGGAACCGGGATCGGTAACCCGATCGACAACATTGAGACGCCGATGCTCTCCGGTGCCGGATCGACGATTGGTACGGCACGGACGGCCGGGGGCGGCGGACCGCCGCAACTGTCCTCTGCCGACCTCACGCCGCCGCCACCTCTACCAGGGGACTCCCTGATGGCATCACTGGCTCACATCGAGGCCCGGTCCACCGGGCTCGACGCCCGTCAAGAGCGTACGGAGGACGCAATGGCTGTGCTGATGTCAGCACGCCATACGACGGTGCCCCGTCGTGTCCCTCCCACACCGGTACGGTTCGAACCGGCCGGACTACTTTCGGAGTCCACCAGGGTCAACCCCGGTGTTGCTACTCCTGGACAACCCCCGGATACGGCGGGTTATGGATCCAACTCGTCGGCTGAGTTGGAACGTAGCCATACGGAGCGCTACGCTCGGAGCACCCAGTGCGGGCTCCGCGGACATGACCCGGCGGATATCTACGCCGGAGCAGAGTCGGAAATGGGGGGAGGCGGTACCGTCTCGCATTACCCCATCGACGAAGGGAGCCATGCAACTCGGGTACCCGATGCGCCGACGCCGGAAGTTCCAGCGTCACTGGTGCAAGCGATGACAGCGCAGGTTACTGCGAGCTTACTGAAGCGGATGGAGTCCGCTGAGTTTACTCATCAACTGGCCAAGCGACTGGATATCCAGGACGCGGACACGGAGATTGTCAACGAAGTCTTCAGGTCGGTACTGACTCCGGAACGTTATCGTTTGGAGGACCGCTCTACCACCGTATCGGAATCGATGCGTAATACGTCGCACCGAGCGATCCGCTCTATGCAGACCCTTATGAAGGGAGTCCCTATGTTCGGGGGCCCTAACGGACGCCCGTTGGCAGTCATTGGCTTCTTGACTAGCTTCAAGGCAGCCGCGGACAAGGCGCTCGTCAACGAGGGACTGGCGCTGAAGATCCTCCCGTTCTTTGTTGACGAACGGGTCCGAGGCATCCTCCGCCAGGCATCCCCGATGCCGGGAATGAGGGTCGCAGCCACCCCCATGGATTACCGTGGGATATTGAAGGAGCTGCTTAGCAGCTACCTCAGTGAGGACAAGTGCGAAGACCACTATCGGGCCCTTCGTACTGCCACCGCCCAGTCCTGGGTGGATGAAGAGATGTTTGGACGCCGGATCCAAGAGCTCGACTACGAGCTGGGGAAGCTCCTCGGTGAAGGGGAACTACGGGCCATCCTGTTCGCAGGAGTACCCAACTATGTGCGGATTTCCGCACGGGGAGCCAGTACGGCTCGGACGAACTTCAGTCGACTGATGCATATGTGCAAGTCCCCAGGGGACGCCTACCGGGTGCTACACCCGGAATGCGCCTTGGCCCCAAAGCCCAAGGGTGAGGGAGGCAATCCCAGTCTTACCCCGGTACCGAGGCAAGAGAAGGTGGAACGTACGGCCGCACCAGTTCTGGTGGCGACCGAGCAAACCCCTACGGGGGAGGAGGAACCTCTAGTCGACCAACAGGGCGACCTGCTGCTACCGGCGACGCCGGTGATTGATGAGCACGGTACAGTGGCGTACATCGCCCCGGCTGGGACCCAGTTCCAATTTAACGAGGGAGCGGGACGGCGCGTCCCGTATGTGCGGACTACGGGTTATGCCCCGGTTACGGGTAGCCCCCACCAACCCCTGCCGACCTGGGCAGTACGTACGGAGGCACCTCCGCACATCGCGGGTAGACCCAACCGGTTGGGGGATTCCATGTTCCTGTTGGCACCGGGACCCAAGGCCTACCAAGGGGCGGGCACTCGGGCGCCTGAGGCAGGCAACCGGACCTATGGAGCCAACCCGACGCGGACGCCCGGGACGGCCGGCACGTCCGGATGCTTGTTGTGCGGAGACCCCCAACTCTGGGTTTCCGCATGCCCACTCATCCCGGAGGAGTCTCGACGGGCAGCGGCGCAACGCAAGGCATCCATGGGTGGGTATCCCGCCCGAGGCCCGGCACCGGGTAGGCAACAAGCTCCAGGAGGAGTACTGGCAGTCGAGGAGGCACCCCCTCTCTCGGATGTCCCGGAGAACAGTACCCGGCCGAGCACGGGAAACGAGTAAGAGGAAGGACGACGCGGGGTCGCTGGGGTAACCCAAGCAAGCCACCCCGGACGGCCGCGGGGAAAGCCCCACGGAGAGCGCGGTTGAGCCGACGCCGCATCAACCCCCGGGTACACCTTCCGGCCCCGACGACACGGCGTCAGGGGATCGATGCCCAACCTCCAAGGTTGGGAGGAGAGGACGGGAAGCCCCGTCACATGGAACCAGACAAGGGCCCTGTTCAGGATGCCCGAGCCACACCTGATATCGGTGTAGGCCACGTACTGTTCACCTTGGAGAACCTCAAGGTATCAGCCACACTGGGGGTTGACCCCCAGTCGACCCGGTCGTTTTAGCCCGTACTGGATACAGGGGCTGGACCCCACTTGATCCGGAAAGATACCCTCCCGGACAAGTGGCTCCCGCGAGTCAGAGATGCTCGGGGACCCACGATCAAGGATGCGAATGGTCGTCTCATTCGTACGACCGCAGCGATGTCGCTGCAGGTCACCATCGGGGAGCCCACTACGGAAGTTGACTTCCTGGTGTGTGAGACTCTATCTGTGCCCTGCATACTGGGGTGCACCTTCATCAACGTTCACGTGGATGCAATCCGGCCGGGCCGGAGGACCGTCGAGCTGCAAGAGGCCGACGGGACGAAGAGAGGACAGACAGCTATCGTCAGGGACCTGACGTTACAAGGGAGCCACGTTAGCGTGGCTGAGGTATACGCCAACGTAGAACCGAAGACACTCCGGCTGGCCAAGCGGACTCGCTTTGAGCCGCTATCGGAGACCGTCCTCCCGGTTAACTGTGACCTTGCAGGCTTCTGCAGAGTCCAGTCCAATCTACGAACCTACAAGCGCCATGGGTTGACCATGGCCAATGGTATCGTAGACCTCCCAGCGGGGGGGTCATCACTGTTGGTGATGGCGAACTATCGCCGTAAGGCAGTCACCCTCCCGAAGGGAACTATCCTTGGGATTGCCGAGCTCTACGAAGGAGATATCCCTACCCCTGACAAGGAAGGTCAAGTGGAACCACTTGAGGTGCTGGCGGTCGCCGAGACCACCGAGCGGCAGCAACCCGATGACGGGAAACCTAACCCATCGGCGGCTCCGGCGGACATGCCGCCAAAGGACCAAGAAGCCTTGAAGGCACTGGCCGAGGCTGACCTCGACCACCTTCCCCCTTCGGTAGCTGAAGGGGTACGACGGTTGCTAAGAATGCATGAAGTCATGTGGACCGGTGGGGCGCTGGGTACCACTGGGGCAACCCAGCACCGTATAGACCTGGTACCAGGTGCTCGACCAGCGCGGTCGCAACCGCATCGTGTGGGACCTATGCAACGAAAGATCGTTGATGGAGAAGTGAAGAGGATGAGCGAAGCTAAGTTGATCCGACCTTCGATGTCGGAGTGGGGCGCCCCAGTCGTTATCGTACCGAAGAAGGATCAGACCCTTCGGTTTTGCATCGATTATCGACGCCTCAACTTGGTTACCAAGAATGACTCATACCCTTTACCAAGGATGGACGAGTGCATCGACTCGCTGGGGGAGGCCACAGTGTTCACCACTATCGACTGCAATGCTGGGTACTGGCAGATCCCAGTTGCGGAAGAGGATATCCCCAAGACGGCGTTCGTCTGTCACAGTGGCGTGTACGAGTTCCTAAGGATGCCTTTCGGATTGTCCAACGCCCCCGCCACATTCCAACGGGCCATCGACATTATACTGTCGGAAGTTAAGTGGCGGAACTGCCTGGTGTACTTGGACGACGTCATCGTCTTCTCGCGTAACATGGATGACCATGTGCAACATGTCGACGAGGTACTCACCCTCTTGCGGAACGCCGGGGAAACCCTGCGCCTCAAGAAGTACGCCTTCTTCCAGCAGACAGTCGAGTATCTGGGTCACCAGATCACACCAGGTAAACTGGGAGTGCTCGAAGCTAATACCCGGGCACTCCGGGATGCGCAATACCCAACCACCCAGACACAGCTGAAAAGCTTCCTGGGGATGTGCAACGTATACCGACGGTTCGTCAAGGACTTCGCTCGTATAGCCAAACCGTTAACGGTTCTGACAAGCAGTGCCTTGCCAAAGGTACTCCAACCTCCCTCAACAAGCGAGGGAGAGGCATTCGAGCTGCTCAAGCAAGCTCTGCTAGGTCCACCCGTGCTTGCGTTGCCGCGAAGACGCGGGACCCTTGTCATCGACGGCGATGCCTGCGACACCCAATTGAGATGCACCCTGCTACAGGGAGAGATCATCATCGGTACCGATAATGCTATCCCGGACCTACATCCGGTAGGGTACTTCAGCCGGACACTCAACCCGGCTGAGCGTAACTATAGTGCCACCGAGCGCGAGTGCCTCGGATTCATATGGGCAGTGCAACTGCTCCGGCCATACCTGGAAGGTTCCAGGTTCATCGTAAGGTCCGACCACGAACCCCTACGATGGCTTCTCAACCTTGGTGACAAGAGTTCCGACAGCCACGGTCGGCTAGCCCGGTGGAGGCTGAAGATGGCCGAGCACGACTACCGGACCATATATAAGGCCGGCTCCACCCATCATCTGGGGGACGCGCTGTCGCGACTCGATACCCCAAGCGGAGATACCCGACAGGTGGACGAAGACATCCCGGTGTTCCCGGTGTGCATGGTGGGTAATGCTACCCAAGGTATGGTTGACCATACCATGGCACACCTTGCGTGCTCATTAACCCTCGCGGACTTCCGCGAGGCACAGTCCAATGACGATGACTGTAAACGCCATCGTGCTAACCTCCTGGCCGGCACGGCCGGCATCTTCTCCGAGAACGAGGACGGACTCATATATCGGCGGGCACCCGCCGATGGACGGCATCAGGTCGTGGTTCCCGTGTCCCTACGGCAGGCCGTCATAAAACGAGAACACGAGAACCCCACAGCCGGACACCCGTGGGGTTCGCGCATGTTCGCAGCCTTGCGAAGGTTCTTCTACTGGCCAGCTATGGCTGTCGACGAAATCGACCACGTGCGGGGATGCCACCCGTGTGCACGGAATCGCATGAGTCTTCATAGGCGGGCATCCGCGATGAAACTGTTCCCCCCAGACGGGCCCAACGAGCAAGTCGCTATCGACATACTCGGGCCGCTTCCGGTAACGGAAGAAGGGAACAGGTACATCCTGGTCATGTCGGACCGCTTTACTAAGCTGTCACGGGCAGTAGCAATCCCGAACGATACGGCCTACACGATCATGAACGCAGTGGTTGACCACTGGATCAGTGCTTACGGAGTAATGAAGCAACTCCTCTCCGATAACGGAGCAAACCTTACGTCAGCATTCTGCACTAAGGTCCTGGGCATGTTCGGCATCGAACCCCGTCGGGCCTCCGACTACCACCCGCAATCCAACGGGCAGGTGGAGCGGTTCAACCGCACCATCGTCAATATGCTCCAATGCTATGTGGCGGAGCACACGAAGACGTGGGACAGGCATCTGTCCGTCTTGACCCTGGCATACAATGCCAGGCCCCACCGAAGTACCAATATTGCACCACTGGAATGGGTCATGCCAATGGGCGTCGGGAACCTGACGCTGCCACCGGGCAGGTGCACTCGGTATGACATACCGAAGAGCCGACCGGCCGAGCGGATCCACTTAGCTCGGTTGGCCAAGCTATCGTGGATGATACCCAAGCTCAAGGGTGCCCTTGACCGTACACAACTTCGATACAAGAAGAACTTTGACGCCCGGTTACTGGTACGCAACGCAACCCTGGTAAGAGGTGACTGGGTCTACATCAGACACCAGAAGTTCCGAGGGAACAAGCTTATGCAACCGGTCAAGGGACCGTACCAGATCTTACACAGAGATGATCACTCTGTCATCCTACCCTCCGATACGGAGATACAACGCATCAACCTCAATGATGTGACACCTGCTCCGAAGCCGGAACAGCCTCAGCAGGTACCGGCTGGGTTGCTACACGAAGCTCTTACAACCCACCGGTCAGATGACCCGGTGGGACCGGATGGGATTCCAAACCAAGTAGAGAGCGTGGTCGGACACACCGACCCGGACCTACCAGGACCCCGGTACGTCAAGGTTATGTGGGTCG
This sequence comes from Pyropia yezoensis, assembly GCA_009829735.1. Classification (NCBI taxonomy): domain Eukaryota; phylum Rhodophyta; class Bangiophyceae; order Bangiales; family Bangiaceae; genus Pyropia; species Pyropia yezoensis. The sequence goes on from CM020620.1 coordinate 5,978,554, forward strand.
GATACGACTCGCCCACCTGGGATCAGGCGGCGAATATACCCCGCCAACTCCTCATGCCTTACATGAGGCGACGACGCCTATTGTAACAACCCAACCGACACCGACTTCGGCTGTTGGGGGGTGAGGCTTATACCTACTAAGTAGGGTGTCACATGGACTCGGCAACACTTAGGTTCACTAAGTTGGAGCGGACTTAGGCAAACTAAGTAAGCTACTGACTTTTACAAGTTTCCTTGAAGGAGATGACTAACTCCAATAATTTCAAAGTAACCCAAGGCTTACACCAAGGTTAACCTTCATCCATGGGGCAAGTGACGGACCAAGAAGGTTGACCTTCATGAGTATTAACCAACCAGGATGGGTTGGGGGATGTGGGAAAGAACCGAGGCAAGCCACGACTAAGTCAGACGGGGTGCTCCCCAATGGCAGGTATTGGTATCATGCAAACGCCCCAGCGGGGGATGAGTTTATACTCACTACTACCCGGTCCCCATAAGGGTCACCGGGGCCCTCTCCCTCACAAACAATAGCACTCCTCAGTGGGTAGGCCCACTGCCCGAGGGAGGCCACTCACGCGTAAGCGCGTACACCTCCATGCTTCACCGGTCGGCAATCTCACGACGGTCAATCACCCGAGTTACCTCGGTGCATAGCTGAACGAGGGTGCTGCGGCCGGCCTCCACGTCTGTCAGAGCGGACTGGAGACGGTCCAGCACGCCGCCAAAGCAACCCGCGGACCCAATCAGCGCAGCACCTGGCGGGATGTCCCCCCAGCTAACAGAGAGACCCTCCCGCATCGCGCGGGCAACAAGGGCGTCAACGCCCTCATACCAGAGACGGGGACCCCGTCAGGCATAACAGGGGCAGGAGGGGACACGGGCGCAGCCAGAGGAGCCACAGGAGCCGACACGGCTACCACCGGAGCCGGTGGCACCTGATACGAGGCCCGGTAGGACCCTACTGAGGGAGCTCCACCGTAAGCCCGGCGGGGCTCGGCCCGTCGACGGGACACCTCACGCTCCCCACCCGCAGAGCCCCACTCTAGGGGACGACGGGCAACCGCCGCCGGCATCGGGTTACCGAACCACGGAGCAAGGACCTGAAGAGGGTCATGGATAAAGATGGGAATACCCAGGTCAGCAACAGCCTCGGTGGACGCCCACCCATGGCAACTGGGCTCACCCGGCTGCGTACGCCGGACACGCAACGAGTGACGAGGCAAGGGGGAAGCCCCAGCCTGCGGGTCCCGGTACGGGGGAAGGGCCAACACCCCAGCCCAGTTCACGGCATCGTGAACAGCCAGCAGGGCCTCGAACTCCCGGGCCAACCCGGTCTTGGCCGCTATCATGTCCACACCCAACTGCGCGATGTGCCGAGGGACACCCGTCGGAAGATGAAACAGGCGCCCCTGCCGGCGGTCGGACAGCAGTAAGGAGGACGCCTGCCCGAGGGTAACCTCAAGGGTGAAGGTACCCTGCAACGGGTGGACCGGCCGGGAGGCCAACACACTCCCGAAGTATCGGAAACAGGAGCCGGTGTCAAACCGGAAAGCAGGGGCGGGTTCCCACCCCTCCTGACACAGAGGCGGGCGCACGGCAGTGTATACCGGCGCGCGACCGTTACCGGTCTGCAACGCACACGTTATATCGGTGCGGAACGCATCCGCCATGACACCATGGTTGCGTCGCCAGCTCGACGCTGACTTCAACGCCGCCATAGGCGGGTCAGAGCCGTCAACGTCAGGTACGGGGATACCCCCGGGAAGTACTCGAACCCGGGATACCGGCCGGTATCACCCACCGTCTCCCCAAACGCAATTGGCTCCGCCGCCGCCGCAATCCTCCGAGCACTAGCCGGGTAGTCAACCTCCCGCGGCAACGCGGGGGCAATCAAGTCGCATATCCCAAAGGCGGAGTCGAGGTAGACCTCACCCCGCCCAATCCGGGTGCGCCAGAGCTGCGCATGCCGGTCATCCGGCTGGCTCAGGATCCACTGATGCTCCACCCGGACCGCGTTCGGCTGGTTGACCAGCCGCACCAACTCCCGCTCCCAACTCGGGTCCACCTTGACGCGCCGGGAGGTCTCTCCAGGAAGACGCGGCTCGTGGAAGTCCACCCGCATCCGCCCAGCGGACTCCACCGACTCCTGCACAGTCAGGCCTCGAACCCGAGCCACCAAGTCGGACATCGACATAGCGGGTTGACCCGCCGCCAAGGCGACACCGCCACCCAAATGGGCAGCCCGGGCAGGACCAGGAAGAGTAGGGGGCGCCGGGGGAAGCCCCACCGGCAGATGGGCCGGCCCCGGCCGAGCACGGGGCCGAGGAGGAAGAAGAAGGTCGGGCGCCCGCCCGGAGTAACTCCCGGAGTCCACGGCCATCGGGGTAAATACTTCTTGACCACCAGGGGTCCGCGGCACCGCGGGTAGAGCACTGCCGCCACCCGGGCCCGACGCGGGCCCCACGGGGGCAGCAGCAGAAGACCCTTTACCCGCTGCCGGGGACACACCAACCGGGCGGGCACCCGCGCCGTCTTGACCCGCCGGCTCGGCCGGGGTGCGGCCACGACCATCCGACACGCCGGCGACGCCGACTTGAGGTAGAGCCGCGCCGGCACCGGCGACAGAAGCCATCCGAACCGCCGGAGGAGTAGCGGTAGAGGCCATTGCTGCGCGCGGTTGCCCACCACCCGACGGAGCCATCGTGCCGCTGCACATGGACGACAATCCGCCCGGCGCACCTTCCGGGGCCACACGAACGGTCACCCGGTCGTCCTCGTCCTCCGAAGAGCTCGCTAAGAAGCACTCGGCGGCTGTGGCAGAGACGGGGGCGTCGTCCACCATCACCTCTTCCTCCTCTCCAAGCAGCAGGTCTTCCTCGCCCCCGGGTACCTGGGGGTCCGACATGGTGAAACCGGGGTAGCAGGGGCAACCCGTGCCGAAAAGCCGCAGCCGGCTCGACCCGGTACAAGGAACGCTCCCGCGGACGAGCCTGGAAAGCGCCGGCACCCGCGCCTATAGCCACACAGCTCGGCACGAGCGATACGGCAGCGCGGGACGACCCGCGCCAGCCGAGCTACGAGGGCCCTCCACCCAGGCACCTGGAACGGGGCCACGCCCCCCCACACGGGGTAACCAGGGGGGTCACCCCCAACCGCCCCCACGCAACGCGGGCAACCCCCGCCACCCACTCAATCGTCTCACGAGAGGGCCCCCCTACCACCAGACGCCTGGTGGCGGATCCGCTTGCACCACCCCTCGGAAAGGGGGGTCGTGAACAGAAACCCGCATCGGGAATTCAACGGTCCGGAAAACGGATCGTGTGTGTATCACACAAAGGGGGGCACCCCCCTCAGACAGCCTCGAAAAGGGGTGTCTGTCGCGACAGGGCGCAAAGCCCCACCCGACTGGTAAACGGTCACGCGACACACTTACATTCGGAAAGCCGAATGCAACTCGACCCGAGGACGGGCCGAATCTAAGGGGGGGATATGTAGCAATATGGTCGGCCGTATTGTGACCCTAATATTAGGGGGGCTACTTCTAATCCTTGACTTTCAATTTGAGAGTCCGTACTGGTCACGGTATCTATAAGTTACGTATGACCAGAGGGACATGCATCTTGGGGCGGAGGGTAGTTAGTAGTGTCTCCGAAGGTTTATAACGACGGGGCCGGCGGCGAATCCACCGCCGGCCAAGGTAGAACAACAAACCCCTCCCATTTGGGCTCTCATCTTGGCCCCGTGGCTTGCGCTCCAAGGACAGCAACCTTGGCCTCCCGGTGACGTTGGTGCCGATCCTCCCTGGCGAGTGCTCCCTGAGAGTGGACGTGCAGCGGATACCTATTGTGCTACAGAGAGCCGCCCACACAAGCAGCGCCCCACGGTCGCGCCTGGTTTTGACCCTTCACGCTTCGGGGCGCACACCGCGACGGGCTCCACCACCGGCATGCCGTCCTCACCGCGGTCCGCACCCCGTTCTCTTTCGCCTTCCCCCTCCCCTCTCACATCGCATGTTTTACGGACAAGTGCACCAACCGCTCCTCTTCCGCGCACTGGTTCCTCCTTGCGCGACCCCTCCTCCTCGGCTCCATCCTTGACTGGCTCGCCTTCCTATCGTCGCCGCGAAGCTACCCCTCCTGCGCCTGCCCGTCCTGCTGGGTTGACGCCGCACAGCTCAAACTCTCCCACCCCTTCTACTCGTGACGGACGCGGTGGCCGAGACCCTCCTGCGACCCCCCCCCGCCATACGAGTGGTGCCGCTGGACCTGAACCTCCTTTCCCACGCGCTGGTGGTGTTGGCGGTGGCGGCCCCCAAGCTCCTCTCCGCCGTGTAGGTAGCGCCGCTGCGCGTGTACCCGCCGGGTCTCCTCATCCCGGTGCAGGTGGCGCTGGCCGTAGCGGCCCCGAAGCTCCTCCCGACGTGTGGCCGGCGCCGGTGCGCGTGCGCCCGCCGCGTCTCGTCTCCCCCGCGCCGATGATGCGAGCGGTGGCGGCCACCAAGCTCCTCCCCGACGTGCGCCCGGCGCCGGAGCGCGTCCGCCTTCTGGGTCTTCTCTCCTGTGGCAGTATTGACCCCCAGGTAGGGGGGCAACACGTGCCATGCAAGGGGCGGCAGGCCACTAGCCTGACCCGTTCCTCCCCCTGCATTTTGGTCCATATTCCCTAAGTTTGGGATAGTTTTCTTAGTAGTAAATCCAACTTGGATTTGAGGGTTTTCAGCATCTATCGTCTTGAATTTTCGTGTGGCCCGGTGGGCAGGTGCTGGGGTGGGAGATTCTGAGTGGCGGGATTCTGAGGGGACCCAAGGGGGATAAGGGGAGGGACAGCGGGGCTTGGCCTTGCTTCCCCGTCCCGACCAAGAAACTGTTGGCCCACACACCATCTTCTTGTTTGTCAGTGGGGGGATTGCCCCACAACGGGGATAGAGTGTGTGCGACTTGCACTTCTTCCGGTTCCCCCGACACGGGAGGCAGCCCTTGTGCACCGCCCCAACTTGGGTGCCGCGTGTGCGAGTGGTTTTTGCCACATTTGGTGGAGCAGCGGGGGACAGAGGTCGGGTGAGGGGGGCTCTCTGTCTCAGAGGAACGGTGCACTTGGACCGTGTCATACGGATCGTGAGCCAACATGGCCGGTTCGGACCCCCCGTCGTCTGGGGAGTGCACGGGTGACGCACGTACTTCAGTGCCGTCGAATACTGGTGAGACACAGGTACGTGTACCTGGGGTCGCAGAGGGACTGGAGGTTCCTCAAGCCAGCAGGACTGGAAGTACTGGCGGGCAACAGGCCATCCCGACTCAGTCGGGATTTCATTCGGGTGACACTTCTGATGTGGTGGGCCGAAGTCCGGCCACCATGTGGTACACTCAACGGGAACGTCCCAAGGTGAGAGGACTGTCCTCGCGGGCTCCACTCGGGTTGGAGCCAACTTCGGCTTGGAACCGTCGCCAACTAGGCTTTCGGAGGACGGCGGACCTCCGTTGGTCGACGATGGGCTCGCGCCCATGCCCCCGGTTGAGACCCCTGAGGATCGTGGTTACCCCTCAGGCGGACTCCCGGAGGCGGACCGAGACTCAACTGGAGTCGATAATCCACTCCTCGCGGAGACTGTCCGTCGGGAGGCGACCAATGTGTTGCGGCAGACTTTGCCGGACCTGGTGGTCAGGATGACGAATACTACTCTGAATCAGATCGTGGCGAGTTTGCCAGATGGTCTTAATGTCCAGACCGGATTGGGGCTTTCTAGCCCTCAGACGCAGGGGGAATCTCTCATTACGCCTGCTTCGGGTCGCTTCGAACCGTGGGCGACCCCTGTGACTCCCCACGAGGGAGCCATACCATTCTCGGTGGGGCGTACGCCCTTCACGGGGGATTTCCCCTCGGAAACGCCGGCGGCTACACTAAGCTCGCCGCAGCAGACGAACGGCACTGCGGGTCAACTCACCCCATTGCCTCAGCGGCTTTTCCCTCAACGTGAGGTGCCGCCCAAGATCCAGGTAGCCAACCCGGTCTACCAGAGGATATTTGACTGTAAGACCTACGCCCTCCACAACAAGTCGGTGGCGTACGTTCCTACTCAAGCCCGAGCCATGGGCCGTGCCAAGAAGAATGCCATTCACTCTTTTGGGCACAAAGCGGAGTGGGATGGAACTCCCCCCCTCCGTGTCTGTGAGATTCTACGTCGTTTCACAAAAGCCAGTGACGACAATGCCGTAAGTGAAGGCATGGCTTTCTATATGCTACAGGAGTTTACCAAGGGCGACCTCCGGACAGAGCTTATGTCCGTCATGCCCAGCTCCTCAAGTGGAGGCGCCGGTGACGTGGCGTCCTCCCTGGAGCTCGTCAACTGGTTGTTGAGAGCCATGATGGATGAAGCAGCGTTGGCTTCTCAAGTCGAGGAGTTTACGCAGGCTCATCAGGAAGAGACTGAGGGCGAGTTGTCCTTTGCGGAGCGGGTTCGTAAGCTCAACAATCTTTGTGGCTTTCTTCATCCACAAGCGGTGGTGAAGAGTCGGTTTGTGGAGGGACTCCATTGGTCAGTCCGTATGGAGACCCGGGAGCATAATACTGCCCGGGCGACACTGGCCGAGTTGGCTAGGTTCGCCTACCGCAGAGGTGAGGCCTACCGCAAGTTGCGGGAGGAACAACGCCAGGAGCGTCAGGCCGAGTTGGCCAAGGAGCGAGAGAAGGCGCGCCAGGCCAGAGAGCTACGAGAGGCACGCCGAATCCGCAAGGATAAGGTAGTAGCTGCCGTGGGAACTTCCCAGGGTACCTCATCTACTTCCCAAGTCGGGAAGACTCCTCCGGGAACTGACCACCGGTGTTGGAACTGCGACGCCGACGGACACTGGGCATATGATTGCCCTATGTTGAGTAAACGCATTTAACAGTTCGTTAAGAATGCGAGTAAGAAGTCCGCTACGGACGAAGTGCGTTCACGCCGCGAGGGTGGACCTCGACCGGTAGTGGCCGTCGCCACACCCTCGGCGGAGGGGGCGGACACGTCGTCCTCGGACTCGTCGTCTTCCCCTTTGCCCTCGGATTCAGACGCCAAGTCGGCGGGAAACGAATGACCGTTGGAGCTGGCCGTCCTAAGCTCACAATGGCAGCCTCGGCCAAGTAGGTCAAGAGGACGAACCAACCCTGCCGGATACTGCGGCGACCTAAGGGAGTCCGCCCCCCTCGGGTAGGACTCCCCAAGAACGTAAACCCACGTCGGGTCATCGCGGTGCTGACGGGTGAGAACTTCCTGGTGTCTGGACGGGTCCAACTAGCCCCCGGCCGTGCCTGTTGCGCCCGTATCTTACTTGATACCGGGTCAGGAGCCTCCTTAATACGCAAGTCGCTATTACCCAAGGAGATGAAGCTCCAGGGCTGGAGGTCTAAAGCCGATCATATGATCGACATCAATGGTGGGGTACTTCCCCTTGTTGGTGCCGTGACCCTACCAACTAGGTTGGGAACCCGTGAGGTCGACGTGACCTTTGGAGTCGTCGAGAATATATCGGTACCCCTGCTTCTGGGTACCCCTTATGTTGTAACACAAGTGCCTTTGATTTGTGGCCCTGAGTATTGGGTCAAGTTGATGAATGGGGAGACCATCCCCATCCTTGCTAAGGGAAAGTCTGTGGCTCCTGTGACAGTCTCACAGTCGAAGCCTGTTTGCTCCGTGAGAGAAGGGTTTACTGCTACTCTGCGTTTCGCCATTAAAGTCACGTTGCCCCCCAACGCGGTGGCGCACGTTGACGTTGTAACTGATTATACGGGGAACGGGTTGGCGCACCCTCACCCCCGTCTTGCTCGCAAGCACCAAGTGCATGTCGCCCTTGGCACGATGGACTCCAAAGCCGGAGTCCCGTGGAGGATTCAGGTGAAGAACCTGAGCTCTTCACCCAAGTACTTCAAGCCGGGAGCCAAGTTCGGCTATATCGACCAACATGAGGGACCAGCTGTAGCGGTCACCCTCAACGCGGGCGCGAGTAGCGACCCGAAGACCGGAAAGGAGAAGCACCAAGCCAAGTCGGCCGCCTCTTCTCGGCCCCATGTGAACATGGAGAATGTCCCACCCAGGTTGAGGGTTCAAGTTGGACGCCTCTTGGACCAATATCACAAGTTGTGGGATGGTCAATTAGGACTCATGAGAGCCACCCAACACCGGATCGAGTTGAGACCCGGTGCACCCCCTATACGCCAACAACCGTACAGGGGAGAGCCTCGTTCAAGGGCTCTCGTTAAGGAGCAAGTCGCTCGCATGGAGGCCCTCGATGTGATCGAGGCCAGCATCGCCGAGTGGGCGAGTCCGGTGGTCATTGTCCCCAAGGTTGATGGGACCCCACGGTTCTGTATCGACTACTGTAAGCTCAACGAGAGCACGGTAAAGGACAGTTATCCCCTACCTGGGATGGACGACTGTCTGGACTCTCTGGGGGAGGCAAACGTGTTCTCTACCCTAGACTGTAACGCGGGGTATTGGCAAATTCCCATTGCCCCGGAAGACAGGCACAAAACTACCTTTACCTGTCACGGTGGTACCTACCAGTGCAAACGACTACCATTTGGACTATGCAACGCGCCGGCAACTTTCCAGCGCGCCATGGACATGATTCTGGCCGGAGTACGGTGGCAGATCTGTCTAGTGTACCTAGACGATATCATTGTGTTCTCCCGAAGTCCGGAGGAGCACCTTGGCCATCTTGGCCAGGTGTTCAAGCTACTTGCTGACGCTGGTGTGTCACTGACGGCGATCAAGTGCCACCTCTTCACTCAGGAGGTGGAATACTTGGGACATGTTGTCCGTCCGGGGCGCCTCAGTGTCAACGAGAAGAACTTGATGGCCATCCGTAAGGCTCAGTACCCCCAGACCCAGACCCAGATGAGGAGCTTCCTCGGGATGTCTAACGTGTACCGACGTTTCACCAAGGGCTTCGCCAAGTTGGCGAAGCCGCTGAATGAGCTAATTAGCTCGACGCTACCGAAGAACCTGCCTCCCCCAATTCGGGTGGAGCAGAAATCCTTTGAGACTCTTCGGGACCTATTGCTGAAGCCCCCCATCTTGGCTATTCCCAGGTTGGGAGGCCACTACATCCTAGACGTGGATGCTAGCTATGACCAACTTGGTTGTGTGTTGCTTCAGCAGCAGCCGGACAAGGAGTACTTGCCGGTAGGATACTTCAGCAAGGGGCTGAACTCGGCTGAGAAGAGCTATGGAGTCACCGAGTTGGAAGGACTCGCAGTGGTGTGGGCGGTGACGTCACTTCGTCACTACCTAGAGGGTGAGAAGTTCCTCATCCGCTGTAACCACCGCGCGTTGCAGTTCATCTTTAAGACGGATTGCACGAACACATGCCTCAACAGGTGGAGGGTGCGACTGGCACCCTTCAACTTTGATATTGAGTACCGACCTGGCAGGCAACATGCCCTTGCCGACGGCCTTTCTCAGGTACCTACCGAGGGGCTGGACACTAACTCAGTCGACGATGACATCCCCATCGTGGGGGTGGTCATGCGCTCGGGTCAGGTGTTGGACCGTGAGGCGCCAGGGAACAAGAAGTACTTGCCCCTGTCCCTGGACGAGGTGGTCAAGGCCTAAGCCGAGGACTCCTTCTGCAAGTCGAAGAGAGATACGCTGGATACGGTGGCGGAGACGCGGTTTTTCATCGGAGACGATGGCCTCCTCTTGAGGAGGGGGGTAATTCAGGGGGCCGAACAACTTGTCGTCCCCGCATCCCTCAAGGACAGTATCCTTGAGAGGGAGCATAACGCTCCGACAGGTGGACACCTGGGGTCTAGTAAACTGTACCAGACCCTGAGGACCAGGTACTACTGGCCGTCCATGGTGGTGGACATCTACAGTTGGGTGGCTGCCTGCACAAGTTGTGCGCAGAACCGTCTGTTGGAACGGCGGCCTACTACGGCTATGTTACTGTTACCGGGCAAGGAGCCCTTTGCCGCGTTGGCAATGAACATCCTTGGGCCCCTGCCAGTGACCGAGGAGGGCAACCAGTACCCCCTGGTCATCTGCGATCGCTTCACGAAACTTACGCGAGCGATCCCTCTGGCAGAGATCACGGCCATGTCGGTCGTGTCAGCCTTCCTTGATCACTGGATTGCCGCGTATGGCATCCCGGACGGTACACTATCGGACAAAGAACCGCAATTTGCGTCCGTACTGTTCCAGGGAGTGCTGGATATGCTGGGGGTTCAGGCAAACTATGCCACCCCCTACCGCCAACAAACTAATGGGCAGGTGGAGCGCTTCGACAAAACCATTGTTCGGCAGCTGCGCCACTGTGTGAGTGAGCACGTGAAAACGTGGGACCAATACATTTCTATTCTTACGACTGCCTACAATTAGCAGGTTCACTCATCTAGCGGGGAAGTACCCCTCGCTTTTGTGACCCCCCGTCGCGTGCGGTCTATTGCCGTGCGGCGGCCGCTCCCAACTAGGGATTCCGGTGGCAGTACGCCTGCTCCCACTGACAGTAAGGCGGAGTTCGCTGCTAGGCTTGAAAAACTCATCCCGAAAGTCAGGGCTGAGATGGACAAAGCACAAAAGCGCTACAAGCGTACTATTGACAAGAAGGTGCGTAACGCCAAGCACATCCTTGAGCAGAAGACTGGGTACTGGTTCACTCACACACCCCAACTGGGGGTAAGTTGGTGTTCTAGACGAAGGGGCCATACCAGATCCTTCGTACAGATGGACGGCGGTTCACCATCGAAAGTGACGATGGGGTCAGCACAGTAAGCGGACAGGACGTCGTAAAACTTGCACTACCTCCTGCAGGCGACCCGGCTTGGGCGCGTGCGCTCAAAGCGTGGCGCCAGCCTTCGCTACCTGCGGCCAAACAGGGCCCGCAGGAGTACGTATTCGATAAGTTCATCGACCACGGGTGGGATGAGGACACTAACCGCCTCATGATGAGGGTGCGTTGGTTCGGTTATAAGGCCAAGTATGATACGTGGGAATGCGTGGAGGACCTCCCCGATGAGAAGGTCCGGGCATACTGCGCCCGGAATGATATAGACCCTAACAGCCCTCCCTCAACGTGAGGGAAGGCCGAGCGACAGTGCCAAGAGGGTGCCTCAAGTCGAAGTGGTACGCAAAGTGGCTTTTAACTACAGCCCTAACCCACACACTCTTACAACAAAGGCAACTGCCAACTAGGCACGCATGCTAGACTCCCCAACCCCACGGCCCTCGCCCTCACGCGGAGGCGAGCGGCGAGACCCACGCCGATAACGATCTCCACCAGTCCGCGGGGGCGGCGGATCCAAGTCGGAATCGTCGCGCTCCTCACGGTGGCGTAAGTGGCGACGACCGCGGCTATTCTTCTGCTTGGTCTTGCGCGCAGGTTGGCGACGCTGACGTCGGACCGACTCCGTCTCCGACGGAGTAGAGGACCCCGAGGCGGAATAAGACAACTCGTCTTCGACACGGAGGGAGACCGCCGCGAGTGACGGCGACGACGGCGAGGAGGCGAGTATGCCCGGCTCGCCCGACGCTTGCCACGCCCAAGTGGGGCTGGCTGGGGCACAATTGACCCAATACGAGCCAACTCGGTCTTCATAAACCCCGCCACCGACTCGCAACTCGCGGTCGCCACAGCAGTACGAACGCGCTCCTCAAGTTGAGGAGTCTCGGAAACTTGAAGGGTTGCAGTCGACGTGGCCAACCAAGAAATGGTGCGCACCAACGTGGTGATCATCATCTCTGAGGTCAAGGGCGTGGCCGGCAATACCAACTTGGGATAGACCGTCAAGAGGGTGGCCCCCAAGTTGGGGGACACCGGGGTGGACGACTCAACGGCAACGCCTATCGGAATGTCTCCGTGCGGCTGGAAAGGGACAGGAAGAAGCGGAGGGGCTCGCCGAGTTGGCGGAGCCCGAGACTAACTGCGACCCCAACTCGGGGCCCCCGCAGTGGGTTGAGTCAGGTAGTCATCGTGAGAGGGCACGGCCATCACGATTGCCTTGTCCCGGGGAGGCGAAGTGTGGCGATCCACCCCCGGGGCATACGGGTAGTCCCCGATGCCCAACCCCTCACGAAGTACCACACGGCCGTCGTAAAGTTGTAGCAATATGGTTGTCCGTATTGTGACCCTAGTATCAGGGGGGCTACTTCTAATCCTTAACTTCAATTTGAGAGTCCGAGCTGGTCACGGTATCTATAAGTTACGTATGACCAGAGGGACTTGCATCTTGGGGTGGAGGGTAGTTAGTAGTGTCTCCGAGGGTTTATAACGAGGGGGCCGGTGGCGAATCCACCGCCGGCCAAGGTAGAACAACAAACCCCTCCCATTTGGGCTCCCATCTTGGTCCCGTGGCTTGCGCTCCAAGGACAGCAACCTTGGCCTCCCGGTGACGTTGGTGCCGATCCCCCTTGGTGAGTGTTCCCTGAGAGTGGACGTGCGACGGATTCCTATTGTGCTACATTGGTGGAGCAGCAGGGGACGGGTTTCCGTCACCCTTGTGGTGACGCCGTCTTCGGCCCTGGCACACGGATAGGGATCCGGTCCTTTTCTTGTACTCGTGGTGTTGCGACCTGATCGATTGTGTTGAGCATTTACCTGTGACTGTGACCTACTGTTACTCTCCCCAATCTACCCCCTCGCTCTCTTATTCGTGGTGATCGTTGCGTCGGTGGACTGATTGTGACTATGTCTACCCAAGAGACGGGGAACGTTCAAGATGACGGATCGGCGTCGACGCCGACTCCGGAGGTGACTACGGGAACCGGGATCGGGAACCCGATCGATAACATTGAGACGCCAATGCTTTACGGTGCCGGATCGACGTTTGGCACGGCTCGGACGGCAGGAGGCGGGGGCCCGCCTCAACTGTCGTCGACCGACCTCACTCCGCCGCCTCCTTCACCAGGGGATTCCCTGATGGCATCATTGGCCCGCATCGAGGCCCGGTCCACCGGGCTCGACGCCCGTCAAGATCGGACGGAGGACGCAATGGCAGTGTTGATGTCAACACGGCACACGACGGGACCCCGTCGTGTTCCTCCCACACCGGTACGGTTCGAACCGGCCGGACTACTTTCGGAGTCCACCAGGGTCAACCCCGGTGTTGCTACTCCTGGACAACCCCCGGACACAATGGGGTATGGGTCCGACTCGTCGGCAGAGTTGGAACGGAGTCACACGGAGCGATACGCGCGGAGCACCCGAAGCGGACTCCGCGGACACGACCCGGCGGATACGTACGCCGGGGGAGAGTCGGTTAATGGGGGAGGGGGTACCCTCTCGCAGTACCCCCACGACGAAGGAGGCCAGGCAACTCGGGTTCCCGAGGTGCCGACGCCTGAAGTACCATCTTCAGTGGTGGAAGCTATGACCGCGCAGGTAACTGCGAGCCTACTGAAGCGGATGGAGTCCGATGAGTTCGCTCATCAACTGGCTAAGCGACTGGATATCCAGGACGCTGACACGGAGATCGTCAACGAGGTCTTCCGGTCGGTTCTTACTCCGGAACGTTATCGTTTGGAGGACCGCTCTACCACCGTATCGGAATCGATGCGTAATACGTCGCATCGGGCGATCCGCTCTATGCAGACCCTTATGAAGGGAGTCCCTATGTTCGGGGGGCCGAACGGACGCCCGTTGGCAGTCATCGGCTTCTTGACTAGCTTCAAGGCAGCCGCAGACAAGGCGCTCGTTAACGAGGGGCTGGCCCTGGAGATCCTCCCGTTCTTTGTTGATGAACGGGTGCGAGGCAATCTTCGCCAGGCATCCCCGATGCCGGGAATGAGGGTCGCAGCCACCCCCATGGATTACCGTGGGATATTGAAGGAGCTGCTGAGCAGCTACCTCAGTGAGGACAAGTGCGAGGACCACTATCGGGCCCTTCGCACTGCCACCGCCCAGTCCTGGGAGGATGAGGAGATGTTTGGACGCCGGATCCAAGAGCTCGACTACGAGCTGGGGAAGCTCCTCGGAGAAGGCGAGCTACGGGCCATCCTGTTCGCAGGAGTACCCAACTACGTGCGGATATCCGCACGGGGCGCCAACACGGCACGGACGAACTTCAGTCGACTGATGCATATGTGCAAGTCCCTAGGGGACGCCTACCGGGTTCTACACCCGGAGTGTGCCTTGGCCCCGAAGCCCAAGGGTGAGGGAGGCAAGCCCAGTCTTACCCCGGTACCGAGGCAAGAGAAGGTGGAACGTAAGGCCGCACCAGTACTGGTGGCGACCGAACATACCCCTATTGGTGAGGATGACCCTCTAGTCGACCAACAGGGCCACCTGTTGCTACCGGCGACGCCGGTGATTGATGAACATGGTACGGTAGCGTACATCGCCCCGGCTGGAACCCAGTTCCAGGTCAACGAAGGAACGGGACGGCGCGTCCCGTATGTGCGGACTACGGGGTACTCCCCGGTGACGGGTAACCCTCACCAACCCTTGCCAACATGGGCGGTGCGCACGGAGGCACCTCCGCAGATTGCGGGCCGACCCAACCGGTTGGGGGAATCCATGTTCCGGTTGACCCAAGGACCCAAGGCCTACCAGGGAGCAGGCACTCGGGCGCCCGAGGGAGGCAACCGTAGCTACGGGTCTACCCCGATGCGAACTCAAGGGGGGACCGGCACGTCCGGGTGTATGTTGTGTGGGGATCCCCAGCACTGGGTGTCTTCCTGCCCACTCATCCCCGAGGAGTCCCGGCGGGCAGCGGCGCAACGCAAGACATCCACCGGGGGGTATCCCGCCCGAGCACCCGGACCCGCACCGGGTAGGCAGCCAGCTCCAGGGGGAGTACTGGCCGTCGAGGGGGCACCTCCTCAGCCGGATGTCCCGGCGGACAGCACCCTACCAAGGGCGGGAAACGAGTAAGAGGAAGGATGACCGGGGGGCGCTGGGGTTACCCAAGCAAGCCACCCCGGAGTACCGCGGGGAAAGCCCCACGGAGAGCGCGGTTGAGCCGACGCCGCATCAACCCCCGGGTACACCTTCCGGCCCCGACGACACGGCGTCAGGGGATTGATGACCAACCTCCAAGGTTGGGAGGAGAGGACGGGAAGCCCCGTCACGTTGAACCAGACAAGGGCCCTGTTCAGGATGCCCGAGCTACACCGGATATCGGTGTAGGACATGTGTTGTTTACCTTGGAGAACTTCAAGGTATCAGCCACACTGGGGGTTGACCCCCAGTCGACACGATCGTACTACCCTGTACAGGATACAGGGGCTGGACCCAACCTTATCCGGAAGGATACCCTCCCGGACAAGTGGCTTCCACGAGTCAGAGTGACTCGGGGACCCACCATCAAGGACGCGAATGGTCGACTCATTCGTACGACCGCAGCGATGTCGCTGCGGGTTACCATCGGGGATCTCACCACGGAAGTTGACTTCTTGGTATGTGAAACGCTATCGGTGCCCTGCATACTGGGGTGCACCTTCATCAACGTTCACGTTGATGCAATCCGGCCAGGCCGGAGGACCGTCGAGCTTCAAGAAGCCGACGGGACGAAGCGAGGACACACGGCTATCGTCAGGGACCTGACGCTACAAGGAAGCCACGTTAACGTGGCTGAGGTGTACGCAAGCGTCGAGCCGAAGACACTTCGGTTGGCCAAGCGAACTCGCTTTGAGCCGTTGTCAGAGACAGTCCTCCCGGTTAACTGCGACCTCGCAGGCATCTGCAGAGTCCAGTCCAACCTACGGACGTACAAGCGCCATGGGTTGACCATGGCCAACGGTCTCATAGACCTCCCAGCAGGAGGGTCGTCCCTCCTAGTGATGGCGAACTATCGCCGTAAGGCAGTCACCCTCCCGAAGGGAACTATCCTCGGGATTGCCGAACTCTACGAAGGAGATATTCTTACCCCTGATAAGGAAGGTCAAGTGGAACCACTTGAAGTACTGGCGGTCGCCGAGACCACCGAGCGACAGCAACCCGATGACGGGAAGCCTAACCCATCGGCGGCTCCGGCGGACCTGCCGCCAAAGGACCAAGAGGCCTTGAAGGCACTGGCCGAGGCTGACCTCGACAACCTTCCCCCTTCGGTAGCCGAAGGGGTACGACGGATGCTAAGTAAGCATGACGTTATGTGGACAGGCGGGGCCTTGGGGACCATTGGGGCAACCCAACATCGTATAGACCTGGTACCAGGCGCACGACCCGCCCGCTCACAACCGCACCGAGCGGGACCTATGCAACGAGAGATCGTTGATGGAGAAGTGAAGAGGATGAGTGAAGCTAAGGTGATCCGACCTTCGATGTCGGAATGGGGTGCCCCAGTCGTTATTGTGCCGAAGAAGGATCAAACCCCTCGGTTTTGCATCGATTATCGACGCCTCAACTTGGTTACCAAGAAGGACTCATACCCTTTACCAAGGATGGATGAATGCATCGACTCCCTGGGGGAAGCTACGGTGTTTACCACCATCGACTGCAATGCCGGATACTGGCAGATCCCGGTGGCGGACGAGGATATCCCCAAGACGGCATTCGTCTGTCACAGTGGAGTGTACGAGTTCCTAAGGATGCCCTTCGGATTGTCCAACGCCCCAGCCACATTCCAGCGGGCTATCGACATCATACTGTCGGGGGTGAAGTGGCGTAACTGCCTAGTGTACCTCGATGACGTCATCGTCTTCTCGCGTAACATGGATGACCATGTACAACATGTTGACGAGGTACTCACCCTCTTGAGGAACGCCGGGGTAACCCTGCGTCTGAAGAAGTGCGCCTTCTTCCAACAGACGGTCGAATATCTGGGCCACCAGATAACCCCTGGTAAACTAGGGGTACTCGAAGCCAATACCCGGGCACTCCGGGATGCCCGGTTCCCTAACACCCAGACGCAGCTCAAGAGCTTCCTGGGAATGTGCAATGTATACCGACGGTTCGTCAAGGACTTCGCTCGGATAGCTAAACCGTTAACGGTTCTTACGAGCAGTACCTTACCCAAGGTACTCCAACCCCCTTCGCCTAGCGAAGAGGAGGCATTCGAGTCGCTGAAGCGAGCCCTACTAGCCCCACCCGTCCTTGCGTTACCGCATAGACGGGGTACCTTCGTCATCGATGTCGATGCGTGTGATACACAAGTGGGATGCACCCTGTTACAGGGAGAGACGTTGATAGGTACCGACAACGTTATCCCGGACCTACGTCCGGTAGGGTACTTCAGCCGGACACTCAACCCGGCTGAGCGGACCTATAGTGCCACCGAGCGTGAATGCCTCGGAGTTATATGGGCAGTGCAACTGCTCCGTCCATACCTGGAGGGCTCCAGGTTCATCGTGAGGTCCGACCACGAACCCCTACGATGGCTCCTCAACCTTGGTGACAAGGATTCCGATAGCCATGGGAGGCTAGCCCGATGGAGGCTGAAGATGGCCGAGCACGACTACCGCACGGTGTATAAGGCTGGGTCAACCCACCACCTCGGAGACGCGTTGTCTCGACTCGACACCCCGAGCGGGGATACCCGCCCGGTGGACGAGGACATCCCGGTAGTTCCGGTGTGCATGGTGGGTAATGCTACCCAGGGTATGGCTGACCATACCATGGCACACCTTGCGTGCCCATTGACCCTCGCGGACTTCCGCGAGGCACAGGCCAACGACGATGACTGTAGACGTCATCGTGCTAACCTCCTGGCCGGTATGGCCGGCATCTTCTCCGAGAACGAAGACGGACTCATATACCGGCGGGCACCCGCCGATGGACGACATCAAGTCGTGGTTCCCGTGTCCTTACGGCAAGCCGTCATGAAACGAGAACATGAGAACCCTACAGCCGGACACCCGGGGGGTTCACGTATGTTCGCAGCAATGCGAAGGTTCTTCTACTGGCCAGCAATGGCCGTCGACGTGGTCGACCACGTAAGGGGATGCCACCCCTGTGCACGTAACCGCATGAGTCTACATAGGCGGGCGTCTGCCATGAAGCTATTCCCACCTGATGGGCCCAACGAGCAAGTCGCTATCGACATACTCGGGCCACTTCCGATAACGGAAGAAGGGAACAGGTACATCCTGGTCATGTCTGACCGCTTCACTAAGCTGTCAAGAGCGGCAGCCATCCCGAATGATACGGCATACACGATCATGAACGCAGTGGTTGACCACTGGATCAGTGCATACGGAGTCATGAAGCAACTCCTCTCCGATAACGGAGCAAACCTTACGTCGGCATTCTGCACTAAGGTCCTGGGCATGTTCGGTATCGAACCACGTCGGGCATCCGACTACCACCCGCAGTCCAACGGGCAGGTGGAGCGGTTCAACCGCACCATCGTAAAGATGCTACAGTGCTACGTGGCCGAGCACACGAACACTTGGGACAGGCTTCTGTCCGTACTCACCCTGGCATACAATGCCAGGCCACATCGGAGCACAAACATTGCTCCGCTGGAGTGGGTCATGCCACTAGGCGTCGGTAACCTGACGCTGCCACCCGGCAGGTGCACTCGGTATGATACACCGAAGGGCCGACCCGCCGAACGCATCCACCTAGCTTGGTTGGCCAAGCTATCGTGGATGATTCCTAAGCTCAAGGGTGCCCTTGACAGAACACAACTTCGATACAAGAAGAACTTCGACGCCCGACTACGGGTGCGCAACGCAACCCTGGTAACAGGTGACTGGGTCTATATCAGACACCAGAAGTTCCGAGGGAACAAGCTTATGCAACCGGTCAAGGGACCGTACCAGATCCTCCACAGAGATGACCACTCTGTTATCTTACACTCCGATACGGAGATTCAACGCATCAGCATGAATGATGTCACACCTGCTCCGATGCCGGAACAGCCTCAGCCGGTACCGGCTGGGTTGCTACATGAAGCTCTTACAACCCACCGGTCAGATGACCCGGTGGGACCGGATGGGATTCCATACCAAGTAGAGAGCGTAGTCGGACACACCGACCCGGACCTACCAGGACCCTGGTACGTCAAGGTTATGTGGGTCGGATACGACTCACCCACCTGGGAACAGGCGGCAAATATACCCCGCCAACTCCTCATGCCGTACATGAGGCGACGACGCCTACTGTAACAACCCAACCGACACCGACTTCGGCTGTTGGGGGGTGAGGCTTATACCTACTAAGTAGGGTGTGACATGGTTACGGCAGACTTAGGTTTCTAAGTCAAATCAGACTTAGGTTTCTAAGTCAAATCAGACTTAGGTTTCTAAGTCGAACCAAGCTTAGGTAACTAAGTAGAGCTAAGCTTAGGTAACTAAGTAAAACCTGAACCTTAATAAGTTAACTTAAAGGTAAAGGCTAACTCCGATAATATCGAAGTAACTAGGGAGCTTACACGGGAGGATGACCTCCCCAAGCCAAGACACCAAGGGAGGGAGGATGACCTCCCCAAGCATGAACCTACCGGAAGAAGTTGGACGGGAGGCAAGGCACCACTGAGCCAGGAGGGGTACTCCCCAGGGCAGCAAACAGAGGCAAGCAATGCCCCCAAAGGGGATGAGTTTATACTCACTACTACCCGGCTACCATAAGGGTTGCCGGGGCCCTCTCCCGCACAAACAATAGCACTCCTCAGTGGGTAGACCCACTGCCCGAGGGAGGCCACTCACGCGTAAGCGCGTAGACCTCCGTGCTCCACCGGTCGGCAACGTCACGACGGTCGACCACCCGAGTTACCTCGGTGCATAGCTGGACGAGGGTGCTGCGGCCAGCCTCCACGTCCTCCAGAGCTTTCTGAAGGCGGTCCAGCACGCCACCGAAGCAACGCGCTGACCCAACCAGCGCAGCACCTGGGGGGATATCCCCCCAGCTAACAGAGAGACCCCCACGCATTGCGCGGGTAACAAGGGCGTCAACGCCTTCATACCAGAGACGGGGACCCCCGTCATGTAGGACAGAGGCGGGAGGTGACACTGGCGCAGCCTGAGGAGCCACAGGAGCCGACACGGCTACCACCGGAGCCGGTGGCACCTGATACGAGGCCCGGTAGGACCCTACCGAAGGGGCTCCACCGTAACCACGGCGGTACTCCGCCCGACGACGGGACACCTCACGCTCCCCACCCACAGAGCCCCACTCTCGGGGACGACGGCCAACCGCCGCCGGCATCGGGTTACCGAACCACGGAGCAAGGACCTGAAGAGGGTCATGGATAACCATGGGAATACCCAGGTCAGCAACAGCCTCGGTGGATGCCCACCCATGGCAACTGGGCTCACCCGGCTGCGTACGCCGGACACGCAACAAGTGACGAGGCAAGGGGGAAGCCCCAGCCTGCGGGTCCCGGTACGGGGGAAGGGCCAACACCCCAGCCCAGTTCACGGCATCGTGAACAGCCAGCAGGGCTTCGAACTCCCGGGCCAACCCGGTCTTGGCGGCTATCAGATCCACGCCCAACTGCGCGATGTGCCGACGGACACCCGTCGGGAGATGAAACAGACGACCCTGCCGGCGGACGGACAGCAAGAAGGATGAAGCCTGCCCGAGGGTAACCTCAAGGGTGAAGGTACCCTGCAACGGGTGGACCGGTCGCGAGGCCAACACACTCCCGAAGTAGCGAAGGCAGGAGCCGGTGTCAAACCGGAAAGCAGGGGCGGGTTCCCACCCCTCCTGCCATAGCGGCGGGCGCACGGGAGTGTATACCGGAGCACGACCGTTGCCGGTCTGCAACGCACACGTTATATCCGTGCGGAACGCATCCGCCATGACACCATGGTTACGTCGCCAACTCGACGCCGACTTCAACCCCGCCATGGGCGGGTAGGGAGCCGTCAACGACAGATACGGGGGTACCCCCGGGTAGTAGTCAAAGTCGGGATACCGACCGGTACGGCTCACCGTCTCCCCAAACGCAACCGGCTCCGCCGCCGCCGCAATCCCCCGAGCACTAGCCGGGTTGTCAATCTCCCGCGGCAACGCGGGGGCAATCAAGTCGCAGACCCCGAAGTTGGGGTCGAGGTACACCTCACCCCGTCCCACCCGGGTGCGCCAAAGCTGCGCATGCCGGTCGTCCGGCTGACTCAGGATCCAATGATGTTCCACCCGGACCGCGTTCGGCTGGTTGACCAGCCGCACCAACTCCCGCTCCCAGCTCGGGTCCACCTTAACGCGGCGGGAGGACTCTCCACGGGGATGCACCAGGTGGAAGTCCACCCGCATACGCCCATCGGACTCCATCGACTCTTGCACCGTGAGGCCTCGAACCCGAGCCACCAAGTCGGACACCGACATGGCGGGTTGACCCACCGCCACGGCGACGCCGCCACCCAACGGGGCAACCCGGGCAGGACCAGGAAGAATCGGGGGCGCCGGGGGACGCACCACCGGCAGAGGGGCCGACGTCGGAGATGGACGAGGCCGAGGAGGAAGAAGAAGGGCGGGCGCCCGCCCGGAGTAACTCCCGGTGTCAACCGCCATGGGAGAAGGAGCGTCTTGACCGCTCGACGCCCGCGGCACCGCAGGTACGGCACCGGCGCCGGCACCACCCGTCGGCGTAGCCCCCGCCTCGGAAGGGGAAGGCACTTGGACAGCCTCCGGAGCCGGAGCCCCGGCCGTGCGGACACCCGCACCGTCTTGACCCACCGCACCGGGTGTCGCACCGCCACCACCACCCGCGTCAACGTCGGGACCGCCTCGAGGAGTCACCGCCCGGACACCCGGACCACCTTGACCAGCCGGAGTCGGCTGCGGGTCGCCACCTCCGCCGCAGGGCGGACCATCTTGAGGTAGCTGCGGTGAGCCGGCACCGGCACCAGGCTCCATCCGGGCAGCCGGCAGAGAGGGGGTAGAAGCCGCCACGCGCGGCTGACCGCCGGGTTGACCGCCGGCCGACGGCACCGTCGTGCCGCTGCACACGGACGACAGTCCTCCGGCCGACAGACGGACGGACTCCGCAGGCCCGTCGTCGTCAGACGAGCTCACCCCGTAACGCGCGGCGTCGGGACCGACAGGCGCGTCGTCCTCCATCTCCTCCCCGATCAGGAGGTCTTCCTCCTCTTCAAGCACCTGGGGATAGGACATGATAACGGGTGCGGAGTCCCCCGCGCCCACAAGCCGTCGACGGCTACAACCCGGTACGGTGGGATAACCGGGACGAGCCAGGGAAGCGCGGACACCCACGCTTATGACCACAAACGGCCACGAGAAGCGCCACAGGCACGCGGGTCGACCCACGCCCCACGGGGCTACGAACGCGCTCCACCCAGGCACCTGGGCGGGACGGGGCCACCCCCACACACGGGGTAAGCAAGCGGGGTCACCCCCAACCGCCCCCACGCAACGCGGGCAGCCCCCGCCCCCCACTCAATCGCCCACACGAGAGGGACCCCCCTATCACCAGGCACCTGGTGGCGGATCCGCTTGCACCACCCCTCGGAAAGGGGGGTCGTGAACAAAAACCCGCATCGGGAAATTAACGGTCCGGAAAACGGATCGTGTGTGTACCACACAAAGGGGGGCACCCCCCTCGGACAACCTCGAAAAGGGGTGTCTGTCGCGACGGGGCGCAAAGCCCCACCCGACGGGTAAACAGTCACGCGACCCACTTACATTCGGTAACCCGAATGCAACTCGACCCGAGGACGGGCCGAATCTAAGGGGGGGATATGTAGCAATATGGTTGTCCGTATTGTGACCCTAATATCAGGGGGGCTACTTCTAATCCTTAACTTCAATTTGAGAGTCCGAGCTGGTCACGGTATCTATAAGTTACGTATGACCAGAGGGACTTGCATCTTGGGGTGGAGGGTAGTTAGTAGTGTCTCCGAGGGTTTATAACGAGGGGGCCGGTGGCGAATCCACCGCCGGCCAAGGTAGAACAACAAACCCCTTCCATTTGGGCTCCCATCTTGGTCCCGTGGCTTGCGCTCCAAGGACAGCAACCTTGGCCTCCCGGTGACGTTGGTGCCGATCCCCCTTGGTGAGTGTTCCCTGAGAGTGGACGTGCGACGGATTCCTATTGTGCTACAAAAGTTCACGACCGACCGAGACGAACTGGCGAAGTGTGCCATCGTCCTTGGGCCGGCGGGGGGAGCGGCGCAACTTGTGCCAAATGCTCTCCCACTCGATGAGCTTATGAAGACGCAGCATCTCCTCAAGTAGAGTGAGCTGTCCTGATGAGCACCCCTCAGCAACTAGCTGAGGGGTGAGCTGTTCCAAACCTTGGATAAGCCGGGGGGCAAGATGCCAGAGCATCCCCCGCCGCTGAACACAAGACACCCAGGTCGACATGACCTCGAGGAGCCACTGGGTTGCCAACATGGCGAACACCAGGTGATCCGGGCTAGCCGTCAACATGAAGGAGCCGAAGTGGTCGAGCAACCGTGGTAGCAACGCCGCAAACCCGTAGGGGACCTCAACTTGAGGCCACCACTCAGGCTTCTCAGGATAGTACTGCTCCTTGCTAGCAGGGGACTGCTGCGGAAACTCAAGCTGAGCCGAGGTCACCAATTAGGGACCTCGCCGGAAGTCCTTCTCCATCCGCACATCAAAGTGATGAGTGTGCGGATCGACTTCGTGGAGGTACGGGGGGCGAGTTGCCACCGCGTCCCAAGTGAAGGTCGGCACGTCGCCGGTGCCCGGGATAGTTCCCCCGCGGTCCACCATGGCTTTGGCCCGCTGCACGTCTTCGACCTCGTCCTCATCCAGGAAGGCAAACTGGTCCGTCCTGAAGTCGGGAGGAAACCCGACCCTACGGGGGAACTTCTCCCGTAGGCGGCCCCATACCCGACTCATCGCGGTGCCAAGTCGGCCACAGCGGAGAACAGTCAACCCCTCCTCATACAGAGGCCACGCGGGGTAAAACCACCGTCCCAAGGCCTCCCGTTGGATGACGCGGCCTGTCTCCGGGGGAGATCCCGCCGCCAACCCAAAGTTGGGAGACGCGGGAGTCCCATCCCCCGGAGCGATCGCGGAGCCCCCGCCGGAAGTCCCGGCGGGCGCTACACCGTAAGATGTGTCCTCCATACGCTCGTCCAGGGAGTCAGACTCCAACCCCTGGATCGCCATGGCTCTCCCCAAGTTAGGGAGAGGCAGGGCGGTTGCAGCTGCACGAGACCCGCCTCGAGTTGAGGGGGGCTCGGATCGCGGGTAAATGGGTGGGCTCCCCAGCGTGGGGCGGCCCAGGGTAAGGTGAAGGGGTTGTGTTGGTGGTGGTGAGGTGAGAACCGACGAGAGCAAGCTGCCGAGTGGGAAAGCTTGAGGAGAGGGGCGGTCAACGTGACCGCCTCCACGTCCACGTGACGTACCAGGGGGACAGCAAGTCGCGCCCCCAACGCCGAGACGTGCGTCTATACGCCCCCTCGCAGGGCCGACCGGGTCGGTCGGAACTGAGGAGAGGGGAGTGTGGCAGTATTGACCCCCAGGTAGGGGGGCAACACGTGCCATGCAAGGGGCGGCAGGCCACTAGCCTGACCCGTTCCTCCCCCTGCATTTTGGTCCATATTCCCTAAGTTTGGGATAGTTTTCTTAGTAGTAAATCCAACTTGGATTTGAGGGTTTTCAGCATCTATCGTCTTGAATTTTCGTGTGGCCCGGTGGGCAGGTGCTGGGGTGGGAGATTCTGAGTGGCGGGATTCTGAGGGGACCCAAGGGGGATAAGGTGAGGGACAGCGGGGCTTGGCCTTGCTTCCCCGTCCCGACCAAGAAACTGTTGGCCCACACACCATCTTCTTGTTTGTCAGTGGGGGGATTGCCCCACAACGGGGATAGAGTGTGTGCGACTTGCACTTCTTCCGGTTCCCCCGACACGGGAGGCAGCCCTTGTGCACCGCCCCAACTTGGGTGTCGCGTGTGCGAGTGGTTTTTGCCACATCTCCCTCGCGCTGGTGGTGTTGGCGGTGGCGCCCCCCAAGCTCCTCCCTGGCGTGCGGCCGGCACCAGCGCGCGTGCGCCCGCCGGTTCTTCTCTGCCCGGCGCTGGTGGTGCTGGTGGTGGCCTCCCCCCAGCTCCTCCACGTCGTACGGCCGGCGCCGGTGTGCGTGCGTCCTCGGGTCCGTCTCCCAGTCGCCCCGGTCGTGCCGGCGGTCGCGCTCCCCCAGCTCCTCCCCGGTGCGCCGATGGCACCAGTGTGCGTGCGCCCACTGTCTGTGTTCTCTCGATACCGGGAGACGGGGGCATTCACCCGCCTCCCCACCCTGCACGTCCCGTCTGGTGCGCCGGTGGACCGGGTCAGCATACAACCGGTCAACTCTCTATCGATGACAATATTGATGGTGATGGCGATGAGTGTGACCGCGATCATGTTGGCGATGGAGCACCTGACGCTGGGGTTGACAATGGGGCTGCCGCCCTCCCAGCCACCACAAGTGGCGCTGCTGTTGGGGAGGAGCAGGAAGACGCAGGTGACGACGTCGACGTGGCATCTAGTTTTACGTGTGCTAAAGACGCCGACGCTTACTACTTTTCGGATGTCCTTGTCGAAGTTGTGAGGCGCTATCACGACCTTGTGTTTCGACGAGCTGAAAGACATCAAGGGAAAGGGAAGGCAAAACAACTTCATCTTGCAAACGTGGCACCCCATTTCACGAAAACCGATGAGTACGTAATGGCGCGGGGGATGGACAAGCGTGCGGTTAGTCGACTAGTAGCCGCCGCCTTTAAATTGTACAAGCAGTCGACCACACTGCGAGTGCAGAGCACGGGGCTGGCGCCGGATGAGGTGGAGACCAAGGTCGATGCGCAGCTGACGAAGCAGGCGGGCTACTGGCGGGCGACGTTGGAGGAGACGAAGACAATGATCGATTATGTGCACGAGGCGCTCCCTCTCGTCGGCGGCGTCGTGCGCTCTGTGGACTCTTTTGAGGGGTCACCTCCGGATGACGTCAGCCCCCCCGAGGTTGACCTGGTTGGTGGGGGTAGCGGCGCTGAGGGGTCCGAAGAGGCAGACGGGTCCTCTGATGGCGAGGATACTCAACCGGCGGACCGCAATGCGCCCCTCCCGCCCGTACCTGGAGCCAGCGGGCGGTCCCTCCGGGCGGCCAAGGCTGATGCTGCTGCGGGGGGGCTGTTTCCTGAGGCAGCTGAATTGATCAAAACCATTACGCGCTCGACCGCTGACTCGGGTCGGCGGTTTGACGCCAAGCAGCAGACAAAGCGCATGAGCGAGCAGACTAAGCGCATCGACGCGTTGTCTCGTTTGGTGGACAACCACCCCGACAACCCCGTCTTCATTGAACTGCTGTGGAAGGTCATTGACGGGGAGGCCAACGAGGGAGCTGGTCGGGCACGGGGTGGGAGCGCGGAACGAGGTTACGGGGGGAGTGGGCATTCTGGTGCATCAGCGGGCGATACGAGCGCTGGGGCATCAAGCCGAGATACGGAGTTGGGTGGGGGAGGTTGCGGGGAGGGGATTGGCGATGTGGGCGGGGGGGGGGGAGTGGACTTGCGCGAGGAGGGCACGTGGGGGGGGGGACCCGCCGGGGGGGCGGTCGGTGCGGGTGGTGCGGACCGGGAAAGTGTTGCTTGAGCTGCTAGGGTGCTCGCGACTGGTGTTTGCCGTACTTGACGCTTTTTTGTGTGGGATGGTGCATGATCGTATGCATTTTGTCATTTGTGGTTTCTGGTTGTCGCAATTTGCATGTGTTTAGCACATGCACACCAGGCGTACTTCTTTGCCGATTTTTGGACCGGAAAAGGTGTGACGACGCTGTGTCCCGTGGCAGTGAGCGTATCATCCGGGTAAGGAGACGTCGTGGGATTTTCTCATACTAGAGCAGGCCCACAAAGAAGCACAGTTGGCCTGCTCCCGCATGGTGCCACGCCCCAAGTATCCCGCACGCCCTCGACACCCCCATAAAGCATGACTGCGTTCCTTCGGACCACGGAGAAAATGGCAGGTGCCGTCTGCCGAGTTCATTCACCAGCTACTTCCCACATCATCTATGGTTGCCGCTCTGCAAGAAACGATCCGTTTGCCCGCATGAAAGCACACACCCTCTCTTGGACCGCCTCCCGGGCCCCCAACACGCCGCTGCCGAGGGACTCAAGAGTGGAGGGCGGACCCTCATCTTCCTGCACACGCTCCAGAGCACCGTCATTCTCCGCCTTGTATATGTTAAGCAGAACACAACAGGCCAAAATCCACTCAGTCGCATGAGCAAACGCCTTGTCACTACCTATCCCCGGTCGCAGCTCCTTCAGGCTGCAGAAGCGCCCCTTGAGAATGCCGATAGTGTGCTCAGAGCGCACACGAAGACAAGCCACCTGATAGTTGTACTTTCGCCGATTGGGGGTGGTGGATTCCGGTCCTTTGTACGGACCAAGTACCCGGTCAGTGTACTTCATACCCTTGTCGCCGAGCAAGTCCTCCCCATCCGAAAAAAAAGATGAAGGATACTTGTGCCAGTTTGCCCGCGTCTGGGCGAAGGAGTCGGGGGCGGCTCCCGTACACCCCTGAACAACGCTGATGATGCGGTCGTCCCAGTCGCACGTGATGACCGCGTTTAGACTGTACCTGCCTTTCCTGTCATAATAAGCCCAAGGATGCAGAGCAGGTGCGTAGGCCAAAGGAATTGTGGTGCCGTCAGTAGCTCCGATGCTCCCGTCAAATCCATAGCGACTTCCGGCCCAAGTGGACAAGTCGTGTCGCCTGTCTGCATTCAGCCACACAATACACGATGGAGCGAGTCGCTTGATACCGCTGATCACCCTCCTGGTGCTCTTCACCACCGCCCCAACCGACACACCAAAGAGGTCGGCTACGACCTCCACCCTCGAAGAGTTCCCGTACGTCCCCAGGCGATAAAGAGTCAAAGCTAGCTGAATCTCAAGCGGCAACTGGCTCACTCCTCTGCCATAAACAAACAGGTCGGTTGCATGGGATCTCAAGAGACCCAGCACATGATCGAAGGTGCTGCGTCTCATGCGCATGTACCCCCGGTATCGCTGAGCGTCCGACCGCAAGAGAACACAGTTGTACCATGCACTACTCTTCGCTCGGGGCCCGCGAGATGCGGAGAGGTACCGTCTCATAGTCGCAATGTGGAGAGCATGGGCAGACACAGCCCATAAAAACCGAAAGCAGTTCTTCTTAGCTAGACCGTCGATTCTCGGGCCCTGCGGGATCGCGCCCGCCTCGCTCAGGGCCAGGAGCAAAGTAAAGACCGCAAAGCGAGTCCGCAAACGGGCGAGCACAAGCTTTCGAGCGCTGCGGGTCATCGTGCCTGGGAGAACGGAACAGGTGGCGGGCGATGCAATGGAGAGGCGCGATAGAGCGAGGAACAGGATGGCGTTGTAACGGACGCAACGAGCGGACGTACGGGAGGGTCGGGGATGCAACGACCGACCAGACGTGAGGGTAGGGGGGGCGATGGACAAAAAAACAGGGGCTGCATGGTGGGGCACGCGTTTTTCTAGGCTACTTGGAGCTGCCCGCGGCGCGGGTGTGGCAATGCCTCCCCGCTCTGCGCGCGCAGCCGCGCCGTCCCTCGGTGTGCGCGTGGCATGGCATGGGGTGCGCTGCACACCGCTTGTCACAGCCAGACGGGGAAGCTGCCCCTGCTTGGGTGACGTCGTTTGCAGTGCGGCGCTCATATGTCAGTGCCGTGATCTGTGACGCTTGGCAACGTGGCACAAGGGTTGCGGTATCACGAAGGGGGGGGGCGGTTTTTTCCAGCCGCATCGTATTTATCGTGAACACCCCCCCTCCCACGCCGCACCCCCCCCCCGGTTTTTCCGGGGGCCCTTCGGCGTCTTCATGACTCAACACGGGCATAATGTGAGCCACGAGTAAAGTTTGTGACGAATTTGGAATCACGAACTTTTGAGAGAAATTCTGCCCCTCTGCTTCCCCACCGGAACTTGCCATCGTGAAATAGCCTAGTGGACGGGGCCCCCTTCTGGAGGCCTGCAGGCGCCCCCGCGTATGCGCGTGGGCGGGCAAGGGCGGCATGCAGAACCTTTGGGGGCATTCGCATAGATCATTAGTAAGTTGGGCCCAGCGAATGGCAGCTGGTCTCATTGGGTTGCCATTCGCCCGAATGAGGCGGATTCCATTGGAGAGCTCCCGAGAAAGGGTTGTACGGCACAGAGCCAGTGGAGAGCTTCCATCTTCAGGTCCTGGTGAGTTATTGTCCGTAGATTTCTTGCACACGTATTAATTTGTCGTAAGTCTATCCGAAGCATGTTCGGATTCGGAAACCCGAATTACGCCGTATTCGCCGAACTGTGGAGTGATTCGGGTGTAACGAAGCAACCCACAGTTTTGGGCGGGTAGAAGTACATTTTGGGTCGTGACAGTAAGGTAAGTACCATGATAGCAGTTATGAATGTCTGTGTTCTTGACAAGTACTCTCAAGAACATTTTTACGAGGTGTTGACCAGGACGCAAAGTTGACCCCATTCCAAGGTGATATTTGTTCCTCAAGGGACTGCGGTACATATTGCAGTTCTCCTAATTTTGGCCGATCCCGACAAGAACAAGAACAATGGTCCACTGACCAATGACATGCCTCACAGGATGCCTCTCTGACTAATGAGAGCTCCGAATCAGCCTCCATTGTTGTGCAAACAGTAAGATCTGCGACTTTCCCGGGACTCCGAGCACATGGAGGGGAGAACCCGAGTGGAACAGACTTCAAGACAAGCTGGACAACTGTTCCGGAGAGGAGCGAGCCGATGTGGGGAGAATCTTCGGCGATCTCAGCCGAGAGATTAACAGTGTTTGGACCAATTAACGATTGGTAAGGATCGGCCAAAATTGGGAGAACAGCAATATGTGTGACGAACCGAATGCAACCCAAAAGCACATCCCTCCCTCGGGGCGGTTGCGCCGAGCCACTGTCACGTCGACGTCTCGTGTTCTCCGCCGCCACCCTCCCGTCGAGCACGCCCTCACCCCGACGGCACAGCACGGTCACGCCGCCTTCTTGGCCCCCCCCACCGTCAGCTGCCCCTCCTCCACCGTTGACTTGACAAACGAGTAGACCGACCCGAGAGTGCCGTACCCATCCTCGCGGCTGTGCTCGTGGGGGCGGTCGGCAAAGTAGCGCAGCATCTCGCGCACCTCGTAGTTGTTGCGGGCGCCAAAGTTGGACCGCCACAGCCGGCGGGATAGCTCGTCCGATAGGCCCCCGCGGTTGCGGCCCGCCCGCCCCGCCTGAACGAGCAGGGCGGCAAGGCCCGCCACCAGCGGGCACGCCATGGACGTGCCCTGCAGCTGCTCATAGTCGCGACCGGGGCGGGTGCCCCGGCGGTCGCGGTAGGGGGCGCCGCGGGCGTACGTGCTAAACGTCTCACCGGGGGCCATCAGGTCCAGCTCCCCGCCCATGCTGCTAAACGACGACCGCTTGCCCGCGTCGTCGTGGGACGCAACGGTAATGACGCCGCCATAAGAGCCCGGCGGGTTGATCTCGTTGAGCGACGACCGGCGGCCCGCGTTGCCCGCCGCGACCACCACTACAATGCCCGCCGCCAGAGCCTCTTGGATGGCCTTGTACTGGTCCGCAGAGGGGCTGCTAAAGCGCTCATAGTCCGTGTCGTCGGCGCCGCTGCCGAGCGACATGCTAATCACGTCCACCCCCTTCGCAATTGCGTGGCGGATGCCCGCCACAATCCACTGGAGCCGCCCACTCCCATCATCCCCGAGCACCTTGATGGGTACAATCGTCGACCGCGACGCGATGCCACTCATCACAGCGCCCACATCCTCGGCCGCAATAATGCCCGCGCAGTGGGTACCGTGGCCCTGCCGGTCGGTCACGTCGGTGGGGTCGCCACTGCTGGTAAAGTTGCGCGCGGCCGACATGTCCAGCCGATTGACAAGCGCGGGGTGGCCTGCGTCAATGCCCGTGTCCAGCACGGCGACCCGGACCCCCTCCCCGTCGAGGCCACGAAAGATGGGCGCCGCCTCCACATCGTCCTTGCCCTGGGTCTGGGTGTACCGGATGAGGTTGCGCTGGGTGGGACCCTCCCCAGGCGCGGGGCTGGTGTACTCCAGGAAGGGCAGCTGCACGACGGGGTCCGTCGAACCCGCCTCTGCCCCTTCAGACGCCATGGCGCAGCCGGGGAGCGATGAGGGGAAACGGGGGCGCGGGGAGTGCTCCGCTCTAGAGACACGCGAACCGGATGCGGGGGGGGCTGCTCACGCCAGTGGGGAGTATACAAGTGCCACAGTGCCGCCACAACCCCACCGAGCAACGCCCGTGCCCTCGACGGAGCTTATATAGAGGAAGACCCGCGGTCCGTCCCCTCCCACTTGCCGCGAGCGCTGATCCCACTCCCCTCAGCAGAGCGCAGCAGCGGGTGTGCTGGAGGTGCACCAGCCACCGCCCTTCCCCTGGGGGCGCCCCTGAGGTCGCTCGCATCCAGCGAAGCACACGACGCAAATCGCTGTGCTGTCTCCAACCAAAACGAGGCAGCCCCCGCTGGGAACCCAGGCAACAAGGTCCGCGCTGCCATCTGCCAGCGCACCTGTCCCCCCCGGTCGCCTAACCGGCCGCACCTCCCAGGTAGCTTTCCCAGCGTCGCCAAAAAGAAAACGCGGGGGCGGTACTAGCCGGGGAGACGTGGCTGGGCGCCACGCAGCCGCGCGCGAGCGCGGCTGACCCCCCCCCCCCGCCCACACGACCTCGCTTATGCTGCTTCTTTATTGCATCCAGCAGAGAGGGCTTTCGCTGCCCTCTCCAGAGCCCACCACGCGTTGCAGCCCAGGCGATCATCGCTCCATCCGGCGCATTGCTACGATTGGTCGAGCCGTTCGGGGTCAGTCGCCCCTGTCACGTCCCCTGCATATCTTCTTGTGGGCGGGCGCGCCAGCACGCCGGTGCTCCCACGCCTCACGGTCACTGCTGGGGACAGCCGTCCGGAGGGGGGGGGCGGGGTTGCGCGTGGTAGAAGACAGGCTTGCTCGTATGTGCTGGCCAGCAGATTGGCGAGGCCTGCAAGTATGATTGTGCAAACCCGGGGCGCTCGGCGGCGCGTTGCTTCGGCGTGGTTGACCATCCCCCACCCCTGATCTGCCAGCTGGCAGGGGATCACCATGTCTGGATTATTAGCCATGCGAGGCGGGGCGGTGTCATGGTGGGCTGGACTATGCGCTCCAGTGAAAGCAGGCGGAGGCGCACCGTGCAGACGGCCTGTCCGCCGCGCCCCACCCCGTCCTGCCCGCCGCAGGACCGTGGCCACGAAGGCGCCGCCGTGGCGCGCTACCCACCACCAACGCCGCGGCGCCGTGTGTCTACGACTTTGTATCATACGTGCCAGCTGGGCGAAGTGAGATTCGTGCGGTGACGGGTCAACCTTCTCCGCAGCGCATGCCCCCCCCGACCCGATCGCGGCCACGTCGACACAGCACGCCGACGGGGGAGGGGCGGAATTGACCGCGATGCATGGTCATTCTTGTTGTCCCCGTCCGTCGCCACCT
Organism: Pyropia yezoensis; assembly: GCA_009829735.1. Classification (NCBI taxonomy): domain Eukaryota; phylum Rhodophyta; class Bangiophyceae; order Bangiales; family Bangiaceae; genus Pyropia; species Pyropia yezoensis. The sequence continues at coordinate 6,010,857 of CM020620.1, forward strand.
TGGGAGGTCGCCCCCGCCAGTTGCCGCCGGCGTCTCTTCTGGCGGGATCCGTCGGGGGCCTCGGCGGCTGTGGCTGTTTCGGTGCGGTGGCACAGCCGCAGCCTTGTTTTTCGGTGGCGCACGTCTACTGCCGACGCCGTCGCCGCCACCGTTGCTTGCTCTGTTGTGGTGGTGGCCAACAAAAAGGGGCAGCAGCGCGAAGAGAGGCTGAAGGCGGGAATGGAGACGGGTGTGCCGGGTGGGTGACCCGGAGGGTGACAGCTGGCGGTGGCGCGACGGAGAGAACTTCCCATGATGGAAAATCGCTGGTAAGCCTTTCGACCCCCCCCCCGCTCGACCCCCCACCCCACCCCGACTCCACCGCCCCACAACCCAACCCAGCCGCAGGCGCGCGCCCCGCGTCGTCCCATTCCCCTTCGAGCTTCACGCACCCCACAGTCAACCCCCCTCATCCCTCTCCCCAGTCAACCCCCCCAGACACACCCCAGTCAACCCCCTCCCCAGTACTCGCCAGTAGCACCCAACGCGGGGGCTGAATCAGCTCGGTGACGGGTGGCGACACGGCGCGGACGTCGCACGGTGGCCGCAACAAGGACGGCGGCATGTTCCGCGTCGACGCCACCGGCTATGCCCAGCACGCGTCCGTCAATGGCGGCGCGGGCGTCCCCGGGACCCTCTCCCCAATCAACTCCCTCCCATGTCAACGCCCTCCCATGTCAACCCCTTCTTCGTCATACTCGCCCGGCTCGTTGCGCGGCCAGTCATTGATGAACACCTCCCGGGAGCCGTTGTCATCGGGTGACCCGCCGCCGCCGCCGTCATCCGCCCCCCCTCCCCTCAGTCTACCCCCCCTCCCGCCCCCCCAGACCAAAACCATCCCTCCCCCACCCAGTCAACCCCCTCCCCTGACCGAAACTCCCGGCGCAACCGTCACGGCCGCCTGACGCCCCCGCGCCCGCTGGGGCGCCAGGGGTCCAACCCCCAGCACCGCCGCGGTGCCGAGGATGCCCTCGACCAACCACCCGCCGAGCGTTTCCCCCACGTCGGCGCCCTGCACCAGCCGACCCAGCAGCGCCGCCACGTCGTCTGGGTCGCCACCGTCCCTGCCGGCGACACCACCCCGGCCGCCCCGGCCGCCGGCGCTGCCTCCCCCCCCCCCTCCCGCGGCAACTGGCGGCGCTGCCTCCTCCACCCGCCGCTGGGTGGCGACCGCGCGCGGGAGGCTGTCGGCGAGCTCCCGACAGCTCAGCACAAAGGCGCCCACCTCGGCGCCCACCACGACCGCCCACTTGAGCCACGCCCACGGGCCGCCCAGCCAGTCCCACTCGCCCGGACTCGGGCGGCCGCTGTCGTCCCCGCCGCCGCCGCCGCCGTCGCCGCCGCCGCCGCCGTCGCGGCTGTTGCGGTCACGACGCCGGCCGCGCCCCCCCCCCCCCCCCGTTGCCGCGGTGCCCCCCCCACCCGCAGCACCGCCACCCTGCGCGGCCTCACACGCTGCCGCCACCTCCCGCGCCTCCACCTCCTCCCGCTGGTACGCGACGGTCGCGGCGGGTCCGCCGCGGGCGGCCACCACCGCCGCCGCCGCGTCGCGGGCCATAAAGTTGGTGGGCACCCCCGCCAGGGACCGCGGCACGGGGCCGCGGCAGAGCGGGCACGCCGGCCGCCGCGACGCGGCGGCCAGGCCCAGCAGACACGAAGAGCACAGGGTGTGGCCACACGGGACAACGCGGGGGAGGGTGACGAGGGCAGTGCAGATGGAGCAGCACAGCGCCGCCTCGAGCGCCGCGTCAAGGGCGGCGGGGATGGCCGCGGCGGCCGCCCCAGCTCCGCCACCGCCACCGCCACCGCCACCGCCACCGCCACCGCCACCGCCGCTGCCGCTGCCGCTGCCGCCACCCACACTGGCCGACCGGGACGACGAGGGGGGGCGGGGGAAGGGGGGCGCCGCCGGCGGTGGCGCGGCACCACCCGCCACGCCACGCCCAGCGGCGCCGCCGCCGCCGCCGCCCCCCCCCCCGGTGCCCGCTCCCGGCCCCGCCGCGGCGGCGGCGGCACCATCTGGCGGTGGGGACGGGCGCAGCAGCTCCCGCCGCCGCCGCCGCCGCCGCTGCCGCCGCACCGCCGCGAGGCGGCCGCCCGCCGCGACGCCCGCCGCAAAGGAGCCGACGAGCCAGGCGGCCATGGCGAGGGCGCCCAGCCCCCCGCGCGACAGCCGTCGCATCCCAACCGCGGGGGGGGGGGGGGTGGGAAGGCCGCCGACGCCAGTACCCCCACCACCGGGTCCGCGGCGGTGGCGGCAGCGGCGGCGGCGGCAGCGGCAGCGTGCCGCGACGGCGCCCTCCGCCGGGGGGGGGGGGCGGTGGGGGGGTGCATCCCGGGTTGTCCTTGACAATACGGGGCGGAGGGAGGGGAAGGGGGAGGGTGGAGGGGCGGGAGCCGGGGGGGAGGGGGAGGAAGGCGGAAGGAACGCCGAGGTGGGTGCCCCTCTCGAGGAGCGCGGAGGGGGCGGACGCCAGCGTCTTTGGCCGGGGAGCTGCGCGCGGGTCCCGCCGCGCGCACACGCAGCGGGCCTGCCACCGAGGGGCCCGCCCCACAGCAGCGGCAGAGGGGGGTGGGGCACACCAGCGGAAGCCGGGAGAGCGTCCACCACGCAGCGCCTCTGGACTCCAGAGTCTGGAGAGGATTTCCTGGCCCAAGGGGTGTGCTTCATTTCGCTTCCACTTGGCCTGGTTCGTCTTCCGCGTATGTATTTCCATACTCTCGCATGCTAATCACTCCAAGATGTACTGTACTATCTTGAATGTTCATTCTTCCTATAATCGGCTCCCGTGGTAATTCCAGCACGGCGGCCGCATGGGACGAGCGGCCGCCGCACTGACGGGGTGCAAGCGGGCCGAGCAAGGGGCCGACCGCCACCAACGGCGGAGGGTGTCGACGGACGAGCGGCGAGGCGCTGAACGGCGATGGCGGCGAGCGGCACCGCGCCCGGACCGCGGCACCCACCGGCCGTGTACCGACGTGGGGCGCTGGGCGTGCCCAGCGGAGCGACGGCAATGGGCGGCTGTCCCCGCCCGGCACAACCGCCGCCACCACCCCCCCCACGGGCCTTCGTGGGGGGACTGTCGCGCCCCACGGCTGGCACCGGTGGCGGGGGCGCTCGAGCTGCGGCGGGCACTGACCGCCGGCTGGGGGGGGGGGAAGGCCCCTCCCGGCCGACTACATCTACGCGAGGAGCACCGCCCTCTGCCTCGCCGACGACGGCTGGCAGCTTCCTTGTTCTCCCCGCGCGGGCGGCATCCTGCGCGCGCCCACCATCCTCCCCGACGTTTGTATCCCACGTCGGTTCTACACAAGTGCCGGCTAGGTGCGCCGGCCCTTGCGGATGAGACCGAGGACGTCAAGCGCCCAGTGTTCTTTCATTTCTCCGATTGCGCTCACGGGGACGTAGCGGCAGGAAGCCGCTGTGACCTTTGTACCCTCTTGACCGTGTGCGCAACCGTATGCATTCGCTTTGTTTAGTCCGCGGGGCCGACCTTAGCAGTCGGTCAACGAACTGCCATCAGGGGTGTAGTCTAGCCCGCGTTTTGGACATCAAGTCACGTTATTTGGCACTTCGCCTCGGTCTCTTCCCTGATTAAGTACTGTATACGCTCAGTGTCGCGGTATTTAGAAAAGACAAAACGGAGAGGCGTCCGCCGCCGCGCACCCATTCCGAGTCATCCGCCGCTCATCTGTCACCTCCCCCCACTGTCACATTCTCTTGGCCACCCCCCTGCTGTCACTTCCTCTTTACCACCCCCCCACTCCCGCTCTCTCCCGGCGTCATGTCATAGGATATCCCTGTTTCACACCGCATCAATGTCCAGGAGCACCAGCGCCTGCCGCACCGTCCCGCCCGCATCTCCGTCTGGCCGGCGGTCGCGGTCCCCCACGGGCACGGCCGCCGCCGCGCCGCCCGCGGTGGCCGCCCCCTCGTCGGCGCGCAGCGCGGTGACCGCCGCCGCCAGCCGCCGTCCGACCCGGTGGAGGAGCCCCCGCGGGGAAGGGCGGCGGCGTCGGTGGCTGCCGCCACCGCCCGCCGCCACGGCCGCGCTCGCTGCCCGCGTGGTCGGGGCCGTCGCCGCCACTGCCGCTGCCAGTTCCAACGGCGGCGCTGGTGGCACGGCCGCCGGCGCGTCGGCGGCGGCTGGGGATGGTGGTGGCGACGTCGGCGTCGGCGCCGGCGTCGGCAGCGGCAGCGGCGACGGGGTTGGCACGGCCACGTTGCTCCCAGGGGCGGTCACCCCTGCGGCCGCCGCGGGCAGCGGCAGCGTCGACAAGAGTGGCAACGGCGTCGGTCCAATCGTCGGGCCGTCCAAGGGCGCCGACGATGCCCCGTCGGCGGTGGCGGCTGGGGAAGCAGCCGCAGCGGTGGTGGCCGCGGCGGGGGGCGTAAGCGGCGCGCCGCCGCCGCCGCCGTCGCCGCAGCCGCGGTCACCACCGCCGCCGGCCATGCGCACCAGCAGTGGCGGCGGCAGCGGGATGGGCGTCGGCGGACGTGACGATGGCACCGGCGGTGCGGGCGACGCCGGGGACGGCGTTGCTGGCGCCGCCGTCGCCGCCGCCCCCACCTCTGCCGCGGACACCGCCGCGGCGGGGTCCGCGTCGGGGGTCAGCGCGAGCACCCCGCCGTCGGCGGGGGGCAACACCACCACCCGCGGCACCAGCGGCAGCGCAGCCAGCTGCGGCGGTCGCAGGCCGCGCGCCACCGCCGCCCCCGTACCCACCTCTGCCCGCGCCGTCACGCCCGCGGCCGACGCTGCGTCGGTGGCCGACGCGGCGGTCGCGGGATCTGCGGCGGTGGGCGCGGACGCCCAGCCGCCCCTCTCCTCCCCCGTCGACAGTGGCGACGGCGGCAGCGACCCGACGCTCACCGTCGGGGAGGTGATGAGCAGCGACGCGGGGAGGGCCCAGGAGGCAGACCGGTGCGGCGCCGATTGCGGAGCCGGTTGGGCGCCCGCCGCCGGGCGGGCGCCCGCGGGGGCCCCCGCTGTCGCCGCCGTCGCCGCCGTCGATTTTTTCCCACCGCCGCTGTCACCTTCGGGAGGGAGGTGCCCCGTCGGGTCCCAGGGGCGGCTGCCGCCGCCGCCGCCGCCGCCGCCGCCGCCGCCACCGCTGTCGACCCCGCTAGCAGCGGCAGTGACGGTCCAAGGGGTGGGCGGTGGGTGTTGGCCCACCCCCTCCCTCCCCAGTTGAGAGCCACGGCGGTTGCCGTCACCCCAGCGGCCGCCCCCCCTCCCGTCAGTGGCGGCGGGCTGTCTCCCCGCGCGGGACCGAAACGCCTCGATGCCGTCGCCATACGCGGGCGCGGGAGGCGGCGGCGGTGCCCACGGGCGGCCCAGCCGGCGCAGGGCGTCGACGAGGCGGCCGCCGGGGGAGCGCGGGCGCCCCCCCCGCCCCCCGACGGCGGGGGGCCTGGCAGGGGCGCCCACCGTGCGGGCGGTTGGGGGCACCAGCACCCCCCGCGGCCGTGGGGGTGTCGACGGGAGGGCGCGCGTGCCGCCGCCGTCGCCGTCGCCACTGCCGCCATCGCCACGGCCACCACCGCCGCCGACGGCGACGGTGCCGCCGTCGGTGGCGCCCCCGGCGTGGTCGCCGCCACCCGCCGGGGTGGTTCTGTGCGCTGCCACCTGCTGGACCGTGCGGGTCCACTCGAGGCGGGGGGGCGGGTGCCCGGCGCCCGCGGCCGTCAGCTCCCGTGCCGGTGGGGGTAGTGGCAGCGCTGTGGCGGGCGCGACGGTCCCCGCTGCAGCGACAATGGCGGCGGCGGCGGCGGCTGCAGCGACGGCGAGCACCGCTGCCGCCGTCCCGCGGCGGGTGGTGGGGGGGGGGCGGGCGCCCATGGCGACGGGGACGGGCACAGGGCGGCGCCAAGGGGGAGGGGAAGGGGGAGGGGAAGGGGAAGGAGCGGCCGGGTTGGGGGATTGGAGCACAGCGAGTGTGGGGGGAAGGGTCGGGGAAGAGGAGAGGGGGGGTGCGTGCCCGTCCTCCCCTGGCAGCCAGGGGCGGAGGGGCGGCGGCCGCTCGTCGAGACGAGAGGGAGGGGCGGGAGCGGGGAGGCAGCCGTGCGCCCAACCGCGTCGCGGCGGACCAGGGTGTAGCAGGGATGGCGGGGAGGCGCCGCCGTGCGCCCACCGCGGCGCGGCGGACCGCGGGGGGCGTGTCCACCAGCCTGTCCAACTTGCGGGCGGCGGCGGTGGCACCCCGCGGCGGCGGCGGTCAGGTGCGGGCGGCCGCACCTGTCGCCCATGTGGAGGACGGTTGGGGGGAGGGCGGGGGGCGAGGGGTGGCTCGGCAGCGGGGTGTGGTGCCGGAGGGACGGGTGCCCCCCCTCCCCAGCTTCCTACGCCGCAGCCCTTCCCCAGCCCTTCCCCAGCCCTCCCCCAGCCCTCCCCTATGCCAATACGCCCCGGCGCGTGCCCCCCCGCCCGCCGCCACGCGCCCAGCCCCCCCCCCTCCCCACCCCCCCGGCCACTCCACCACCTGCCCATGCCAAGGCGTCGCGTTTTGCGGCGGGCCGCACGCAGCCGCCGTCGCTGGCACCCTGCCGCGAGTGGCGGGCAGGCCGTCGGGGATGCGAAAGCCAGAGGAGACGAGGCGTGGGGGGGGGGCGGCGCCCCCGGCGGAAGGGGAGGGGGGCGACCGGGCATGTAACCTCGGCCGCTGCCACGCGCCATGGCCCTGCAACACGGCCGCCGCCACCCGCGGGGGGGGGAAGGGGGGCGCGGCGCCCCACCCCCCACTCCCCCCCCCCCCCCCCCCTCCTTCCCATCGGCCCGCCCTGGGCCGCCGACCAGCGCCCTGCTCCCCGCCGGTACCGCCTCCCCACGTGGCATGACGGGGCGGGCGCGGCGGCAGCCCGACGGGGTTTGGGGAATGAGCGTGGGTGGGGGGGGGAGGGGGCGGCGCGCGCACCCCCGACGGCCGCCGTGGCGATGTGGCCTCGCCGTGGAGGAAGCAGCGGCAGGGACAGTGGCAGCGTCGGCGGCTGCGGTGGCCGCGGCGGCGGCGGCGGCAGCGGCGGCGGCGGCGACGTTGGCGGAAGCAGCGGCAGCGGCAGCGGGTAGCGGGTAGCGGACAGCGGGTGGCGGCTGCGGCAGCGGTGCGCCACGGCGCGGCGCATGCGACGGCAGGGGTGACGAAGGGTGGATGGATGGGGGGGGGGGTGACCGGCAATGCGCACCTTCGAATTTACCACCCGCCCTCACCGCCACCCTGCCCACGACGCCAGCTCCCCTCGGCTCCCCCCCCCGCCCCCTCACCTCCCCGCCGCTCCCCCCCTTACCCTCCCCCGCTGCGGTCCCCCCCCGAACCCGAATTCGCCGCCCGCCCGAGCGCCAGTGCTGCTGGCGGGGCGGGGCTTCGGGGGGTGGGGGTGAGTGCGTGGGACGTCTGCACGTTGACCGTAGCGCCCGGGCCGCCGACGCCGCCGCCGCCGCCGCCGTCGCCCCCCCTACCTCCACCCCCCCACCCCTCAAGGGGAGCACTGGCGGCGGCAAAAGGCGGAGGGGGGGCGGGGGAGGGAATAGGCGCGACCCGCCACCGCCGCCGCCGCCGCCGCCGCCAAAGAGGTGCTGCACATATACAATGGGGCAACGGTTGTCGAGGCAAGGGCGCGCCAGAGGGAGCGGCGGTTGTCGTAAAAGAAAGGCGGCCGCGCCCAATGTCCGCGCGGGCGCGGGCCCACCGCCTTATATGGCGGGGTGGAAGGGGGTCGGTACATACCCCGGGGAGGCTCTCCCGGCAGACGTCGTTGGAGTCTGTCACACCTGTGGAGCAGAGGTGGCCGGTCGCCTCGCCCCGCCGCCGCGTGGTCACCCTCCCGCGCTCACAGTCTGCGCGCGCCCACCGCGGGGTGCGCCGCCGGCACGGCGTGCCCCGTACACTTGACAAGAGCCAGCGGCCGCCCTCTGTCCGGTCCGCTGGTGGGCAACCGCCGCCCGGCCCAGCAGGCGCCGCACGGGCAGGTCTGCGGGCTCCACGGCCGTGGCGGCCAGCCATAATGGCTCAACCAGACCAGAGCCGGGTCCATGGTCCCCGCCACCCGCCAGACCGACGCTTGCGCCGTCGCAGCGGACCTGTAGAGTACATACATGCGCCTCTTGGCCAGAATGGGGACCGCCAAGACGGATGCGTACACCTCCCGGCAAGAGTAGTTGGGCAGGGACGGGACCGTGATAACCGCCGTGAACCGCAGCGGCCACATCACACTCTGTGCGCGACAAGACGGGCCCCGCTATGGCCCACCGTGCTATGAAGCCCGCAACGTCGAAGAGGTGGTAACAAGTGCGGTTGCCTTCATCCCCCATGGCGACACGCACTGCGAGGGGGTCACCACGGCCCACGCCGCGCTGGCGTGGTTGACCCCCCTGGCTTTGTGGATACTGGTCCTCCACGTGGCCAACACACGGCACGACTGCCAGCGCCTGCTTCCGCGCCGCCCCCTCCGTCAACCGGCACCCAGTGCAGCAACAGTCAAATCGGGGTCGTCCTCCAGGGCCACCACACCACCCACAGTGCCGCGCCCGCCCCGCCGGTGTCTTCTTCAACTGGCCACCACGGGGACGCCCGGTACGTACCCCGCCCTGCACCACCCGCCCAGTCGACCGCCCCTGGCCCCGCAACAGGGAGGCCAAGCTTCACCCCCGCGCAACAGTGGGGACACCCACCAACGCAGCCGCACACCACGCCGCCCGGCTGGCGGACCTCGTTGGGTTCCCCAGCAGTAGACCACCAGCTTGCCACGAAGGGCGCCCCCGCCCGCGCCGCGGACTGCGCCGGCCGACCGGAGGACCGCTCCAGGCCCGCCAGCAGCGCCGGCATATAGTTATCTATCCCAGCTGGCTGTGTACCGCGGGCACGCCCGTCACCGCCGCGCACCCCGCCGCCCGTTTTGGTTGACCGCAGGTGTCCACATGGGCGCGGCCTGCAGCAAGACCCCACGACCGTACATACATGCACCTCGGTAAGGACCACAGCGCCGCGGTGGCGGTAGCGGCGGCAGCAGCGGAGCGCTCGCAGGCCCGCCCAACGGACAGTGGGTCCGCCTCCCAGCGCTCCCGGGGGCTCCCTCCCACCGCCCCGAGACCGTCCCGCCATCACAGGCTAGCATGAGCCGCCGCGGGTGGCCAGGTCGGCGACAGGCGACGGCATCCCTGTCCCTTTCCTCCCCCCCCCCACCCCCCCCCCCCCCCCCCCCCCTCACTCAACGGCTTCCCGCTCCAGCTCGTCCAGCGCCCACCGCTTTTGCGCCACCGCCCGCCGCAGGCGGTCCGCCTCGCCCGCCACCGCCGCCAGCTCCTCCCCCCCCGCCTCGTACGCGGCGAGCCGCTGCCGGTCTGCGGCCGCCGCCCCTTCCGCCGCCCGCCGCCGCGCCTCCACCTGCCCCCGCAACACCCGGAGTGCGGCAACGGCGTCGGGGGGGTAGGTGTCTGCCGCCACCGCCGCGCGGACGGCGTCCGCCTTGGCCACCGTCGCCGCCGCGCGGGCGGCGGCCTCGGCGGCGGCGGCGGCGCCAAACGCGCCGCCCACCCCCGCGGCGGTGGTGGCGGCGGCCGCGCCCGTGGCGGCGGCAGCGGTGGTGGCGGCGGTGGCGGCGGCGCGGGAGGCGGCGGCGGCGGCGGCGGCGGTGGCGGCGGTGGCGGTGGCGGTGGTGGCGGTGGCGGCCAGCCGGTAGAGGGCGGTGGCGATGGAGTGGGGGCGGGGGGGGGGGGCGTCGCCGCCCCCGCGGCCGTCCCCGTCGCCGTTGCCGTCGCCGGCGCCGTCGTCGCTGTCGCTGTCCGTGTCGCTGTCGGACGTCAAGAAGGGGTCATCGAGGGCGGCGGCCGCCGCGCCGCCGCCGGCGCCCCCGCCAGCCCAGTCGGTGGTGTCCGCCCCGCCCCCCCCGCCCGGCGCCAGAAGCTCTGCGTCCGCCGCGGCGAGCGCGCGCACCAGCGCCGCCGCCGCCGCCGCCGCGTCGCGCAGCCGCGCGTCCATCGCGGCGCCAATCCGTGCGAGCGCGGCGTCGTCGACCAGCGGCGCCTCCTCTGCCAGCGCGTCCAGCGCGGCGGGCGACAGGGGCGGCGGCGGTGGCGGCGTCAGTGATAGGGCGGCCGTTGTGACGGCGCCCGCCGCAGGGGGGGCAGTGCCCCCATCTGGCGGCATGCCAGTAGAGTTCCCGTCGCCAATGACGGCGCCCGCGGGGGCAGCGGGAACAGCGGTGGCAGCGGCGTCGACAGCGGCCGTCACCGCCGCTGCCCGGGCGGCCGATATGGCCAGCACACGCCGCACGTGGGCGGCGTCGGCGGGGCCGAGGCGGGGCCCCTCCCCCCCCCCCCCGCGCTCACCGGTGGCCAGCTCCCGCGCGACGGCCACGGGGAGGAGCGCCCGCCACGCGGCCGCCCGCGCGGCGGTGGCGCGCCGCACCGCCGCGGCGGCAGCGGCGGTCCGGGCGGCCGCCGCGGCAGCCGCCGCGGCGGCGACGGCGGTATAGCCGGCGTGACCTTCGACGTCATCGGGGGGGAAGCCAGAGGCGATGGCCGCGTGGCGGGCAAATGCGTCCATGGCAGGGGTGGAGGTGGGCGGGCGCGGGGGGGGGGGAGGGGGGGAAGCGGAGCTGTTGAATGGAACAGTGGGAAGGGCGGGGGGGGCGGCGGGTGGGTGCTGCGAGGCGGGGAGGGGTGAGGTAGAGCAGCGCGTGCCGGTGAAGGGTGGTCGATGGGGCCGGCCGGGTGCGTGGCGGGGGGGGATGGAGCGGTGCGGCAAAGTGGTGAGCGGGGCTCAGGTGGGAGAAGGCGCCGCGCTTGCCAAGGTGGGCCGCGTTGAGGTTGGACTCTACGGTGCCGTTTGAACATTCAACCGGCCCTTGAGCGGTTGAATTTTCACAAGAGCAAAGTCGAAGGCGCAAAGACTGCGGCCCATTTGTTCTTTCCAGATCGGGGCCCAGGGCGGAGAAATACGGTCCACGACAGTCGACTGCACGCTTCACACCCTGACTGCTCGGCCACGGGGGCTGGGGAGTGGATGGGGAGACGGAGGCGTAGTCGTGAGGAGGATGGAGAAGAGGAAGGCAGGGGTGGGGCGCGCATGAGGAAGTGGAGAGGGAGTGGGGAGAAACTGGGTGCGCTCCCCGCCACGGCCGTGGCCACACGTGTGCGGCCACAGCCGCTGAGCGGGGAGGTGTCACGATACCACGCGGCCTGGGAGGAGCCCGCCGCACCTCCTCCCTCCCTGCGAGGCCCGCGCCGCATGCCGTAACCGCGGGGCGTGCCACCACCGAGTCACCTGAGAACACCGCCACGGCCGCCGCCCCAGTCGCGACGGTGGTGGTCCTGGGGACGGCGGTGACCGTGTTGGTGGGGAGCACGCAGAGGCGTCCGAGCGGGGCGGCGGGGAGCACGCACTGGCGGCCGAGCGGGGGGGCAAAGCGGTGGGGCCGCACAGCCGCCGCCGCCGCCGGCACCACCGTGTCGCCCCGCCAAGCTGCTGCCCCACCACGCTCCCACGGGCGGCTCGCTCCCGGCACCGACTCCCGCCCGACGCAGAGAGGGGCACGTCGCCGAGAGGCCGCGCCAGCCGCCCTCCACCCCCCCCCCCCCTCCCCCCCCGTCCCCTGCACGCATCCACCAGGCAAGGCAGACGTCACTCCCCGCCCGCCTCGAGGGGATGAAGCCGCCGGTCCGCCAGCACCACCCCATCCTCATCCACATACACCCAATCCCCCACCCGCCACACGCAGCCGCCCACCACGACGGGCACGCCCGGCGAGCCCGCCCACCCACCCCCTCCCTTTTCCGACCGCCGCGGGCACGCGCCGCGGGCGAGGATGCCCACCGGCACCCCCCGCAGGTCCGCCACATCCCGCACGCAGCCGTCCACAATGAGGCCCGCCCAGCCGGCTGCCGCCGCCGCGGCGGCCACGCGGTCGCCCAGCAGGGCAAGGTCCGTGGCGCCCGCCGAGGAAACGACGGCCACCGCGCTGCGGGGGGGTGGAGGGGGGGCAGGGACAGGTGCTTCAGAGCCTCCCGCGGGGATGGGGGTCCCCGCGTCACCACCGCTACCGCCACCGCCGCCGCCACCACTACCGCCACCGCCACTGCCACCACTACCGCCACCGCCACCGCTACCGCCACCGCTACCGCCACTGCCACCACCACCGCCACCGCTACCGCTACCGCCACCATCGCCGCTACCCCCGTCACGGTCGCCAACGCCGTTGCCATCGCCGCCGCCGCCACCACCCATGGTCACCGTGGCCGTCGTCGCCGTGGCGGCGGCCGCCGCCGCGTTGATTGCACCCCACAGCGCCGTGTTATCCCGCCCGAGAGCGACAGGGTAGACGGGCCCCGCAAAGGAGCGGGCGCGGCCATAGGAGCGGAAGCTGCCCAGGGCCGGGAGGCGCGGAGGCGGGGGGGCGCCCGCCGCGGTTGCCGCCGCCGAAAGGTAGGCATCGCAAAGGTCGGCGGTAGGAGGGAAGGATGGGGCGGGCATGATGCCGTCGCCGGCAGGGGGGGGGTGGTCGGCGACAGGCGGGTAAGGCGGCGGTTGCCTGCGACGCGAAGGCGGGTGCGCCGCGACGCCACCCTGGCGAGCCGCCCGTGTGGTAGGGGGGGGCGCCTCGGTGGGCGGCGAGTGCCAGGCGGGTGAGGACGAGGCCCCGCCCGTTCCCCCCTGACAGCGTGCGTCGTCGCTCTTGTTGACAGCGCGAAATAGGCGGGCTGTGTCATGGGCGCCCGCCCGGAGCGCGCGCCCAAATGCCAGCAGCTACAGGGGGTGCTGCCACGGTGATCCGGCAGGGCGCCCACACGACCCCGCGCCGCGGCTGGCGGGTGCGCCACCAAGCGCACCCGCCGCCCACACGCGCGGCCGGCGGTCCGCCACGTCTCGCACAGCTGCCAATGGGCGGGCGGCGTGGAGGCGCGCACCCAGTGAAAAGGGGAATGACACTGTCCACTGGGACACACCCATCTGGATGTGGGTGAGACTCCTGACCTATTTATGCGGCTCGGAAAATGGGGGGCCCGTTTCCAACAGAAAAATCCTCCCCTCCCCACCCACCGCGCATCCACCCACCCGCCCCACCGCGCATCCACCCTCCCGCCCCACCGCGCGCCCGTTTCAACCACTGGGCCAGCGAGCGTGCCAGTGTGCACCCCCTTTTTCTTTTTCTCTTTTTTTTTCTTTGCCACGTTGGGTGGGTGGGCAGCCTCGTTGGCGGCGGGTGGGCGGAGAGCGGCAGGCCTCGTTGGGCCGCCGCCACGCCCACGCGTGCGCCGAGGTTGCCTCGCTCCTCCCCGCCGTCGCGCGCACCCTGCGCTGGTCGTCCCGCCCACAGCGCCCCCCCCCTCTCTACCACCTCCACCGCCACCCAACCTCCACACCCCCACCTCGTCAGTGAGCGGGGGCCGCCCCGTTCCCCGTGCCCCCCCCCCCCCTCCTGTGGCCTACACGTCATCCCAGCGCGTAGCGTGCGCACGCACTGGGACGGGCATCCGCCCCCTCCCGTCTGCGGCCGCCTTCTCTCCTCCGCTCTTGTCGTTGTTCGGGGTTCGCGCGTCGCCTTGCTGGGATTGCCCTTTGCGTCCGTGTCGACATCGACGGCGCGCCCTCCCCTGCCCCCCCCCCCCCCCCCCCCCTATCTCGTACCCCCTTTTTTTTCACCTCTCAACCCTGCCCACCACCGCCTCGACGGCGGCTTGGCCCTCGGCGCGTTCCCTTGTTTTTTTTTGTGCGCGCCACGCCGACCGCTGGGTGCGCACGGCTCGGCGGGCGAGGGCGGGGGCGGGGGGGGGCGCGTGCGTGGGGCGTGGCGGGGCGGACCCTGCGGCCGTGAGGTGTGTGTCGCGGGAGCGCTCGTGACCCGGGTCTGCGGTGCGGCGGGGTCGGCTGCTGCTGGCTGCTTGCTGGGCGGTGTGGCGTCGGGGAGGGTGTGGGCTGGCTGGCGGTACGGCCGCCGGCTGGGGGTGGGGCGGCGGCAGTGGCGGTGGAAGGAGGTGGCAGCGGCGGTAGCGGCGCCCGCGGTGGCTGCGGCGGTTCATCGACCGCAGCGGGCAGCGGCTGGCGGAGGGGGAGGAGGGGGGGCGGGGGGCGGGACGCTATTGGGGGCGGACAGCCGGTGCCGGACGGGCGCCCAGCCCCCGGCACCCGCCCGTGCTGACCAGGTCACCTGCACGGCACAGACCGGCGGGCGCCCCACCGCGCCACCGTCGGGCCCCCCTCCCCGTGCTGTGGGGATTGCCGCTGGCGCGTGCCGGGCTGGGCGCGAGTCACGTGGGGCTCCCCCCCCTCCCCCCTCTCATCCCCCCCTGCCTGTGGCCCACGTGGTCGGACGGCAGCTGCCGCCGTCGCTGTTCTCATCATGGCGGACAATGCGCCCCCCCCTCCCCCCGCCCGTGCGCCCCGCTCCACCGACGAGGAGCGGCGAGCGAGGGAGGAACGCAAGCGGGAGGCGTCCCGCCAGGCGGTGACTGAGTTTTTCCGCGTCCCACTGTCGGCCCACACGTACACGGTACAGGAGCTGATTGGCACGGGCGCGTACGGGGTGGTGTGCTCGGCGGTGATATCCAGCACCGGCGAGCGGGTGGCCATCAAGCGCATTAAGGCGGTGCTCAACAGCTACCCGTTTGCGACGCGTATTCTGCGGGAGCTCAAGTTCATGCGCCTCCTCCGGCGGCATGAGAACATCATCACCGTGCGGGATGTGATGGTGCCCGGGGAGCGCGACCGCTTCAACGACGCGTTTGTCGTGTCAGAGCTGATGCCCATTGACCTGGCCAAGCTCCTCCGCACGACAACGACGCTCAGCCCAGAGCACGTCAAGTACCTTATGTTCCAGCTGCTTCGTGCGGTGCACTTTATGCACTCTGCCAACGTGCTGCACCGGGACATCAAGCCCAACAATGTGCTCGTTAACAAAAAATGCGAGCTCCGCGTCTGTGACTTTGGTACGTGCTGGGGGAAGGGGGAGGGGACGCCGCCGTACTCCGTGTGCTCTCATTTGCGAAGGAGGGCCGGCCAACTGGGGGCTTGTACCGACTATTCTGCTTATCGCTGTGGCGCTTCTTATCGATTTGCATCGCTAGCTCGTGCTGTGGTGTGCATGTAGCTGACCGCACTTTCTGCCATTGCTCTGTAACCTGTTTTTGCTACTGCTACGCTCTGTGGCCTTGGCCTGGTGTGATGTTGTGATACGTCACAGGGCTTGCTCGTGCTGCTTTTGACGACGACCCCGACCCCGGCTTTTGGACGGACTACATTGCTACCCGCTGGTACCGGGCTCCCGAGCTGATCCTGACACTCCTGACCAACTACTCGACGGCCATTGACATCTGGTCGGTGGGATGTATCTTTGCCGAGATCCTCTCTCGTGGGGAGCCCCTCTTCCCTGGCCAGAGCCCACAACACCAGTTTAGCCTCATTGTCAACGTGACGGGGACTCCTTCTGAGGAGGAAATCAGCCAGCTGCGCAACACTAGCGCGCAGCGGACCATGCGGTCGCTACCACGGACGCCGCGGAGGCCACTGTCGACGCTCTTCCCTGACGCGGACCCTGACGCGCTGGACGTCATGTCCAAGATGCTCGAGTTTTCCCCTGAGAAGCGCATCTCCGCGCTCGAGGCGCTGCAACACCCCTACTTTGCCAAGTTTGCGTGCATGGGCCTCGGCGCAACGGCGGAGCCCGTCTCCCGCCGCGACTTTCTCTTTGAGCGCCACCGGTTGACACCAGAGGGGATGCGCAAAGAGTTCCTGCGGGAGATTGCGCACTACCACCCCGAGGTACGGCGTGAGCTGTTCGACGAAGCCGCCGCTACCGGCGGCGCCGACGGTGGTGCCGCCGCCGCTGGTAGTGGCCTGGTGCCGATTGCCGACCGGGACGTGGTGGACGGCCCCGTCGCGGGGCGCCACAGCCGCGGGACGGCGCAGATGGCGGGGAGCTTTGAGTCGGCACTGGGCAACGACGCGGCCGCCGCGGCCAACGGCAATGGGACCCACGCGGCCATGGGCGCCCACACCGTGGGGGAGGATGACATGGAGACAATGAACCCGGGCTACCAGCGGAGAGGGACTGAGTATCGGTCAAACACGATGGACGAGCAGGTACTGGACCGGCTCAACACTCGCGTGTAAAGAGTTTCTGTGTTTTGTGCGACTTTTTTTTTTTGTTTTGTCTCACGCGCGACTGTCGGTTGCGTCCGTTGTTTCTGGGCTGGTCACGGAGGACACGAGCGCACCCGTGTAGCCAAGATCTGTGCTCACGAGTTTTTTTGATGCCAGCCACGTTTATGACGTTTTTCTGTGGAAATATGAAGACGGAAACACGTACCTTGGGCAGCAGGATGGACCAATCCCGGGCCGACACCTGGTGAACTTTCATTAAAAGTCTTCGTGTTCATGACGACTGACTGAGCGAACGAAACGGTGCTGCGTTCCGTGCCCGGGCGTGCGGGGTCTGCTCCCCACCCCCCTATCCTGACCGGTATGGCGGGGCAGGGGGGGCCCCTATCCCCCGGCGTTGCCGCCGCTGGCGGGACGTCGCTGCCGTCGGTCGGGACTGTTCTTCGTAAGTTCTTTGGTCGCCTCCGCCGTGATGCCCGCTTCTACGTTGGCCGCCGGCCGGTCGTGACTGCCGTCGCGGCGGTCGGCGCGACGGTGCTCCTGCTGACACTCTTTGGCCGCCGCGTTTTGGACGGCGACGGCGCGGCCGGCGGTGCACACGGGGTCGTCCGCTTTGCCCCTCGCGGCGACGTGGCGGCTACCTGCGTGTGTGTCGACGGTGTGTCGTCCCTGGGGCGGTGGGAGCGGTCGCTCGTGTCGGCCGACGTTGTCTTTCGTGGGCACCCAGTCCTGCCCCCGCCGCCAGACCTGCCAGCTGATCAGGTGGAGCTGACGGTGGAGCAGCTGTACCGGGGCCCCGAGCGGCTCGTTGAGCGCCCCCTCCGTCTCCGCCGCGCTGACGTGCACGGGTGCGGGGCGGCGGCAACCGCGGGCGCTGCGCCGGGGGAGCCTTGGCTGGTCATTGCCGGCGCCGCCACGGGCGTGGCGGGGCGTTCGGCGGGGGAGCTTTCCGCGGCTGCTTGTGGGGCGGTGCTGCTCGCGCCGTGGCGGTCCCTCCCCGAGGACGCCTTGCGAGTGGTGGCCGAGGAGGGGGACCACGGCGACGCCTGGTGGCGCAACCGCCGCCAGTGGCACCCCACGCCCCGCACTCTAGCGGTTGCGCCGGCGACTGTGGTTAGGAGCGATGACGCTACCAGCGTTGGCACTCGCGCCCCCGCCGCGGACGCTCCCGTAGAAGAGTGGTGGCTCCGGCAGGGTTTAACCGTCGTAGCGGCTTGTCAAGACCGCAGCGATGCACTGGTCGAAGCATTGTCCTCCTGGCTGGCGGCTGACGGTGTGGACGAGGTGGTGCTCCTTGACTGGTCATCCTCTCACCCCATCGCGGGGCACCTTGCCGAGACGGCGCCGGAACTGGTGGCCGACCCGCGACTGCTCTTGGCGCGCGTCGCGGGCCAGCACCGCGGGTGGGTGCTGTCGCGCGCCTATAACGTGGCGGCGCGGCTGGCGACGCGGGGGACCATCCTTAAGGTGGACTGCGACACTGTGCTCGGCGCGGGCTTTGTAGCTGCCCATCCACTGACGGGCCGCGATTTTTTTGCCGGTGACTGGCGGTCGTTGGCGGCGCCGACCGTCGACGAGCGGCTGCACATGAATGGGATGTTGCTGGTGCGGCGTGCAGACTTTGCCTACATCAACGGCTATGACGAGCGCATTGTCACTTATGGGTGGGACGACAGTGACATTGTGACGCGTCTGTCGGCTTTTCGGACTCCCAAGGCCATGGATTATCGGCAGGCAAGGCACGTGAGCCACGCGGCCTCTCGGCGGACGGGCCGGCAGGGCGCCCACACCCTGTTGCCGCCCGACAATCCGCTGGCGGCGGCCGTAGAGATTCAGCGCAACCGGCTGCTGCTTAAGCCGCCGCGCCTGGCCCCGTGGGGCGCCTCCTCCCGTGGCGTTGTCTACAACGTGAGGAGTATGGTGCTCGCCGCGCCGCGAGGCGCCAACGCCACTATTGCCGGCGGGAGAGCGCCGCCACCGCGTGGCGGCGACCAGAAAACCTCCCCGGGAAATCTCTACTACCTGCTGCGCGTGGCCAACGAAGTGCCGTCGGCGGCGGACCTCGTCTCAGAGGCCGACGGGGTGGACGCGTCTAAGCGCGCCATCCGAATTATCCTCAAGAACCGCCGTGGTGTGCCGGCCTACCACAAGGACCTGCCGCTGGACTTTTTCCTCGGCCTCGCTGCCCGCTACGCGTCGCCTGTTTCGGCCGAGTCGGCTTTCGCACGCGTGGATGTCATCCCGGGTGGCGGCGGTGGCGGCAGTGGGAGCGGCGTCGGCCCTGCCATTGCCGCCGAGCCAACGTCGGGGTGCGCAGCGCGGCTGCTCACCCTGGCTGCCCTACGCGCCGCGACATCCCCCGCGTTGCCGTCGTTTTTTGGTGCCGGCGCTGGTGGGCGCGGCCTTCGTGGCGCCGTTCACGGGGGCGTCGCATCTGCCACCCTCGGCCGGCTGTCGGCTTCCTTTCGGCATCGGCGGGATGGCCCTGGTGGGGGCACCGCTGCCTTGGCGGTTCGCACAGGGCGGGGGGGGAGAGGCGCTGCTTTGGCCGGCGGGGGTGCGCTAGTCGCTCCCCCACCCGGTGCGGCGGGTTGGCATGCCCGCATGCTGTGGCGCCACCCTGACGCGGGCTGTGGCTGCCGCTTCAGCGACCTTTTTGCGCCTGTCGATACGGAGCTGTTTGAGACAGCCGGCGATGCTATCCCAACAGGGGCGGGAACCGACGCCCCTCCCGCGGCTGTGGCGGCAGCGAGCACCATCGGGCCGTCGGCGCCCGCAGCTGCATCCGCCCCCACCACTCGTACTCGCGTTGTGTCGGCATCGTTGCGCGAGGCACTTTCCTCTACTACCTCTGCACTGGCCAACGTCACGGCCGGCACCCCCCTTGGCGCAACAATAGCCACCGCAGTGATCACCTGCGGGGTGGACATCCCCGCCGGTGCCCCCTGGGGTGACGACGATGCTGCCTATGTGGCGGCCATTCGCCACCAGCTTCGATCGCTGGTGCCCGTGGCCGCTCTCCGTTCCGCCGTCGTTACGGGAGCTTTGAGTCGGGCGGGAGCGACCGATGCGGCCGCCGTGGATGAGGCCGATGCGGCTGCCACCTCTGCCGAGGAGCAGCTCACGCTGGACGTGTGGAGCCGCACCCGTGGGGGCATCCAGTCTTCGCAGGACGGACGTATCTCGCGGGGTCTACGTGCCGCTGTCGCCTCTGTACGAGAGGGGAAGGAGGCGTCGGCGGTGGCGGCGCTGCTGGCGGGATGTCCGCGCCAAGAGAGCGGACCAGCGGATGGCCATTCATATGGTGAGTTGTTCGAGCAGCTGCCTGAGCTGGCCGTCATTGTGGCGGCGCTGCGACTGTCTGGGTCACGCTGCTTGGCGTTACCTCGTTGACCGGTGGACTATCTAGGCTGTGGGGTGGGAGGTCTAAGGGGTCGTCCACCCGCGCTCGTTGCGTCCCAGTGCGGGGCGTCTCTGTTGAGGAGGTCGGCCTGCCGCACATTGCAATCACAAGATGCTCCCGTATTGAATTTGTTTTTTTCCGCGCTCACTAGTTAATGGCCGCGATATCCTCGGCACGGGGATAGTGGCGTTGTTGCCACACCGCCGAACTCGCTTTGGGAAAACTGGTTGTGGAGCATTAAACGCTGGACCGCGCAGTCCCAGCACCCTATCTATTCTTGCACGGGTTCCAGAGCATGCCCAGAGAAGAAAAGCACACACAAAACAACCCTGAGTCCTCGCCTACAACCCTATGACATGTCCACATGGACGAAGGGTCTCAAGCTCACGAAGGCACCACTCGACAACTTCGGGTGCAGCCACGATGGTCCGCCTTAGTGCAGCCCCAAGTCACCCAACTGGCACCGGACAGGCACCCACCAAATCACGCGCGCATACTTAAGACTGGTTGGTCTCCCTGACCGGGCCACAACCATTGCATGACCACCGACTGACGCACCGCAGGGGTGGTCGATGGCCACGCATCAGGAACACAGCCAAGATGGGTTTGTTTTTCTTTTACGCCGACGATACGAATGCAAAAATCGCGTACGTCGAACCACAATCGCCTGGGCAAGCCCACCATACTCATCCACCAACGTGGCGTGAGACCCTGTACCAGCACCACAGCTAGCATCCAGAGACCCGGCTATAGACCAGCGCTGATCCCCCACGTCCAGCCCGCATGCCAGGTGTCGCCGCCAAGAAATTACCTCCTCCAGCACACGCCACAGGGTCACCCACAAGCGCAGCTGGCGCACCCACCGGGCGTCCCAGCGCCCCACCGTGTGGGCACTCCGTCACTGCCGCACCCGCGCTGCACCCCGCGCACACCGCCGTCACCCAAAGCCCGCCGCTCTACTCCACGTCCTCAGTCCGCAGGCGCGCGCCCGCGTTGGTCACCTTCACCCCCAGCGCCGAGGCGCGGGCAATAATGGCCGCCCGCTTCTTAGACGACACGTTGTGTGCAATCTCAGCCGCGTGCGTCGCGTTGTGCATCAGGAGCAGGTTCACGTCCTTCACATTGTTGACGGTGAACTTGTACAGGCCATTGGGAAGCATGTGCTTGGTCTTCTTGTTGCTGCCAAACCCAATGTTGGGCATCCGCACGGCGCCCTTCCACTTGCGGCGCACGCACGAGTCAATACCCTTCGGCCGCCGCCATCCGATAGGCACGTGCTTGATCCGGTCAGACTGGTGGCGAGGGAAGGTCTTGGTGCGCTTCTTCACAATCGGCGTCTTACCGCCCTTGAACGCCTTGTTGGCCATGATGGACGACAGGGATAGACAGATGCAGGGACGCCGCTAATGCTGGGGTGTGCGTAGAGGAAGGTGGGGAGCGTGACGGCCGGCGATGGTCGAGCTGGGGACGACGCTGCCGGCGGCGACCGCGGTCGTCGGGCACGGCCACACCCGCACCGCGACGCTCGACGTTGCCAGGCAGACGAATCGCGGCGATCGGTCTCTTGCAGTTGGGGATTTGAAACAAGGTAGAAACGATCGATCCAATCGAATCGTATAAGTGGGTGGTTTGAAATACATCCGCACGTGAGGACAACTGTCATGTGTGGCGTACTGTGTTCTAAAGAGACGCCAGATTCAATGGTTGGATAGATTCTTCGTGTTTCTTGGTGCTCGCGAATGGTGACGTTGTGAGCTCTGCCGCTCTGCAGCCAGAGGTACGAACAGAGAGAGAGGAGCGAGCATGGCAGGTGCTTCGTCGTCGCAGCTCTGAGAAGACCCAATTGTTCCATCGGTGGCGCGTTCCCTCTACAAAGGAGGCGCCTCTGGGGCCTGCACACGTGAAGCTGGTGCGACTGCGCATCTGGCCGGGATGTCGTGCGCACGGGGTGCGCGACGGCCAACTCTCGGCCGACTCTACCAAGTTCGGCCAGAGGAAAAGGGGGAGGTGCGTGTGGGCGGGCGCCTGCGGGCGGTTGGTGGCGGCAGGCACCCCCCAGTCGCTGGTGCGCGGCCGTCTGCGCCGGAGGGCGGGCCTGCTACGGCGGGGGGGCGCCGCGTCGGTACCCGCCACGGCGGATGCGCGCTGCCGGCGGCGGCGGCCAGGGGAGGTCCCTGGGAAGTGGGGCTGAGGGCGGGGGAGAAGGGGAAGGGCGGGTGGCCCGCCTCCGCCAACGGGCATCCCCTCCGTCGTGGGTGTCCGCGAGCCAGCCGCGCCCGCGCCAGCACCCCCTCCCTGCACCCACCGCCCCCCGCCCCCCCACGCTGCGTACAGTACAGGCACACAGCAGTACATATATACCCCAACGACCACCTCCCCCCACCCTTTGATGAGGGGATCAGCATTGCATCGTCAACCCACCTCCCACCGACCTACCACCGTGACGGACAGGGCGCGCCTGTCCCTGCAGCACCAGCTGGTGAAGGAGGACTCTCACCGGGAACGCCCCTTCCACGCGTGTGCGTGGCCAATGGGTGATGCCGCGCTGTACAGTACATACATACAGCACATACAATATGTACATGCATGGCACAGAATATTGTGCGTCCCGTAAAAAGTGGACGTGCACGGGTCGTGCAGTGTAGGTTTGATTGGTCCAGTGGCCGATGTTTGACATGATCACGACACGAGCACGTCCACTTTTTAAATACAGGACGCACTATAGAATACAGTACTGTAGCACATGACAGACAGCGCTGTCTGGCGGGCCACTCGAGCGGGGGTGTGCCCGCGTCAGCGCGGCGGGCGTGACGCGGCCTGTGGTGTTGGCGGCGAGGCGCGTGCGTCACGCGTGACGGTCGTTGTGGCTGTGGCGGGCGTGGGCGCGCGACCACAAGCAACGTTCGGGCCGCCCGTGGGGTGAACCGCCCTACTAGGGTGCCTCTCATACGCGATTCCTCTCTCCCATAGATACATCCAGTTGTTTGTTCCCTGGTGTGTCGCTCGTCTGCCAGCCCCGACGCGCCAGTCAGGCAGCTTGCCCACCCCTCGTCTGCCCGGCACACACCGCCTGGGTGTGCCTCGGCCGACGCAGACAGTGGCGCGGCTGGGGGCGGCCGCGGGCGCGCGGCCGCCTCACCGGGGCAGTGTTACGCTGGTATACCCCTACGCCGTCCGGGTAACCAACCCCCCTCCTTTTCGGCACCCGCCCGCTACTCCCGTGCGTCGGGGCGGTTGCGGTCCACATCCACTGATCGCTTCCTCCCGCTCCTTCTTCCTTTCCCCACCCCCCCCCCCCCCCCCCCCCACTGCTCCCTGCCCTCTCCCACCTCCCTGTCCCCCTCCCCCCGAACCCGTCGTTACGGTGGCGGTGGCTCGGCGGCGACAGCGCGCCGCCAAGGGCATGGCTTCCGACGCGCCCCTACCGCCCCCCCCCCCCCCCCCCGCCCCCCCCCGCCGCGGCCTGGCCGCCCGCCTGGCCGCCGCCGCTGCCGCGACGGGCCTCCCATCCACGGTCGCAACCATCACTGCGGCGGCGGTCGCCGCGGCGGTCGCCCGCGCGGCGGACCCCCCCGTGCGGCCCTTTTTCCCCGCCGACGCGTCCCTGTGGCGCGTGCCCGCCGAGGGCATTCCCTACACCCACCTGGTGCTGGTGGGGGTCTTAGCCGCCACCCCCATCGCGGCGGCGGCGACCGTGGCGGCAGCGGCGGGGGCGGGGGCGGCGGGGGCGGCGAGGGCCACCTCTACTCGCCCGGGCCGTCAGGGGGAGCCTTGGCGGCAACGCCGGCGGCGGTGGGTGCCGGCGGTCCGGGCCGCCCTGCGGGTGGTGGGCGCGACGCTGGGGGCGGCCGCCGCGTCGGGGGCGGTGGTGGAGGTGGTCAAGACGGCCACGGGGGCGCTGCGGCCCGACTTTGCGGCCCGCTGCCTCGGCGCCGCCGCGGCGCCGCCGTTTGGGGTTGGCGGCGGCGGCGGCGGTGGCGGCGGCGCCAACCCCCCCTCGCTGCCCGCCGTCTTTTCCGCCGACGCAGACTGCCCGACGCTGGTGGCGGCGGTCGCCGTATCGGCCGACGAGGCGGCGCGGGTGCGGCACCGGCTGCGGGACGGGCGGAGGAGCTTCCCGTCGGGCCACGCGTCGCTCGCCGCCGCCTTTTCCACCGCCGCCGCCGTGGCGCTGGGGGGCCTGTCGGCCGCCGCGGCCGTCGCGGGGGGGGGGCTCGGCGGCGGTAGTGGGGGCGGCGGCGGCAGCCTGCGCTGGGCAGCGGTGGGGGAGGTTGCGGCGGTGGGGGTGCCGGCGGCGTTGGTGTACGGCGCGACCATGATGGGCAGCCGCGTGGCCGACGGGCGGCACCACGCTGGGGATGTCGCCGCGGGCGCGATGCTGGGCGCCGTCTTTGCGCTGGTTGGGGTGGTGCCCGCGGTGGTGGCGGCCGTGGCGGGCGGCCGCCCATGGAGGGAACGCGACGACGCTGTGGGGCGGGACCCTGCCGCCGCGGGCAGAGAGGATGAGGGCGCGGTGGGTAAGGTTGGGGAAGGGGGGGGGGGACCAGACGGCGGGCTGCTGTTGCCGGGGGATGTGTAACCGCGATGGCATGGGCGGGTAGGACTGCTTGCTGCTGGGCGGCAGTCTGGCGGGGGGTGATGACCCAGCGTCTGCGGGCGTGCTGGCACACCGCCAGTGGGGCGGGCGCTCCCGGCGGTCGCGACGGTTCCGCAGCCGCGTGGACACCTCGTCGCGGGGATGGCGGGGGGGTGGGGGGGGGGGCGGAAGAGCGGGTGGGGGGCTGCCCCGCGGCGACGGGGCTGCGGCCGTCGCTGATGTGCGCACACACCCCGCTATGGGGGGGCGGGACCGGCCAGTCCGAAGACACGCGCTGCACAGCGACGCGGTCGGCCGCGCGCGCCGGGGCTTGACGTAACGGACACACGGACCGACGGCGGCGGCAGCGGCGCATAGACCCAGCGAAAACGGGTTTATGTATGTGCTTGTCGAAGAGCCCCCCGCGCTCTCCCTCCCCAGCTCCCCCTCCCATATACCCCCCTCATGTCTCCACAATGTTGGCAAAGCGGCAATCAGCAAAACTAGAAAAGACGCAATAGTGCTGCAGCAACATGCCAAGCGCGAGGATGAGGTTGTGCGTGAGGATGGCCACCACAAAGCCCACGTACGTGTACGAGCGGAACTCGTGGATTTGGATGGCACGGAC
This sequence comes from Pyropia yezoensis, assembly GCA_009829735.1. NCBI lineage: Eukaryota > Rhodophyta > Bangiophyceae > Bangiales > Bangiaceae > Pyropia > Pyropia yezoensis. The sequence goes on from CM020620.1 coordinate 6,035,595, forward strand.
CTCGTGAAACGACGTGTGGTGCCACTTGTACAGCACAAAGTACCCCAGGGCGGTGACCATGGCGATAAAAACAAGGTTGCCACCCGCGTACAGCATGCTGTTGCGCCACCCGTTGAGGGGGAGGGTGGGCCCAAACGGGAAGCGCTCCTTGTTGAGCCCATACCGCAAGACGGGGGAGAGGACGAGGTAGAAGAGGTTGGCCACCGCCTGGGACACCACCTTCCAGATCCAAAACCGAAACTGACGCCGCCGGTAGGACCCCACATTGGCCGAGTGGCCTCGGTCCTCGGGTTTGAAGGTATAGTCCGGCTCGGGGATGGGCGGGATGGGGAAGTTGCCCTTGAACGCGTTGACCACGTACGTTTTGATGACAGGCCGCAGCTTAAAGATCCAGACGTCCGACACGAAAATCAGCAGGGCCACATTGCCAAACGACTGGGCCACCCACGCCGCCGCAAAGACCTTTGGGTTGGACACTTGAGGAAAGGAAAAGGTCTGGACCATGTCGGCGAGCGACTGGATCCACAGGCCCGAAAACAGCATGGTCAGCTCCAGGGGATAGGCGTCCAGGAGCGAAAGCATGATGCGCCGGAAGATAAAGGTGAACAGGTTGAGAGCAAACACCAATACGCCCTGCACAACCGCACTCGCCGACCGGTACACTACCATGTAGAGCGTCAGGGTGGTGATGTGGAACAGAAGGGGCAGCTGGAAGTGGGTGAAAAAGGCCCACACCTTGGCCCGTTCTTCTGGCCGCGTAGCCGCCAGGGTGCCGTACACGCCCAGGACGCACAGGCCCACGGCAAGGATACCCAGCAGGTTCTGCACGCCCCTGATCACATAAATCGGGAGCATGACGGCAAGCTGCAGGACCACTACGACCAGCCCCGGCAGCAACGACACGCGAAACGGGCGGTTGTTCCTAGACATGCCCGAATAGGCAATGGCGTACAGGTACGCAATGGCCGCCGTGACGGCCAGGTTGGTGACCAACACAAACACGGCCTGGCCGCTGAAACTGCGGTCAAAGGGGTTCCCAAACGGCACGATGGCAAACACCACCGCCACAAACAGGAGCGGGATAAATATGAAGACCGGATACGCCCACACGCCCAACGACGCGGCCGCCTCCCCCGCGTGACCCTGCGGGGTGTCCTTGTGGACGGGGTCCACAATCAGCTCCTCATTGCGCATGTCACGCTCCTCTGCTGCGGCCGCCGCCACCGCCTCGTCCACCGAAGAGGACGCCGCCCGCCGGTGGGATGGCAAGACGTGGTGGACGGCCTCCACCGGGCGACCACCCTTCGTCCCCGCCGGCCGGTCGTCGGGCCGCGCGGCTGGGGGGGGCGCGGCGGGCGCGCCGTCTGCCCCCCCCTCCGCCGCCGCCGCCGCCCCGCCAACCGCCTCTTCATGTGCGCGGTTGAGCTCCTGCAGCGCCGCGGCCTCGAGGTCCCTCAGGTCGTCGCCGGCGCCCTCGCGGGCAGGCGCGGTGATGACCCCACCGACGGTGCGTGCCGTGCCGGCCACCGCCCGCACCGCCCCGGCGGGGGTTGGCCGGAGAGGCATGGTGGTGGCCGCCGGCAGCAGCGGCGGCGGGTCAAAGGGAGGGAGAGAAAAGGAGGTTGGAGGGGGGGAGGGAACAAGACGCAAAGAGGGGCGCGAGCCCGGGGGGGTGGGGAAGAGGACGCTCAGCAAACAGAGAGGGGGGGGGGGGGGGGGGGGGAGACGGGAAGGGTGGCCACACCCGACACCGCTACCCGCGGGTGTGGCGGGCGCGAGGGAGGCGGCTCCACGCCGACGGCCCGCACCCAGACACGGTGGCACCGCGGTGGACGTGCCGGTCGTCGCCGGGTGCGGGAGGGCGGCGTCGCGCACTGGCCGACCCGGCGTGTCCCGCCGCCCGCCAGACCGGCGAGTGTGCCCGCCGCCGTCGACGCGTGGGCGCCACGCCAAACGCCGAGGCCGCCCGCACGCGACGGGCACAAGGGGCGGCAGCGCACGGGGTATCAGGTGGAGGGCTGCAGGGGCGCCCGCTTTGGCGGGGCAAGGCCGTCTCGCGGCAGATCCGTCGGGTCCGTGCGGGACCCGCCTGCGTTCAACCGCAGTTGGCGGGGCGCTGGGAGCCTACTAGCTAGCGCTGATGAAGCACACCAAGTAAAAAGGCAAAGGAGGGGGGGGGGCCTGCTCGGGCTCGGTCTGCACATCAAGAAGTATCTCTGCTATTTTTTTTTTGCACGTTACAGCCCTCACAGGGCTGCTCCTGGTCGACCGGTGGCCCCCCCACCCTGCCCTCCTCCAGCAGGTGTCGTACTGTAGCGTTGCGGGTGGGTGTGGGAGCATACGCGCGCGCGGGGGCCACGTGCAAAGAGTGTCACAGGACTCATGGGACTATCCCATCGGAATCGGCGGCGGCACTGTCACAATTCACTCGAAATCCAACGAGGTCGACGGGCCATAGCAAGTCGTATGTAACTCCACTTGCTTCATCCAGAAGTCTCCTCACTTTGTGAAAATGCTCTGGGGTACTGGACTGTGTTGGATGGACGGGGCGCGCGGGGGATTTTTCACTCCCCACAGACGGGCGACGCGCCCCCAGCGCGCGGAGCCGGACGCCTGCCGCGGCTCGGCGAGCGACGGCGTGACACCTGCCCCGGACGGGCCCCCCGCTCCCCCTCGATACGGAGTGTCACACTCCACGGTGGTGGATCCTCGGCCTCCCTCGCGCTGGGCCAGTGCGACCTGCGGCTGGGCACCGGATCTCGGGGGGAGCGGGCGTGCGCCGGGTCCCCGTCGGCCGGCGCGACCCGCTAACCGACAGTGGTCCACGGGGTCATCCTCGCAGGGTCGCCCATCATGATTTTTTGCCCGCCCCCCCCCCCCCCCCCGCGCTGATGGGTGGCCCCACGGGACACGCGCTGTCAGACATGAAGAATCGACGGCCGCGGGGCAAGGTCGGCTGTCCCCCCTCAGCGGGGCCAGCCCTCCCCCCCCCCCCCCCCCGCCCCCGCCCCCGCCCCCCACCACACCCCCCGACGAGGCCTCCGACAGCTGCCGCGGATTTTTTGGTCCTCCCACACACTCCCGCCGGCGTCGACAACAGCAACGGACACGCCACGGGTGGCGGCGTCGGCGACAGCTGTGTGCCGACCGCGGTGGGGGGGGGGGGGTGGGGTGGGGTGCGCGCCCGTGGAGAGGTGCTCGCCGCAGGGGCTGTTCGCCGCCTGCGGCGTGGGTTCTCCCGCCACGCACCCCCCCAGCACCACCCACCCCCCCTCCCCCCTTCAAGACACACCCCTCTCCAAAGGCGCACCTGCCTCGACCACGGGTCCACAGGTCACCCACCCAGGCGGGGGGGGGGGCCCGTATGAACACTCAACGAGAGCACCCGGCGGTGCTGTTGGCCCCCCCCCCCCCCCCCCCCCCCCCCCCCTTGGACGCCCACGGGCTGGCGCGGCGCCCGCCAGCAGCAGCAGCGCGCCTCCGCGCGCGCCTCCACGACCGCGACGACCGCGACCGCGCGCGCGCGCGCGCACACCCCCCAAACTCCATACAACCGACTGGGGCCGAGGCCAGAGGCCGAGGCGAGAGCGCCTCGCCTTAGTCAGCTGTTGTCCGTCTCTCGCCCGCACGCACGCACGCGCGCGCGGCCGCCCGCGCGCACGCGCCCGCCCGCCCCACGCGCGCGCGCGCGCGCGCGCGTCGCCCATCGACTGGCACCCCCCGCCGGTCGCCCGGCCTGCGGTCCCGCTCCTGGCCAAGGCAACCGGAAGGGCGGGGGGGGTGGCCCCCTGTCAAGCCGCGCACCCCCACCGCGTCTCCCCCCCCCCACACAAACACCAGGCCGCCGGTGGTGGTGTGGGTGTGTGTGTGTGGGTGTAGGTAGTACGCGGGGGCGCGCGCGTCGTCACCCGCCCCGTCGCTCTCTCTCTGCCCCCCCCCCCCCCCCCCCCCCTGTTGAGCTTCTCAGCGCACGTTCTCGCGCCGCCCGCACCACCTGCTGTAGCCTGCCAAGCTTGAAGGCTGAGAGGGTGAGTGGGTGGGTGGGTGGGCGTGTGGGTGTGTGGTTTGCGACAGAGGCAGAGGTGCGACCGCCGCCAGCCACCCCGCCGGTCGACCGTCGTCGGCGGCGAGGCGGCCTACGGTGGCGGTGGGGAATTGGGCGCGCGCGGGCTCTCCCTGCGGCTCCCGCTGCAGCCGCCACCACCCCCCCCTCCCTTCTCACCTCCCGGGCACACGGCCCTCGCGCCGCTCCCGCCCCTCGCCCCCCGCTCCGCCGTCGACCCCTCGTCCCCGTTGACCCGCGCCCCCCCGATCTGGGCGGGCTAGCGAAGCGCTCGTCCGTCACCGGGGGGCTCCCCCCCCCCCCCCCCCCCCACCCCCCCGCCCCGCCCCAACCCCCCGCCCCGCCCCGGCGCCGCGGCGCCGCCCCTCCGCGGCCACCCGCCTGCCCGACTGTGTGTGCCGCCTGCATCCTCTGACGGCGACCGCCCGCCCGCTACCGCGGCGGTCAACATCACCCGCGGCGGGGCGGGGTGGTGGGGTTGTGCGGCTCACTGTTCCGGTGGGCGCTCCCTCTCCCTCCCGCGCCTGCCTGCCACCCCGCGCCTGCTCTTCCCGCCCCCGCCGCTGCCGTCGGCTGGCCGCCGCGCGCTCCCACCGCTCTGCCGCGCGACGGCCGGCCGGCCGCTGCTGTGGGTGCACACCGACGGCTGACGACGACGACGGCCAAGGACGACGGTGCGCGCACGCCCCCCCCGCCCCCCACACAAGGCTCGTCCCAGCTTTGGAGCCTGGCCACCCGAGGGTCATCATCCCCCCCACCCACCCCAAGGTTTAGCCAACCCGCAGAGACCGACAGCCACCGCCCCCCGCCCCCCCCTCCCCGTGGGCGGGGCGGGGCATGGCCACACCCGCCCCGGCGCCCTCCCCTTCCCACCCGCCACCGGCCGACGGCGCCGGCCCATCACCCGCTGCTGGACCTCCTGCGGCGGCGGCGGCCATGGGCAGCGGCGGCGGCCGCCGTCGCGCCACCGGCGGCGCCACCGGCGGAGGCGGTGGTGGTGGCGGCGGCGGCGGTGGCGGTGGCGGTGGTGGTGGTGGTGGCGGCGGCGGCGGCACGGCCACCCCCTCCCCACGGTCGGCGGCACGCACGGCCGCCACCCCTACCGGCGCGGCGCCGGCGCCGTCCCCCCCCCGGCCGCCATCGTCGGCGGGCAGTGCGGGCACCGCGTCGCCCGGCTCGGCGGGCACCCACCCGTCCCTGCCCCCATCGGCGGGCACGGTAGGGGCGGCGGCGGCGGCGGCGGCCGCCGCCGCCGCCGCCGCCCGTGCCAACCGCCGGCGGGCACGGCAGGGGGCGGCGGCGGCCGCCGCCGCGGCAGCGTCTGCCGCTCTTGGCGGTGCCGGCCCTGCGGGCGGCGGCGGCGGCGCGGCGACCATGACCAGACGGCCATCCCCGCCGTCCGCGTCCCCGCCACCACCCCCTCCCGGCAGCCGCGGAGGCGGCGCGGCGGCGGCGGCGCCGCCGCCGCGTCGTGCCGCCGGCGGGCGGGGGGGCGGCAGGACCGGCGCCCCCCCCCCCGCCGCGTCACCGCCGCCACCCCGGGGGCGGGCCCGCAAGGCGGCGGCGGCGGCGGGGGGCGGCGCGCGGCCGCCCGCCGGCCGGCGGGCGTCCCCGCCAGCGTCGGCGGCGGCGGCGGCGGCGGCGGCGGCCGCAGGCGCCGCCGCCGCCGCTGCCGCCCGCGGGGGGGGGGGTGGGGGCACCCCCGCCGCCACCCCCCCCGCCAGCAGTAGCGGTGGGCGTGGGAGCCCCGTGGGGCTGGCGCCGCCGCCGGTGGCGCCGATGCCGTATGGCTTTTCCGCTCAGGGCGGGGGGGCGGCGGCGGTCGACGGGACCGCCGGCGGGGGGGTTGGGGGGGGGGGCGGTGGTGCCTATGGGCGGCCGCCGCCCTATGCCGCCGCCGACCCGTCGGCGGCGGCAACCGCGGCGGCGGCGGCGGCGGCGGCAGAGGCCATGGCGGCGGCCGCCTCGTACGTCCAAGGCCACGCGGGGGGCGGCGGCGGGCAGCAGCGGCCGCCGGGGTCGGCGGGCGGTCCCGGCGGGGGTGGAGGTAGTGGTGGTGGTGGGGGGGGGGGCGCCGTGCTGGCGCCACGTGGCGGGTACGCCGCTGCGCCCCCCCCGCCCTTACCGGCGGGCGTGTCCATGGCCTGGTCCCGCCCCCCGCCCACCGACGCGGCGTACGCGGGCGGCGGCTACCGTGCCAACGCGTACGGGACGGCGGGCGGCGGCGGCGGCGGTGGTGGCGGTGGCGGCGGCGGGAGCGGCGGCTACGCCGCGGCCCTGCCCCTGTCCTCGGCGGCGGGGCTGTCGCTGCCGCCCGTTGGGAGTGCCGCCGCCGCCGGCGGGGGGCTGCCATATGGGGGCGCCGGGGGGGGGGGGGGGGGGGGGGCGGGTATGGGGCTGGGGGGGGGGTCGGCTACGCGCCGCCCCCGCCGGCGCCGGGGCCGGGGCCGGGACCGCGGCTGCAGCCGCTGGGCCGTGACGGCGGCGGCGGCGGCGGCGGCGGTGGGGGCGGCGGTGGGGGCTGCGGTGGGGGCGGGGGCGGCGGTGGGGGCGACGACTTTCCCCCGGCGCTGGGCGCCCCCCCCCCTTCGTACCTGCCGCCGCTGCCGGCGCTCCCCCCCACGGGGGCGACCCCCCCCCAGCCCCCCGCGGGCGCCGGCCGGCGCAGCCACTTCCGCCCCACCCCCCCGACGCTTGCAGCAGCGGGGCGTCTGCCCGCAGGCGGCGCCCTGCCCCCACCCCCCCACCCGCCATCCCAACCGCAACCGCAACTGCAGGCGCAGCTGCCAGGCCAACCGCCTCTGCCCCCGGCCCCGCCCCCGGCGCTGGACCGCGCGCGGGTGCAGTCGCTGGAGGCGCGCGTCGGCGCCTCCTCGCTGCTGCCGTCCATGCGCACGCTCGTTGAGGCCAAGATGATGGCGTTTATGGCGGCCACCGCCGCCGCGGCGGCCGCGTCGGGGGTGGCGGGGGGGGGGGGCGGGGAGGGGGGCGGCGAGGGGGCGCCCGACGGGTGGGGTGGGGGTGGGGGTGGGGGTGTGGGGGGGCGGGGGGGGGGGGGAGGGGCACGCCCGGGCTCCTTGGCTGCCAAGCTGGAAGGGGGGGGGGGGGGGGGGGGGACGCCAGCCACCGACCACCGCATCAAGTCCCCGTATGGCCGCGCCGCCCGCAGCACCGCCAGCCTGGGCGGCGGCGGCGGCGGCGGTGGCGGCGGTGGGGGCGGGGGTGGCGGCGGCGGGGGTGGCGGCGGCGGCGGCGGCGGCGGCGGCGGCGGCGGCGGCTCCACCCCCCCTCCCCCCCCCCCCGCGGCGGCGGCGGTCATTGGGGGCTCCCCGGCGTCGTCGGTGATCCCCATTGCGCAGTACCCCCTCAGTGACGATGACGTGGAGCTGGTCTTTGACGAGGCCGCCGGCCTCGACGAGGACGCGTACCGGACGCTCAAGGGGGCCCTCCTGGGCCGCCTCGCCGCCGTCCGCCGCGTCGCCGCCCGCTACGTGGACGCCGTGGAGCGGGAGCTGACCGACGAGGGCCGCTTCCGCCCCGTGCCGACGGACGAGCTCGCCCTCCGCCGGTCGTACGTGCTCGCCCGCTGCCTCAACGCGCGGGCCGACATTATCGGCAAGTACGTGGCGTTTCAAAAGAACCTCCGCCAGTTAAACGCGGCGGCCGCGCCGCCGACGGGCGCGGCGGCTGCCGCCGTGGCGGCATCGGCGGGCTCCCCCGCCGCGGGTGGCGGCGGCGCCAACGGTGGGGATGGGGGTGGTGGGAATGGTGGTGGTGGTGGTGGTGGTGGTGGTGGTGGTGGTGGTAGTGGTGGTGGTGGTGGTGGTGGTGACGGTGGTGGTGGTGACGGCACGTCGTCGGCGGCCGCCGCCGCGGCGGCGGCGGCGGCGGCGGCGGCGCCCACCCGGCGGGGCGCCCTGTCGGCGCGGGCCAACTGCTACCTCCGCCTGTGGCTGTTTGACCACTTCCTCTCCCCGTACCCGTCCGAGGCGGACAAGGCGCGCCTCGCAGCCCGCGCGGGCCTGTCGCTGGTGCAGGTGCGTTCTTTTTTCCCCCGCTCTGCCCTTTCATCCGTCTCACCTGACCCGCCCCCGCGCCTCACCTCTGGCTCTCTTTTTTCCCTGGTTTTCCCCCCGCCCGACTTGACAGCTGACGCCCCATCGCCCGCCCGTGTGTCGACGTCTGACCCGTGCCGCCGCCCGCTGCCTGCCCCCCCGCTTCCTCTTTCCCCACCCCCCTCTTCTTCTGTCCGCCCATTTTCCACCCTGCTATGCTTCCCCCCCCTTCAATCACACTCCTCCCCCCCCCCCCCCGCCCCCCAAAAAAACACAGGTAAACAACTGGTTCATCAACGCGCGGGTGCGGCTGTGGAAGCCGACCGTCGACGCGCTGCACACGGGCGGCGCGGACACCGGCGCGGCGGCGGCGGCGGCGGCCGCTGCCGCCGCCGCTGCTGCGGGGATGGAGGACGTGGCGGGGGGGGAGCTGCTCGGAATCCCGGCGCCCACAGCGGGCGGTGGGGGGGATGGTGGCGGGGGAGGAGGAGGAGGAGGAGGGGGGGGGGGGGGGGAGGGGGGCGTATGGCGGGGGGGTGCTGGGGGGGGAGCCGCCGGTGGGGGTGGGACGCCTGCTGGCGCTGGCCGCGGCGGCGGTGGCGGCGTCGGCGGCGGCGGCGGCGGGCATGGCAGGGCGGCGGCGGGCGGCGGCGGTGGCGGCGCCGTCGCGCCCGCCACCGCCGCGGCGGCGGCGCCCCCCCCCCCCCCGCAGCCGCGACCACCTCCCCGCGCCCGCCGTCGCAGCGGCGGTGGGTCTGCACCCGTGGCGACGGCGGCGGCGGCGGGGCCGGGGCCGGGGCCGGGGTCCTACGCGGTGGTGCCGCCCCCCCCGCTCCCCCTGCCCGAACCCCCGTCGGCGGCGGGCGGCGGCGGCGGTGGCGGCGGCGGCGGCGGGCCGCCGCTCGCGTCGCCGCCCCCGTACGCCATGTACTTGGCGTCGCAGCACGGCGGCGGCGGCGGCGGCCGGGATGGTGGTGGTGGGGGGGGGGGGGGGGGGGGGAGGGGGGTGGCGGCTTTGACGGCGGCGCCGGGGGTGGTGGCGCAGGTGTGGGGAATGGGGGGGGGGGGGGGGGGGGTGGGATGGGCGGCGGCGGCGGCGGGGGGGGGGTGGCCTCCCGCTGGGCGGCGCCCTGCCGCGGGGAGGAGGAGGGGAGCTGGGGGGGGGGGGCACCCCCGACGGCAGCGGCGCCCTCCTCCCGCCGGGCAGTGGGGCCCCCGGCGGGCCGCCGCGCCACACCAGCGGCGGCGGTGGTGGCGGTGGGGGGGGGTGGGGGGAGGACTCGGCCCCGCCGCTGCTGCCGCCGCCGCTGCGGCGGCGGCGGCCTACGCGCCGCCACTGCCACTGCCGCTGTATGGGGACCCGTACGGACCCGCCGGGGGGGCGGCCGGTGGGCCTGGCGGCGGTGGAGGGGGGGGGGGCGCCGGCGGCGGTGGCGGCGGCGGCGCGGGGGGGGGGGTGGGGGGGGCACCGGCGGTGGCCCCGCCACGGCCGGCCGACGCGGCGGGATGGGCGGCGGCGGCGGCGGCGGCGGCGGCGAGCCGCCACCGCCTGCGCCCGCGCTCTTTCCCTCGTGGGCGTATGGCCCGCATGCTGGCGGCGGTGGCGGCGGCGGCGCGCCGCCGCTGCCGCCCGTCCCCCGCGGTGGTGGTGGCGGCGGCGGCGGCGGCGGCGGCGGTGGTGGCGGCGGGGTGGGCGCGGAGCCGCCGCCGGGTGCCGACGGG